>CM066255.1:9525896-9912249 GCA_033675135.1 Frankliniella intonsa | reverse complement strand
AGTTAAGACAAAAATGCTTCTTACGTAAAGTTACGCTGCTATTTTTTGGCGGAACGAATAGACTCGTTTCTGCTAAGAATTTCCCTTTAATAAGTTGTACACAACGGACAAACACAGAAACACACACATACACACACTCTCGCGCGCGTGCGCGCGGTGAGTCCCGGCATGCCGACGCGTAGCGTGGCGTCGCAGCATTTGCGTGTGTTTCAATTACCACCCGGCTGGGCGGGCAATTCATGGCGTTTACTCTGAGCACGGCGGTGTGACAGTGTTGGTTTCTCTTTCCCTATTTTTATTTTCAATTACGTCGATCACGGCCCGAGATAAGTGCATCCCGCAGCAGCAGTACACGCACCTCCCCGCCCGTATTTTTTATTTTTTGTTTTCGGAAGTCGATAATCTAGCATATGGTACCGCACGCACGCCTACGACAAAGACCTTCAGTTACGTTTGCGTTAACCTTAAATATACATGTCTGAATAAACTAGTAACTCAAAAACAGGGCAGAAAAAATAAACACCGAGAAGACATTTCGTTAGCATTACTCAAGACATTAATACGTTCACTTGGATCGCCATTGGATTTGATAAACATTACGTATACATTCGTGTATAGTGATCGAGCGACTGCGTTTAATGAAGTGAAGTACCAGCTCTGGCAGGCGTGGTGCGCGGCGCGGTTTTTTTTATTTCAATGTCATTTTCCCCCACACGGCGCGCGCTACAATGTAGCAGAAGCGGCTATCTGCCCCGCGGGCGACACGGGGCCGGGCCGGGCGCGGCCGCGCAGGGCAGGGCGCCTTTATTAATTAACATTAGAGGCGCGGCGCTGCCTCAAGGCCCTTTGTATGCAGATTGGCGATCCATTAGGAGGCCTCCCCGCCCTGAGCTGCGCGGTGGGTCCCGCAGTGGCCCAATGAATGGATCAGCCGGCCCGCCGCCCATTTCGCCCCGCGCTGCTGAGTTATCGTCTTTTTTGACTGCCGCCGCCGCGCACCGCCGCCACACGGCCGGCCCGGCGGCGAGGCGCACGGAACGGAAATGAGCAAGTGACAAATTCGCCCCCGCATTTGTGAGTCGCGGCGGCCTGCCCGGGGAAGGGAAAAAACCAGCACTGCATTCTATTTTTTTTTCCCCTTTTTCATATTATTTATCTCATGTTGTTGGGCCGCAGAGGACCTCGTGTCACCCTCTAGCCTCCCCCACCCCGCTCCCCGGGGGTAGAAAAGGAGGACGGCATTGGAGGAGGACATAGCAGACCCGGGTGGAAATAAGTACAGATAAACTGCATTCGAAACTGTATTGGCCTAACTGTAGTTGGGGAACTGTATTCACGTTTGTATTTAAACTGCATTTCCACTAATATTGATCAAAACTGCAGTTAAAACTATGATTATGAAGTATTAACAAATAAACACTTTAAATGCATTTTAGCCAACACCTGAAGAATGCAGTGCGTAATGTTATTCAAATATGTACTTGTTTGCTGTAGTTAAAAAGCAGATAAATTAGCATCACTAACTGCTCTCTCATTTGTACATTGTAACTCCGGTCCATTGTTGCATACAATTTGTAAAAAAATAGAATTAACAAGTATTGTATGGTCTGTATCTCCGCAGTACAGCTCCTTAAAGCAGTCGATCAGTACAGAATCACTCGAGTTCTTTCTCGAGAAGATATTATACTTGCTTGTCTTTCTCATGTAAATTGGACATCCACTGACTCCAGTAATGAACGAACTGGACAGCGGACACAACTTATCGCACTCAGCAGGTAGGAGACATCTCCGGAATTACCCTGCGCCTCTGCACCCCAAACACGTGTGCGAGGTGCAAGCCGGAGGCTGCATTCGGCGAAGGGAAATACCCTCGATTCGGGTTACCCAAAGGGTGTGCATGTTCCCAGCACCACTGCGCGTGCACCGTGCCCAGGATGCCTTTTCAAATTCAGGAATATTATTCAGCACTTGACTATTTTCGCTGCCCTAATAATGTAACTGCTGAAGCATCTTACGAAAAGGAAAACGCCCGCCAGCTATAGAAAGACGGTAGATTAAATGTAATTTAACTGAAACTGAACTGTAGTTCGGCTGTCAGCCGTCGGGCCAGAGCGCTTGGCATTACATTGACTTACTGAGAGACCATTACTATGGTGTCGCAGTGGCTCAGTGGTTATCGTTCTGAGCTCCAAACTCCGGAGTCCGGGGTTCGACTCCCGTCAGCGCCAGTTTCATTCGACAAGGTAAAGCGACCGAAATCCGAAGGAAGAAGAAGAGGAAGGCGAGGAAAGAGAAAGGCGACCAAAGGGAAGAAAAATTTTTCGAACCAAATTTTGAGCACTGCAGTTTGGCTATATGACGAAACTTAAGTTATATTTGGACTTCTCAGCTATAGTTTCAAGTGCAGTTCGAAACTGACTCGGCAAACTGCAGTTCAAGTGTGCCGGAAACGAAAATACTGCAGTCAAACTGTGGTTAAAGTACCGACAAAATGCGGACAAACTATAAATATCTGCGTTCTAACTGTAGTCTGACTGCGGGGTTCAACCGCATTTAAAGTTCATTCTGACTGTTATTTAAAACTACGTTTACTCAAGAGTCTTACTGCAATTTTTTGACATTTCCGTTATATTTTAATTGCATTTGTAAATGTGATCGGTGTACAGTGTGCCTTTACAGTTAGGAGTACAGATTCTTCCACCCGGGGACGGCGAGAACGTGCGGGGTATCGCGGACATTGAAGGGTAATGGCGAAAGGGGTATGGGATAGGGAAGAAGAAACAAGAAGAAATAAACGGGAGGGGCAGAAGGAAGAGATGAGGCATGGGCCGCGGCGAGGAAACGACTCGGGGGAGGATGCGGGGGAGGAGGACGGCGCGAGCGCCGCCGGCGCCGCGCGCACATGTGTCGATACACGCGTGTGAAACCCACATGCCGCATGCGTGTGGTCGGGGGAGAGAGGGAGAGAGTGAGAGAGACGCAGAGAGAGACAGAGAGAGGGGAGGGGGGAGAGAGATGGGGAGAGACAATGCGCGTGTGTGTATATGTGCGTGTCATTACCCGTAAGTGTGTGGGAATTTGTATGATGGGTGGGCGGGGCGGCCAGGACCGGGGCGCGGGGAGGCGAGGCGGGGGGCCGCGGGCGTGGCGATGGACGCGAAATATGGGACAGCTGAGGCGATGCCTCACAATCTCGCCGCTGTATGGCCCTCCCCTCCCCGCCCCACCCCGCCCCGCCCCTTTGGAGGCCTGCACCATTTCACTGGCCGGGGACAACGCCCTCCAGTGCAGCAGTGCGGCGTGCGGGCGGTCGCCCCCCGCAGCCCGCGGCCCCTCCCCTCCCCCGGTGGACGCCCGTCCGCCCGCCCGCCCTGCGCGGCCCTCCTCGACGACCCCTGCCGGCCGCGAGAATAAGAAAACGGTAATGATAAAACACTGCCATCCGGGCTGTGGCACCCAGGAGCAGCAGCAGCAGCAGCAGCAGCAAAATTCAGGAGCGTAAAAAAAGCCCTTCCCCTAAATTACTGGTTTTAAGCAAAATGTGCATACAAAACGCATTACGCTGACCCGGCCGAAAATTATGGGCCGAGTGTCAGTGGGATGGCAGCGGCTGCTCAGCAGCGTCGCGGGAGGCCCTGCCCTGGCCCTGCCGGGCGGTTGGCAGCACTGGCCGCCTGCAGGCCGCACGCACCTGGCGCGTTTTAATTCGCGTCCACCACGGGGTTTGGCCAGCAGCTTTGGGTGTGGTCATTATTCTCTGCCCTGCCCTGCGCGGCCGCGGCGGCGCGTCCTCACGGGCGGCCGGCCAGCCTCAGCGCGCCCAGGACAGGCGGGAAGTAAAACAAAAACTGCAAGGAACAAGATATTGTGGAGACGAGCGACATTAGCGACATGCAACCAGCAAGGGCGAGGGTTTTATTATTGGGACACATGACACACGCACGGGAAAAAAATACTTGCTGATATAACACCTACAATTTTTTTTTTTGCGAGGACAGCAAAAATATTGTTGGATCAACAAAGCCGTCACTGCTTTAAAGTTTGCTATATTTTTTATTTTTTTTTGCTAAAGTAGAAAAAAAAGTTGTAGGCGCTATGTTGCAACGAGGTTCGCTAAAACAGCAAGTCTTTCTTTCCGTGCGGCACACGCGTGCGCGTCGCGAGGCCCTCCCCGCAGAAACATCGGCTCGGCCGGCCGCGTCTGCGTCGGGGGCAGCGCCCATAAATATCCCGTCGTAACGCAGCGGGGCTTATTCACACTGAACGCTGCGCGCCGAATATTAAACTGGACGTATCAGATAGAAGTTTGACGGTCTAACGACTGACCCCCTACCCCCAGCCCACCCCGCCAGGACAGCAGTCCGCAGCAGCAGGGGGGCGGCGGCGGGCCCACCTGGGCTCACCGTCCGGCCGGCGCTCTGCAAGTCGCGAATTTAAATAATAAAAAAATTACGCTGTCCAACTTCAACCGCGATTAACGCGAGGACAACAAGAGTGTCTCCACTGTTAAAAATGTGTTTTGATTTTCTAGGACTTGCTCGTTACGGAGCAACTGTGAAATCCCAACACTTCTTCGTGGTAAAAAAAATCGAGCATTTTGCTATCTTAATTTGTAATAGTTGTAGACCAGTCGTAATATTCCGAAATTAATTCATTTTTGATAACAAAGAAGAGTTGTGATTTCCCCCAAAATATCACGAAGAGCTCTGTCAATTTTTTTCACAAAGAATACTTCGTGAATTTCCGAGCTTTTATTTAAACAGTGTCTGGCCCAGCACGGCCCCGGCCCCTTTCTGTGACGATACGACCCCTTCGCCTTCGGGTCCACCGGGCCCGATCTTCTGCCTACTTATCTAACAACACTGACCGGGACGCGTCCAGCTTCGCGGATTCGGAATGCGCGCCTCAGCAGCCGTGGCCGGGCCCGGCCTCGAGGTTCCGGCGTCGACCGCTAGATGGCGACGCCAGCCAGCCCGGCGGTGAACCGGCGGCACCCGGCCCGGCTCTGCTCGGCTCCCACGGGCCCCACGCCTCCTCCATCTCCGTCGCACCCACGAGATGGTCCGGCCCCGGCTGCACCGGCCGGCCCGGCCCGGGCCCCGGCAGCTTGCGCTCTTTACGCGGGGCACGCATCGGAATCTAGCACCATTTCATATCGCATACGCACACACACACACACAGGCGCGCGCGCACACACACGGGCGCAGCGCAAAATAACGCGTGCAATAAATGCCAGCGCGTACCTCGGCGCGACCTTTTTCATGGCCTCGGCGACCACGGCGACGCATTTGGTTCCTGGGCCTCGGCCTTGTACCTTCCGTCGGGCGTTCCATATAATTCCTACAAATTGCATTGAGGTGCGCTATCGGGGATCTTTCGGCAAGGGAACGAAGCACCAGGCTCTACGTACAGTGTCAGGCGACCGCGACTCGATAGCCGGCCACGTGACCGGAGGCATTCTCATACTGCATCCGGCTGTAGATAAGAAGCTTTCGAACTCACCAGACGGTTCCACCCCTCAGACAGTGTACATGGGCAGCGCTGCTGCGACCACGGCGCAACCCTCCGCCGATAAATTCCAGAGCCCGACGAAAACAGCAGACTGAAAAAAAAAAGAAAGTTTCGCACTACTTTTACGATTTGCTTTTAAACGCCAACTGCGCCCGACTGGCCGGGCGATTCCAACCAAGACAAGTTGTAGCTCTAGCTGCGCCCTCCTCCCCCGCACAGACGTCGTCCGCAGGGCTGGTCACCCCAACAACGTCTGCGCTAAATTGCTCCCGTTTCTTCCTCTCGCAGGTGGTGGTCGTGCTTGTGGTGTAGTCTAGTGAGTCTTGTCCACCCGCACTAGCGAGGACGCCTCTGAAACCCACGCACACCTGCGCCGGACACACTACACCCCTTCGATGGGCCCCCGCTCACCCAACACTCTTCCACTAGATTTGCACAACGTTTGTACAGTGGCGCGTTTCAGACGACGGCAGCTCCCGCAGGCATATGAATAATAAAAAACAGCCTTGCCATGCTCAAAAAAATAAAATATAAAAGAAAATCGCGCAATGCGATAAACGACCGCGCATTACAAGCTGCAATGAATTTAGCATTGCCCACCGCGCAACATTTTGGTAGCAGGAGACTTTATTCGAGGAAAGAGGGAAAGGGCGGAGAGAAGAACGAAGGAGAGAGACAAGGAGAGAGAGAGAGGGATGCGTTAAATCGTGCGGAATAAGACGCTGTAAAACATGGGGCAAAAGTTGCAGCAGCCATGTATGGCCGATGAAAGGAAGGAAGGAAGGAATGGGAGGGAGAATTGAAGTGGTAGCGAGGCGAGGGGGAGGGGAGAGCGGCGGGGAGACTGCGTGCGGTTCACTTGGCCGTGACGGACAAGCCCTCGGACGATACTTGTCACATCGGATTGTGCGAAAGGGCTGTCAGGTCCGAGTGCCGATGCAGCACTTCTTTTTTGTGCAACAGGGCAGCGGGGCAACCATTACAGCAAGTTAAGCGATATCCGCACGCGGCAAATTCTTAGGGGGGGGGGGGCACTAACATTTACATTTTTAACGGAACGTCACAGATTGAAAACAAAATCATAACTCCTATATCTTTGACTATATTAAATTGCGAATAAAACGTGTCACCTCACCATCTGCCTCGAGTGCAATCATTTCTGCACGGCCCCCCCAGACCCAGACGGTGGTCACATTGCCAGCCGGTCTTCTAGGCCTCCCCGCCCCGCCCGGCCTCGAGAACTTCATCTCATTCGAGAAAGAGCCGAGGCGGCGGCAGGGCGACAGGGTGAATCTGCGGCGGGGCGGGGAGGGGCGGCCGGCTGCTTACTATGCACCCCTACAGCGCCGCGACGCCCTGGACGAACAGACGCCGACGCGACGCCGCGCCGCGCGGCGCCCCTCCCACATGCCGACGCTGTTACCGTCCATTCGGACTAGCGCCGGGCCTGGGCCGGGCGCCGGCCGGGTGGGGCCGAGGGGCCCCTACAATACCGGCCGGGCCGCGATATAACTTTGTCCCGCACAAAAGTGCAACAACTTTCCGATTGCGATCGCATTGTGGGGACTCGGTGATGGGGGCGGGGGCGGTGCGGGGGCGTCCAGGGCTAGGGCGGCACTTGCCACACGTAAAGCAGGCCGCCCTCGACGCGGGGGCGGCAATGTACCGTGCCCCATCCCTCCTCCCCTCCCTCACTCTATCGCTCCATTGCCGAAGCCCCGCCACCACTCAGTCACGACGGAGAAGGGAAAAAAAAAAGAAATCAGAATATTTACGGGCATCTTAATCAAAGGAAATGATTTCGGCCCTGCTGGCTGAAGTAAGTCCTTCATTAAGGATTCCTGCGCGCGAGGGATTAAGGACCTCCCCCACGATGTCACGCCCGCCAAAATTCGTGTCCGTTTTTCTCCCCCATCCAACATCCCCCTCCCCGCCCATCACCTCGAACCCCTGTGTCCCTAACCCTCCCTAAAATGCAACTGTCGCGATATTGCGAATCGTGCAATTGTGTCCTTCCAACCGGTGTTGCATTTGAGACCGCGGGAAGAATTGGGGCGGGGCGGAGCGGGGTGGGGTGGGGCGGGCGCACGGAGGAGCTTCTGCGATATTGCACGGCCCGGTCGGCCGGGGCCATCAGGGATTGCACGAGCACGAGCCGAGGGACGGCGCTCACGCCCCGGCCCGCCAGGCCCCTCGCCCTCTCTCCTCCTCCCCCCTCCCAGATTGTCATCGTCCTCTCTCCCTTTTCATCATTGTAATCATCATCGAATGTCCCTCTCGTGTTTCGTCAAGCAGCGTCTTGGTTGACCGCGCGGCCCTCTGACGGGCGCCCGGCCCTCCTCTTATCTCCCCTCCCCCGCACCTCTCTCTCTCTCTCTCTCTCTCTCTCTCTCTCGCTCTATCTGTTTCTCTCTCCTTTCCTCCTCATTTCCATTCCCCTTCGTCATTATTTACTTTCATCGCACAAGGGCGCTGGGCTGCGGGGGACAATCGACCGAGCGCTGTCACACCGTGTCGACAATCAGGAGATAAGCCGCCGTGTTTCACAAAAAAAGGGGAACATTCTCATTATGCGTTTTGAGATAAAGTAGTTTTCATCATTGCTTCCATTTATTTCAAAGGCCCCCCCAAAAATGCGCAAAAGAAGTGCGCAAATTGACGAAAATGCAATCTTTGGCGTCCTGAACTACATGACAGTCAAAGATTAACTCATTACAAAAACCGTTCCAATTTTACTTATTTGGCTCACTTTTTTTTCGTAGCGTCGTTCGAATAAGTCTCCCCCTCTCTTCCGGTGGGGTCCGCTCCGGTCGGCGCGGGCCTCGGACATCGCCACGACCCATTCATCCAGCCCCGTCCTGGGCGGGGGAGGGAGGGCTCCATGTGTTACCTCCGGCAAACATTTGCCTCATAAAGAAGGCCCTGAAGACGGAGGGGCTGGCGAGGGACGACGACGACGACGAGGAGAGGAGAGGAGGAGACGAAGAAAAAGTCGTGGGGGAGAAAATTGGTGGAGGGCGGCAGCGGCGGACATGAATGTGTTGACAATTTGTCGCCGGCGCGGAGCGGTCTGATGTCTGGCAGGGCGGGGCGGTACAGGGCGGGGCGGGGCAGGGCGGGGCGTGGCGGGGCGAGGCGGGGTCGCGAGGGCAGGGTCTGCTGCTGCCGTGGTGGCCACGGCTGGCGCGTGGCGGGGTGCGGCGGGGCGGGGTGCGGCGGGGCGCGGCGCCACCGCGGCGACATGGCTATTCAATGCGGAGCCTTGCATCTGCAGCGCCCAAATAAGAGGGCCGCGGGCCGGGGCCCCAATTTGCGTGCCTTCTGTCCACGCCAAAGGCGCGCGATGCTCCTGCAGGGGGATGTACAGTACAGGGGAGGGGGGGAGGGGCAGCACTGCAGACGAAACGTTATTTGTTATTTCGAACCACGTGGCCTGGCCCCTGTGCGGCGCAGTGCGCCCAGCAGCAGCGCCTGCCCAGGTTCCTCCTCCTCCTCTGCTGCATTGAGAGGGCGGCGAGCTCCTGGCGGAGTGGAGGCGATGGGGCGCATTAGCGCGGGTCCCCGCCCCGCCCCGCCCCGCCTCGCCCCACCCCGCCCCGCCTGCTCATCCATTCGACGGCCCTTCACTTCACTTCCAAAGGCAGGCAGGACGAGCAGACAGCAACTCTGCTCGCACCGCGCGCGTCTGAGAGTGCCATGCCAGGGCCGCGGCCAGAGCACATACCTCGTTTCAAGCCTCGCTGAACATCGATTACGACCGAATGAAGAACCAAACATGAATTCCACCGCGTGCGTGGCACTGAGCGGGGCGGGGCGGGGCGGGGCGGGGCGGGGGTGCGTGTCGGGTCGGGACCAGCGGCCTGTAGCGCAGGGGGAGGGAACACCGAGCGAACAAGTTTGGCCGCGCAGCGCGTGCTTCTTCCGCACAACTTCTGACAACAGGAAGCGATATTACCCCCTTTCGACTATATCTTCCACCCTGCTGGACGCCCTGCTAGGTGCCTCTCGCCCTTTCTCTCAAACTGGACCACTCTTTACACCAAGCCTTTCGCCCCCCCCCCTCCTCCCCTAAAAATATAAAAAGAGCACATCAGGGCGGTCTAATGTCAACTTTGGTGGACGCTCTGAAACACATTACGGCGCAGTTGATGGCGCCTTGTTGCAAATATGACGAGCGGCGATAAAAACAAAAACAATGACGCCCGCTTTAAAAAGCAAAATAAAACAGCCTGTGTGTGTGCGTGTGTGCGCCCTGTTCGCGCATTCTTTATTATGAACCTTTTTACTCGGCTATTTCGTACGGCCATAGAATGCTCCCTCAACATATCATATTTCTAGAGTCCACCCAGGCCGCGACACACGGGTCTGATCAGCATGCATCTTTACCGCGCGGTTTGGCAGCTCCAAAAGGCGGGAGAAACCTGGAAGAAGAGTTTTTATCGCGCTCGCAGCCAGGTTGTCTCGCACTTGTTTAGGTAACTTCATGCCATCAGCTGGGGAGAGAGTCCACTCGAGGTGCAAATCACAGCGCGGCCGCCGGCACAAAAACTCTGACCGCAGCGCAGCGCGCGTCGGCCTGTTGCACCTGCCGCACGTCACATACTTGCGCGTGTGCGACTGCACTGCTGCACTGCTGTTCTCATGATTAAAGGACACACCTGGGCACCTGGGCCGGGGCAATTTACTTTCCTCGCCGCCGCCACCGTGCGACTGCTGGGCCGTCGTACACGCTCTCTCTCTCTCTCACTCTGTTGTGCGAACCAAAAATATTTTTTTTTCCGAAGAGATAGAAACAAGACATTTACTAGACATAGGAAAAATGCGCCTCTCACTATAACCATTCTTGTCGTATAAAAGTCTAAGACAATATTTTTTATCTGCGGCAGGGTTGGTGTTGCCACCTATACGTCCGTTCAGGCGGGATGCCGTTTACCCTGGCCGCTGAAGGTAGCCGTTGCTCGCCGATGCGATTGCACGCACGCACCCCCACGTATTAGGAAGAACGTTACACGATTGCTGTTGTTTGACGGGGGCGAGGTGAGGCGAGCCGAGGCGACCTACAAAGTTTGCAGGGGTCGAAGCTTGTTGCAAGAGCGCAACGTACCAGACAGGCCATGATGAAGGAGTCCAAGAAGGTGAGTGAGCGCAGAGAGAGAGGGAGAGAGGCAGGGGGAGAGAGAGAGAAGCAAAGGAGAGGGGTGGAAAGGGAGAAGGGGAGAAAAAGCTGAGGAAAAGGGGAGCAACCCTTTACCTGGCGCGGCATCCACACACTACACATTCTCGGCTTTGGGGCAACGCACATGGTGCGGAGGTGTGCCCGGCAGCGGCAGGGTGGTCAGGGGGATGAAAAAGGAATGAGTACCAAAGGAGAGCCATGGGCTGCGGCTATGGGGCCGGCCGGCGTGCACGGGGCCGAACCTACTTAGGATTCATAGCATCCAGTCCGGGGATGTCTGTTCACTTCACTTACTTTGAGATCAACGAAGGGAGACGGGAGCAGGGGCGGGCAAGGTGCGGGGGAGCGGGGGGAGGGAACAACCCCTCTGCGCCACTGGGCGGGGGCGGGGGGAGCGAGCGAGAACGGTTGAGTTGAGGTGTTTGTTGCAACCTGCGGGGCGGGGCGCACTGCACAAATGAAACGAAATGAAACCGAAAGGAGGGCTCGAAGAACGACTTGGTGCGATAGAGGTAGGGAGGCATAGAGCGCCATGCGCTCTGTACTTTCAGCCCTGCCTCTCTATGTCTGGTGTGTTACAGCTCAGAGGGCTGGCCGAGGCCGAGGCCACGAGGAGAAGATGATGATGAGGTACGCGTCGGCCTGGGCGAGGCCTGCCTGCCTGCCTACCTGCCAGGCTGGATCAAGACTTTTTCCTCGTGCCATCTCGTATTCATGGCTTGTTTCATAGACCATCACTCGTGTAATCAACTACGACCGCCCAGACTGTGTATAGCGTCCTGATGCCCCGTCTCAGGAGATACGCTGCTCTCGCAGGTCAGTGTTCCAGTTTTGATTTGGATTATTTATGGAGCAGGGTAGAAACGCCTTACTTGCGAATCTTTTCAACTTTCATCGAGTCCGTAACTATTCAACCCCCATCTTTTTCAACTTGGTCCATTGGGAACATACTTTGGTACAACTTTTTTTTTCTATCCTAACCCACACGCACACGTCCAGCAGCTGAGCCCAGTCTAGTCCCGGTCCACTCCCCCACTGGTGACTCTGTTTGATTGGTGGAATAAACTATGTTTGCCTCCCTCATTTGTCGCAATTTCTCGCTCCTCCGGTCACCCCAACTGTCGCGCTGTCCCAGAGTCACCCCCTGTGCTGCGGATCTACACGAGGTGACGGTCAAATAGAGTTAAGCCTGCCGCGTCGGACCGGACTGCTGCTCTGAATGCCCAAGTAGTTGAGAGCACGACGACGCCTCGCAGGCGGCACCTTCATCATTAACAGAAAAGGGAAAAAAGGATCAACGCCTTTTCTTCAAATTCTCCTTCACTAACAGCGAAAATAATGAGTTTGATACGCTAAAGACACGCGTGTTGTTACAGTCAAGAGTACAATCCCCTTCCCCCGACCACCTTCACAAAAAAAACAACAACACTGTGCCGTACTCTGGCTGATTGTAGCCTAGCTGACCGAGCCGCGAGGGTAGCGGCCGCCTTTACCTCATCCGTCAACCCGCACAGCTAATCCATCAACCGTAATGCAATCACGAAAATCGATCACAGACTTCATCCCATAAAAATAATCGTCGCCATGCAAACTGCCGCAGCAGCAGTCGTTTCCCTTTTAACTGCGTCACATTGTGCCGAACGGCGTCTGCTGCTGCTGTTCGGCAGGTCGCTAGCGAGTCGGAGCAGCAGCGGCGGCGGCAAAAGCGGCAGCAGCGCGCCCCCCTCGGGGGACGGTACGGTCACCCTTCATTCTGCAGAGTGGCCAATGCCGCCAGCAGCGCGCCGCTTTCATAATGATCAGTCTCTGTCCGCGAGCTAAGAGGGGCGCGACGGCGCGCCATCTAGCGGTGGCGAGTGGAAATGTTCAGCCCAGCGCCGCCTTGTCGCCGCGCAAACGACCATTACTCTTGGCCCATTGTATTATTATATGACTCCATTTTGCGCGTCTTCCATGAGGCTGGAAACGCCGCGACCGTGGTAGCAACCGAGAATAACGTCTAATATCAAAAGAAAACTTTCGCAAAAATAAAATTAAGAGGGTTCTGGGCGAGTCCCGACGTTTGCTACACGTTTTACACGTAGCTTGGTTGGTTCTCCTTGCGAGAGACATTAATTGCGCACAGTTTTGTAGGTCCTCGTCAGAGGAAGCAACGACTTTCTGCCACCTCATTCAAAAACACCACTTTCAGCACATTGCCGTATTCACAACATCGATCACGGGGCGGAGGTGGATCAGGGAAAGGTCTGGGCGAAATTTCATCCGGGCTGATTAGCGAGCGCCTTAGCCCGGCAGGCAATGAAGCTGAAGCGCTGTGGAGCGGGGCGGGGCGGGGCGCGAGCGGGGCGGGCGGGGCGCCCATGTAAACCTAATGTAAACGCGCGAGCGAGAGACGTTCATTGACTTCCGCAGGCAATATGAGGAAGCCGCAGCGCCCTCCATTAATTACCTCACGAGGCGTCTGGCGCCGCTTCAAGGCGCGCGCGCCCCCGCCACTATCGCACTGTCGGAAAATTCGGGACCGGATTCTACGAGACTGACTGGATATAATTTTCCTACAACTGGAGTTTGCAAAAATACGGGGGGGGGGGGGGGTACAAAATAAAATTGATAGCTACCTATTACATATCGTCTTAATTTGTCCCTATAAAGCGTTTGTATTAAGAGCCTTTGACGACTACTTTCTTTCAAGGTATCAAAAAATAAAAAATAATTTGAGTATTGTCATTATTCTGTCGGTCAGGCCTATTCAGAGCGTTCCGACATGGGTAACTGACATTTTTAGCGTTCAAGTAGCGTACGGCTCCCCAATGTGTCTCGCAAAAGCCTCCGTCTGACTTTTGTATCAATGCCGCGAGACTATACCCTCGCCCCGCCCCGCCGGGCGGCCGCCAGCCCGCCACCCTCATTTATACCCCCCCCCCCCTCCCCTGCCTTATCTTTGCGCGGCGACACCTCCCCAGTCTGAGACGCCGCGGCATAAAATTGACCGGGAAAACGTATTAATAACGTGATTCCCTTCGTATGACGTGACATGGTCAAACAAAAGAGCTGCGTATGAGGGAGGAAAGGGAAGGAGAAGGAGATCATGGCGCTTGCAGTGGCCCACTCCGACCCGTATAGCTAAAATCACGGCCCAATTTTCCATTCCATTCGAGTAATCAAAAGCGGCAGTTTGTGTTCGATTGCCGACTGAGCGGCCGCCGCGTCCGCCTTTTGGATGCGTCCTTTGAAGTCATAGCGGGAGTGAGGCGGGGCAGGGAGTGCGGTGCGGGGCAGGCCGGGCGGCGGGCGAGCGCGTCTCATGCAGTATGGAGGAGCCGAAAGCTTGTATGGATTATGTAGAGCAGCCGCCTAGCCCCGGGATCAAAAGTTTCGCGCTGCTCAAAATTATTCTGAATCGGCTCGCATGTTGACGGACATGCAAAGCGTAAAGCCCGGCGCGCAACTTTGCGCGCAGGAAGAGCTTCGGTTATTAGGAAGGGTGTAGGCCCGCGCAGGGGCTCCGACAGGGGACCTGCGACAACAGGCCTGCGGAGCGCAACAGCGTCAGCAGGATTACTAAAACGGCATTGTTTTACCAAAGATTTGCGCATTTTTCATTTATATTTTTTTTAAAGCTACTAATTGTACAAGTTTTAAAACCCCGTATTAAAAGTGTGAAGCATTTTCTTTTAAAATGGTAGAGATAGGGATTCAAGGTAAAAACATACATGAGGCGAATAAGCAACTAAGAACACATAGAACAAAATCTATAAAAAAAGAGGATGTATCGTTTTTGCGATTCGCAATAGAAGACGAGAGGCAGCGTGGGGTCGCTCTCGATCCCCCCCCCCGGTTTATTCGGCGGAGGTAGCGGCAGACAGATCCGTAACCAAACGCAGCCGCGCCGTGGCGACGCGTGGCACTGACCCGTGACGCGTGCAGCGTCACGCGCGTGATCGCAATGCTGTCACGCAAATCAGGGCGGCATCAGGACGAGGCGGGGCGGGGCGGGGCCGCATGTATCAGCCGCGCCGCGCGGGGGATGAGCGCAGCAGTGCCCACGCGCCATAATTTAAACACTTGGCGCCAAAACTCACACTACTTTCCCACACCCTCTCCGCGGCGCTTATCTCCTTCCCTGCTGCTTTTGCCCGCGTATTGCTATCAGATTCGCAAATCCACCGCCGCACCCGCAAATATAATAATCTGGAATACCACATCGCGATTCTACCCCTCACCCCTCCGCAATGTCCCCAACTCGTCGCAGCCCGCTCCTCACATCCAGAAAAAAGGGAAAAGTTGTAGAAACGATTGCATGGTTAGCTCGGGGACAACCAAATCGAAAAAATAGTGTTCTTGGTTAAAGGAAAATGTCCTCGATCCAAGAACTCAGTTTTCTGGGTGCATAAAAACAAAGTAAAGACAGCACTATTACGGTTGGGATGACCGAAATTTTAGTAACCCAAACCATTATATTGTTGTCTCGACCATAATTTCACGGTTATCTCTGGGCTAACCATACGCTGGCTGCTATAAGTTTTCGTTTTTCTAGGTGCACAATTTAAAATAGCGATACTTGGCCTCGTCTGAGGCTAATCCCGGGCGTGCCCGCTGAGTTTCACACGCCCAAACCCTAAACACACAAACTGCTGCAACGGCGAGAAAAAACCGCAACCGTTTCTAAATTTCTCTCTCTCTCTCTCTCTCTCTCTCTGGAGCGCAGCGAACGCTGCTGCTGCTGTTCTCTCACACTCTCGCCGAGGGCGGACCATTAAGGCCTCCGAAAAAGCCTCGCTGACAAGATAGCGCGGATGGGCCGCCTATGTATGAGATTACCGCAATGACTTTCGCGCCGCCGAGGGGGCAGGAGTGGGGGTGGGGCGAGTGGAAGGGAGGGAGGGACAGAGGGAGGCTCCAAACTTGGACAGCGCACTGCTGGGTGGTGTTATGAGGTCAGGTTCCCGGGCCGCAGTGTTTCCGGCAGTGCTGCACCTTTGACTCCACATACCTTAGGGCGGCCTCCCTTCTGCGCCATCACTGGAAAAACTAACGTGACGTGCATCACGCCAATAGGTGTGATCAAGTTTTGAACGTAGCACGTAATGAGACCCAAAGTTACGACACACCACACCAGCCAGTTCCAGGGGAGGTCGCATCACAAACGTGGCCAAAAGTGCGGTCACACCAAATCATACGACCTCTCCAGGCGTCACACTTGCATGTGTGACGGATGTCACATTAGTTTTTCCAGTGATGGGCCGAGAGTCAATCTGAGTCCTTCGTCTGCTCTGCACCCCAGTCGTTTAACCTTCACTTACGAAATCGAATACCATATTTCGTAGCGAAGCTGCCGACTACCCCGACTCTCTTTCGCGGGCGAACGCGAGGAAGTTAGAGCCAAGGAGTGATTCGTCTTGATCCGCGTCTCCAACGACAGAAACTGAAACCAATTGGCCTAGGCGGAGAAAGTTGTTGCAAAAAAATAAGAGGAAGAGAGCAGAACGTGTATCTCCCGACAGCATGCGTCCCTTCCTTCCTCCCTTCGCTTAGCTGAAGGGGGAAAAAATAGCGCGGAGCTCGAGAAAGAATAAATGGAGGGCTTCGGCGATATTGCTACATAATACGCGAAAAACGCAGGGCGGAGCGGGTTTCGAGAGCCCCCTCTGTATAAAAGCAAACCATAATTTACTACGCGCCCGAAAAGCAATTTCGTAATGAAAGTGTGATGACAGATATTGGGAGAATGGCGAGGGAGGGGGCGTGAAGCCTGCATGCCCGCGCCCTCTGTACATAGTGGAAGATGCGTAACTTTGGACATCCGATTATCCCGGCCCTAACCTATCGTTTAGGTATAACGTGAATTAGCGTCGTTTACGTGACCGAAACTACTATCATTCCGAGTATGTTTTTTTCGGTGAGAGCCAGTAACTTCAATTTTGTTTTCTCTTTCGTGTAAGCAGAGCGTTGGTGGTGGAACACCGGTGGAATGCTTGTGAACTGCGTGAGCAAGCGGCGGGCGCGGGGTCGGACGGGGTGGGACGTGGTGGGGCGAGGGGGAGGCTCAAAAAGGAGAGCATGTTCCTCTTTGTGCGATATATTTTACGCCCGCTCCTCTACAATTGAGAGAGCACGGGGCGCGCGACACAGGACCCTCGGGGGCGTGGAGCGGGGCAGCGTGGCGAGGTGGGACGTGGCGGGGCTTGGCGGGGCGTGGCGGGGCGTGGCGTGGCGGGGGCCCCCGCCGGATCGGGAGGACCGGATTGTCGGTGAGGCGCAAATCTTGGCGAGAGGCGTGGGGAGGAGGGGAAAATGGACAATGGAAGGGGATGGGGGAAGAGGGGGTGGGTGGCAAAAGATCCCCGTTATGGTTTGTGGAATCGGAAATAGTGGGGACCATTTTGATAACAACCCCAGACGGCGGCGGCGACGAGGTGCTCCCTCCCTCCCTCTCTCTCCCTCTCTCTCTAGATGGACTTGGTTCGCTGAGCAGTGTGTCTCAGCCCGGAGGAGGGGCTCTCCTCGGCCACACACTGCCGCCCCGCGCCCGCGACAGCGGCAGCTCTAACAAGGCTGTCGTGCACACACTCTTTAGGTCACAATGCGTTTCAAAAACATGGTGTAGGGAAGCTGATCACACGGCGGTGAGCCAGGCACGCCCTGCATGACGTCATAGTTTTAAGGTTAAGCGAGCACCTCTCTTGGGGGTTGAGCCGAGATTCGCGACAGGAGTCCGAAAAAGTGACAAAAAGTGACTGTTTTCCCAAAATAGTAGCAAAAAGTGAGTCATCTCAAATATAGTGAAAAAAAGTGAGAAAAGTTAGTCGTTGGCAACCCTGTTCGCGGGTACAACACTTTTAGTTAGGTGAACGCGGCGACACGCCGCCACCTGACCTAACCTAGTTCTGGCACGTTCTGCGGCGGCGGATACCCGCCCGGCCGGGCCGGCAGGAGGGCTGCGTTCGCCCAGTGTTTAATCAGTGCCCTGGTCCCTGGTCCGCCCGCGTCACACCTAATTGTTTCAGTACACCTGTCTCTCTCGCCGCAGCGATGAATTTTCGGACGCATCTGCCCCCCCCCCCCCCCCAACACTTGTGGATTACCTGGAATATTGAAAGGTGGCACGGTGGTGTCACCTAAAAAGGGACCCCGAGAGGTCCTGGCACATTGACGTCCAGCTCAGTGTAGTGCTCACGGTCTCAGTGACAAGTTCACCGGCTCCGCTACCCAGACTGACTCCGCGCTGTCGAAGCGTTTCGGTCTTTTGCTGAGTTCAACTGCCCTCTGTCCTGCGTGACAGTATTGTCCTGTGAGGACATCTCTTCTGTTTTCTAGTGTTCCAGTTCGTTGTCTTTCTGGTGAGTAATGTTCAACATGTGTGCGAACTGAGAAAAATAGTTATTGATCATGTGGCTATCCGTTAGTTCGCGTTGTGCTCGATTTTTGACTACACGAAGAAATGTTGAGATTCTGCAGTTGCTCCGTATCGAGCAAGTGCTAGGAAATCACAACTAATTTTTAACACTGCAGAAATTGAATAAACGATAGATCCCCTTTTTTCTTGTCTTTCACAGACAAATGGAGTCCAACGGCTATACAAACTTAGTCAGCCAGGCTTGGGAGTACGGTATCTTATACATGGCCGAAGTACACAAGGAGTGGAAGGTCCAAATAGCGCACGCCAGGGAGCAATGTGTGGAAAATAAGCTGCGCTACACTGAAAGCGAAACACGGCTGGAGTACATGACGGAGAGGGTTGCCACCCTTCAGAAGGAGGTGCGTGCTCTGCAAGACAAGTTGCAGGTTGAACAGAGGGAGAAGGCAACGTGCAAGGAGAGGCTCTCCATCGAAGTCTCCAAAAACAACAGCCTGGAGAAGAAGGTTGCGGAATTGCTGATAAAACTCGAAGGTGCAAAGTCAACAAATGCACGAGTCGAGCTATTGGAGGCACAAAACAAGGAAAGTAAAAAACGCATAGAAGACTTGCTCACAAATCTCAATGCGCTGCGGATCAACAAGAAGTTCAAAGCACGACGGGCACGACTGCGGGCCGCAGCCCGACAAGCCAGCCGCGCCCACTCCCCTCCAGCAGTGGAAAACGAGCAGTGGCCAACTTACCCAACCGCCTGGCCGCAAGCTTCGGTCGCCAGGCCACAACAGATAAGTAATAATACAACTGTTTGTCCATATGGATATACAACGTCTCAAGAGCAGAGGTAGAAGATTGTGCCTTGTCCACCTAAGTAGTACCAAGTAGTGCCCCAAAAAAATGACAAAAAGTGCAAGAACATTCAAAGAAACTTTTAAGCCGTCTCTAAGTGAAGTGTGTTCAAAAATGAAGTGTGTTCAAAAGTTAGTGTGCTCAGAAGTGAAGTGTGTTCAAAAGTGAAGTGTGTTCAAAAGTGAAGTGTGTTCAAAAGTGAAGTGTGTTCAAAATTGAAGCGTGTTCAAAAGTGAAGTGTGTTCAAAAGTGAAGTGTTACAAGTATAGCGTTAAAAGTTGAAGCGATGGTTATTGATGTGTGTAAAATCGCCTGATCTGAACGTGCATAATAAACCGATAGTGAACTAACCTTATTTAGGTCTTAGTAATTATTGCACTCAAACCCCGGGTTTCCTGCTAGAGAGAGGTGGAGTTTGACGAATTTCAGTTGGAGGGGGAGACGCCCTACGGCAAAAATGTTTAACGACCTCCCTCACGCCGGCAGGGCAGGCCAGGGAAGGCGGCTCTGGCTCGTATAACGCGGGGAATGCCATAGCGCACCGGGCCGGGCTGGGCGCGCCGCTGCACCGCCCCCTCAGGAGCGCAGGCGGGGCCGGGCGGGGCGGGGCGGGGCGGGGCGGGCCCTCTACACTACTTGCATTCCGCGGGGCGCACCGCCACCGCATGGCAGCTGGATGAGTCCCTCAGACCGACAGCCATAAATTACTCTCCACCTCGAGGCATGGAGCCGGAGCGACGTCATAGTGCGCCACGGAGGCGGCGAGGCACTACATGCAGCGGGCGGGCGTCAGGCAGCGGGGCTGTCCGGGCGCGGCAGATGCATGCACGCTATATGTTTATGAACTTCTGTGTGCACGCTACTGTTGCGCATAATTTCAATACATAACTATGCACGATTTGTTAGTAATTATGAATTGACTCGTTTGTATGTAATTATGAAAAAAATTTAAACGTAAGAACAGCGTGTACGTAGAAGTGCATAACTACGTATGATTGAGTAAAAAAATGTTCATAAGAATTTAGTGTGTGCGTACACTGGAAAAACAAAGGTGCGACATAATGCCTTTAAAAGGTGCTATTCTCTCGTGCCTTTAGAAAGACGCGATTGTGTCCAAAGGCACTAAAATATCGCACCTTTCGGCCAAACTAGTGCCTCTGTAGGGGTGCTGTTTGAATAATGCCTTGGTAAAGGCACTATTACGAGTAGCACCCCTAAAAGGGTGTTATATCCTACCTTTGTTTTTCCAGTGTAGTGGCAGCTTCGTGAGATCTAACACAATAACTATGAATCAGCAAACGAAGTCAAAATACGAATAGAAGTGCGTAGAAAACTAGGCAAAAAATGCGGGAAATTTCGACCCCTTTTGTTTTTTTTCCGCTTTACTTCCGGCAGGTCTTGAATATGCCTCGCCGCGCAACGCACTTACAATGTAGCATGTAGAGCAGAACGCGCCTAACGCAGAGGAAATCCCTCAGCCGGGGTTTTATGTCCTTCCGAAATGCGCGATCTAGCGGCAAACACACAGCGAAAAAAGAAACGCGGCCCAAAGTAAGAGGAAATCACTTACAAATTGCATTCTAACCAAATCTCTCTGCATGTATGATCATTGCTGTAAAACATTTTAATCGACTTGAAAGATACTTTGCGACAGGTGGATTTAGATCTTTCGTAAGAACCCGAGGAGGATTTGCCGCCCACTCCCTTTCCCCGCTAGAGAAGCACAAGGGCTTAAGGCGTCACGTACTCCCGCCCCTCGGCCGCGGCCGGGCGCCGGACTCCACCGCGGTGCTCATAACAGCCGTGGCCGGGCCGGAGCCCCTTACTGGACGGGACGGCCCCATCCCCCGAGAATGAGACTGAAAATAACGAGACCGCTGAGGCACTGGGCTGAGAATGTTACCAGACAGTCGCGACACCTTAAGCCCCCTCCACTGCGCCCTCTTAATTAAATCGCGAGGGGGCCCGGCCCGGCCGGGTCGCGGCCGCTGCAGCAGCCCGTGGGTCATTTATCTCCAGAGGTCATAACCGGTCGTAACAGACCGATATGAGACGTTTTTGGAACGGACCCTTTCATTTCGCGACACGAGAGACGCGCAGACGGGCCGGGGCCCGGGCCGGGGTGGATCTTAGCGCGCCCCGCCGCCCCGCTCAAAGTGGCTTATTTTCTCCAGCCACCCCAGCACCAGCAGCCGGGGCGGGGCGGGCTCCAGTTAGCGGCGCGCGCTGCGCGCTCTGAAACGACTCGCCGCCATTCCAGAGATGCGTTTCTCCAGCGGCGCGCGCGCCATTCTCCAGTAAAAGGCTGGACAGCGCCCTGCGGACGGAGCGCGAATTAAAGTGTAATGGTGTCCTTTTGTGCGTCGCGGCTGAATCTAGTATTGAGGCCTGCCGGGCCTGCCGGGCCGGGCCGGCAGGGCGGCCCCCTCCTCCGCTGTGCTCGCTTTCATTCTGTCACTGGAAAATAATTTAATCCTCCCTCTTGAATGAGCGATGTTCAGCCTGTGCTATAGCCATACTCTCTCTCTCCCTCTCCACGCAGTCTATCGCTCATTGTATATTTTTACTTTCCCCCCTTTTTTTTCGCACTGCCTGCAGGACTGGCGTGGAACCCTGACCAGCTGCGCCGTGTTTTTGGTACACCAACAATGAGTGTAGTGCTTGCTGCTGGTCCAGCCCCGAAATCATCGTTGTTTTCGCCCGCAAAAATCTCTTTCCCGAAACCAAGCACGGCAACGTGCGATTTACTTTCAGCGATTACACACACTTTGATAACGTTTTCGGAAGCATTAAAGTACTGAGAATGTCACGTGTTGTAGCATCTGCGGCTAAACACAGTCGACCGTGCTAATCGCTGTATAAACCAGACGGAGCACCAGCCACAAGACGCAGCTTGATATCAAAACGCCACATCGATGGCCTCTGGTGGTTGCGGACAGGGTGCAGGGGCTATGGAGCTGGTCGGGCAGTACGGGCGGGGCGGGGCGGGGCGGGGCGGGTCTCGGCGGGGCGGGGCCCCTCCTCAGCAGCAGCCGGAGCGGAAAACTAGACAAGACAAACAAACACGTTCTGACCGGAACAAATCTATCGGCCGGCGCTCCGAGCCGAACTGCGTCACGTCACACTGCCAGGGCCTGGCCTGGCCGTCGGTGGTACTGTTAAATTTCGTACAATGCAAACGCTCTGGAAACTGAAAAAAACTTGAATCCATTGTAGATTGCTTTGCAATTGCGAAGCAATATTGTTTTGCAATCTACAAAGCATTTTGGGTCTCGAGCGCGGTCTTGGGAATGGCCTGACGGACACATGCAGGCGAGGGTCCTGGGCGAGCACCTCCCGTCCCCGCTGCAGATTAAAGCTCAAAGGCGCGCTTCTCGCCGCGCCAGGGCGACGCACCTCCGCGTTGGGCCCCTCTCGCTCACACACCGCCCTGTGTGGCCCAGCCGGGGCGGGGCCGCGAGGTCGCGGTCCGCTGCAGCCCACTGGACCGTGGGAGGAGCGGGAGGGGAGGGGAGAGGGGAGCGGAGGAGAGGAGAGGAGAGAGGCGGAGAGGGAGAGGGGATGGGGAAGGACTTCCCTTTGGCGGCACCGCATCGCGCCCCACATCCCCCCAGGACGCACCGCGGGCAGGGAGTCACCACCGGTGCGGTGCGCCCGTACAGCCCTGCTGCAGGCGGTACTGCCGTGTCGACGCCTCGTTGTCATCCGCCGCGACGCTCCCCTCGCCGCCGACCACCCGGCAGCGGCTCCCCGACCGTGTCGCCGGCCGCGCTGGGGCGGGGCGGGGCGGGGCGGGGCGGGGCCTGGCAGCGAGGCTTATTGGGGGAGACGCACGGCTCGCCTAATCAAAGGGGGCACACGACGTCAGATGTGAGGACCCCCCTGGCGGGCGGGCGGGCCGGGCGGATACAACATTCACCTCCCCTCCCAACCACCGCGTGACGCACGCACGACGCACGTTTTATTGCCCGATTATTTTTTTGCCTGCCCTGTATTAATAGACTGAAAGGAGTGATGCAGACGCCTGCGACATAGGCAGCACGCGCCGCTCGCATCGGGGCGGGGCGGGGCGGGGCGGGGCAGGGCGGGGCAGGGCGGGGCAGGGCGGCCCCTTGCCTCCTCGCCCTGCGCCCTCCCGGGGCTGTCATTGTTCCCTCCGACAATTTCCAATACAGATGAGACGAGCCCCCCGCCCCGCCCCGCTTGTTCTCATTTGAATTTGTAGCAGGGTAGCGGATGCGCCAAAGCTGTCTGCCGCACTACAAGACGAGGCGGGCGGACGGCAGCGGGCGCGGGACGGCAGATGTTCCGCGAGCAGGCGCAACCTGGGGCCAGGCCAGGCCAGGCAAGTAGCGAGGCTATCGCGTGGCCGCGAGGGCTTGCAAGTCATTTGTGGCCGTTCATTCTTAGCCCATTGAGTGCGGGGAGGATTTGATTCCCTGTGATTGAACACGAGAGCGTGACCTCAAAGTGGTGACAAGACAAAGTCATGCAGGGTCCCACCTCACTGTCCACTGGTAGCCCCTCCCGGGCTGCTGGTTACCCGCGGGGCCCCGCACGCCCGTCTTGACGCGGTGATTTCGTCATTTCCATCAAAAAGCGCGGCTTTCATGAATAAAATTTTCATATTTTCGTCGCGTACGCGTGTCGGGTAGGGACCGCCGCGGGAAAAAATATGCGCGGTTTGTGAAAGGGTTACTAGACAGGCATAACGCAGAGATTATTGCGCGTCCGGGCTCCACGCTGATGGGGCCTCAACCCTGTCCTGCAGAGTACACCGGATTGCCAAGATTGGTAGATTTCAGATTTCCTGTGTATTTTTTTAAGGATGGGCGGAAGTGAGCGAGAGTGAGCGAGACGAATAGGGGCGAGAGTGCGCGAGAGTGAGCGAGACGGATAGGGGCGGGAGTGAGCGAGAGTGAGCGAGACGGAGTGAGCGAGACGGATGAGGGCGGGAGTGAGACGACAGCCCTGGCCCCGCCACACGCTGTCCTCCTCTCCTCCAGGACTCTATCATTCATTACAAGGAGGAGAGCCCCAGACCAGCGCCGCGCCGCGATTCACAGTAACGATGCCACGACGGAGAAAGGAGAAAAACACTCTGGACTTGATGACGTTCGTGGCTGCGGCCGCAGACAACTTGTCACAACGCTGGCCGCGCCGCCCTCCGAGGGGCCACTTCGTCACGTCACGCCCCCACGGGGGCGGTGCGCGCAGGGCACACTGTCAAAAACAAGGAAGGGGAACTATCGCGGCCGCGGCATTCAAAGCCACTAATCCGCGCGCGTTTGGCCGAGTCATTCCAGATAGATCTGTCCGCGCGGTCAGAATTGATCCCGATCAGAAATCCCCACCCCCTCCCCCCAAACTCCCTCTCACACAACCTCCAATTTTTTCTCGTAACTCAAACCATCTTAGACTTGAGGGGGGGGGGGGGGGCGCGTGAGGCCCGACTGTGATGAATCACACTGGTAGTGCGCCGGCCGGCTATTGATAACTCTGCGGTGGCAAACTCCCGCCTGTTCTCAGCGTTATTCCTTTTCCCACCCACCAAAATCATTTCTAAAATAACCCCGACAAAACTGCGTTTTCCCAACCTGCCCCTGGCGATTTAAATTCGAGTTGCGTTTCGCCCGCTGCACTTAAAAGCCGAGTCGACTACAGGCCTGGCGGCGCGGGGAGGGGCGGAGGTCCTTACCACCCGCGAGGTGCCAGCACTCCCGCCCCCTCTCACCGCTATCTCGCACCCAGTCTCTCTCTCTCACTCACTCACTCACTCTCTCTCTCTCTCCCCCTCCTGCAACATGGGTACGACGTGTTGATTAATGATTGCTGTGCGTAATGGAGAAGGCTACGATGGATGGACGGATGGCTGTTTTGGCCGGCGGGGTGTGCGAGGACGGCCACGCCCCGCCCCGCCCCGCACCGCCACGCCCCCCCAAAAGTTGGCCGCACCGCACCCAAACCTAGCAGCTATAGCTATAGCAGTCCCGCCACCGGCGGCAGCCAGCGCGGCCACAGCACTGTACTGTGCCGTGATCAACGTCCCCGCCCGCCGGGGGGCGCAAATCGGCAGAGTGCGGGGGTGCGGGGGGAGGGGGGGAGGTGTACCCCCCGTGGGGCCCTCCTCGCGGCCGCCAGGGGGCGCGCGGCCGCGCATCGCCCCTCAAATTAAATGTAAGATGAAAGCGACATCGGGATACAGCAGCTAGGTTAATTAGCTTTATCACCGCGCGCGCTCCCGCCCGCTCCAGCCCGCTCCAGCCGGCTCCAGTCGAGGGCCGGCCGTCCTTGTGGTTTGCATTGCGGCTTTGATATCCCGCTGCCGCCTTGTCCTTCTCCAGCCAGCCGGCTGGAATTACGTGTCGTGTTCTCCATCCCCTTTTTGCCCCTGCTCCACGGCGCACGGCCGCAGTCCTCCCCACCGACGGTAAGATAGCAGGGGGAAAAAAAAATGAAATGTTCCAGAACGTCCAAGAAGTGCTTAGAGGCTGGCCGAGCGGGGCGGCCGGGACTCCGCGACTTGACCACCGCTCCGGACCGCCGCTGAAAAGACGCCACTCACTTCCGGAGTGCGCCTCCATTTATATCGCGGCCGCGGAGGGACGGGAGCGGACGGGAGCGGGCGTGGCGGGGCGTGGCGGGGCGTGGCGGGGCGTGGCGGGGCGGGGCGGGGCGGGGCGGGGCGGGGCGTGACGGTCCACTCCATCCATCAATGATTGTCTGAGGAAGCTCGCGCCTTTTCATATTCAATGAATCGTTCCCATTAAGGGTGTCCCCCCCGAGGCGGGAGACGGGCGAGGAGTCGACCACCGCGGGGGCATAACGGACGTAAGAGAGGCACAAAGCATCGTCAAGGATAAACAGGCCTCGTGCACGACGTCTCTCTTGGTGCTCAGGTACACTACACGTAGACGCAGCGACCCACCACAATATCTACGTTTCACTTTTATACCCCGCCACTGTGAAAAATAAGGTTGGTACACGTCCGGTTTATTTTGTAATTTATCATTTACAAAGTGTGTCGTACATTGTACAACCTACCACTATTGCTCGTCCCTCGATTCCAAGTCGATACGCATTGATTGTAAATTTACAATCTTGAATTGTAGTTGTACGACATCATACATGGCAAATTTTTCCGGACCCGGTACGACAATTTTTCACAATGACGTTGTAGCTATCAGAGTACTCCTGCTCGGTTCAATGAACGTAACAACCAAAGAACAGTGTGGCGCGGCTCACGCTCGGCGGCCCATTCAACCGATTCTCCTCACCGCGCGCTATTCCTAAGCATCGCGGATTTGCTCTTTCCGGCACCAATCTCACCGCTAAGTCTTTCTCCCCCTCTCCTCCTCCCCCTCCTCTCCTCCGTCTCTTCCTCCACACAATTTGCGCGTTGTCGTTGAGCCGGAGCGCAAATTGCAATTATATTTAAGAGCGGGGAGGGGCGGCGGGGAGGTGCGCGACCGCGCTCCGCATACCGTATGCATACAGACATGTGAGGCGTTGGCGTGGCGCGGCGTGGCGCGCGAGGGGAAGGGGTGCTGAAGGCAAGTGCCATGCAACTCGATTTCCCGCGTGAGTAGGTAGCGTAATTGCGTATTTATTGAGTTAGGCCCCACCCCCTCGCCTGGGGCGCGACAAACACAGACTGCAGGGCGACAGCGGATGGGCTGGCAAGCCTGGTGCGCTGCACGGCTGTACTTCTTCACTTTTCTCAGACTTGGACCGCACGTCTTCCAATTTCTTTGAAACGTTTTTGTTCTCGCAAGGTTTTAACAGTGTGCAACAACGGGTGCCGGCTGGATACACGTGGTGGTCGCTCGTGTGTTTTCCCCCGCGTGTTCTTGGCGGCCCGCCCGGCTGCAGGCGTCGTCGTGCGTCTTCCGGACTGCGGCGTGAGCGTCGCGGCGACCTGTTAGCGCGCGCCGACAAATAAGCGACGCCCCGTGAGGGTCCCGGCGGCCCCGGCCAGGCGTGCAGCCGCGGCAGAGCAGGCCAGGGGCCTCTTGAGGGGCATTCCGAGACGACAGGGCGGATGTACCGACGAAAGCAGCGGGGAGCCATTTAGCGTGGTGCGGGGCCGTGCGGGGCGGGGCGGGGCCCGCGGGACGGGACGGGAGGGGACGGGAGGGGCGCCTAGCTCAGCTGCTTCCGCCCCCCTCAGCCCCCACCGCCCCTCCCCCAACACTCTCTGACCCCCTCAGACGCAAAGCTCGCCCCTCTTCCCCCTTTCCTTGGATCCCGCGAAGCTCACCTCGACATACGGACTGCGGAGAGTGAGAAGTGTAATCGACGAGCGAGGGCCCTTGTCATGTCGGATACAAGCACTGCCGCAGAACTATCTTCGTAAAGTTACAAAGTTTTTCGTACTATGTGAGCCTACCGCGTCCCTGCTGCGGTATTCCACATGCACCTTGGGCACGGCTGGTGCACGGGATGGGCCGGAAGTGCACGCTAGTGCGCGAGCGCGGAAGCGCAGCCACCCACGCGCACACCGGCGGTGCACCGGCGGGGCGGCCAGACCCACCGCCGCTCGTAAAAATGCAACTTATGCGTAATTTGTATGACAATTCGAGAACAAATTATCTTGTGGGCATGCGCATACTGCTGCAGCGTATGTTGTACAACCAGCTGCTGGCGATAGCTATCTCTGCGAGAAAGAGAGAGGAAAAAAAGAGGAAGAGGGAGACAGAGTGAGGGAGAGAGACAGAAATATGAGCATACTAAACACCGGAGCTGGCTGAAGCTAGCCAAGGGTATACAACAGGTGCCAACAAATATGTGGGTGGAAAAAACTACACTCTCAGACCCGTTATTGACATTTTGTCAACATATTATTTCCTTATATTTACTAGTATAGTATGGACTTACTCTTTTACACACACATACAATTTTCTACACAAGCTTACTGACATTTTTAGGAAAGGTATTAGTTATAAAAGAACAGTCCCTAGTTATACTAGTACATAAAAGTCAATAAGAAAATGCCGGGAAATGCTAATGGACGAAAATGTCTATAAGTGTATGGAACAGTGGCTGCGATCCCCGGCGCGTGCAGAACGGACGGGCGGCCCTACAGTAAGACATGGCCCGCCCCACAGCTCACCTTCCACAGGGCGCATAATTTCGCCTCTTTCCTGGAATAAAAGCCTCGTGCAGAGCCCGCCCCGTATAGCTTACCCCGCTCCGCCCCCGTGGGTTTTTCTCCCCCGCGCCCCGAGGCGGTTTGACAAACGCCGGCCGAAAGGTAAATACCACACTGTCGTTTTAATTCATAGCGGCAGTGTGGCGTGCACTCGTGCCGTGTCCCAGCGGCCGGCCCCGGTCCGGCCCTGCCCGGTCCCGCATGGCCCAGGGGGATGAAATATCTCCCTCCCGCAATAATTCGGACCCCTGGCCGCCGTGCGTCCCGCAGGGGCCACATTCGGCCACCGAAGTATCCGGTGCCGGGCGGGGCGGGGGCGGACACAGGCGAGCCCTGCAGGGCGGCGGGCCGGCGCCAGGCACCTCTCCGGACCGTAATCCGACGGCTAATAATCACTATTTGCGCACCCCTGCCCGTGCCGTCGTGCTAACCCTACACCCTTTCCTCTCCACCCTCCCTTCCACTGCCCGTTTTGACTACGTCCCAGGTGCGGTGGGCCTAAACGGCCACAACAATTTGACAAGATAACCCATTGGCGGCATCAGCTGAGTGTATACGGACCCCCCTCCTAAAAATCATTATGAGAAACCTCTTATAATCACCCTCCCGGGACCAGAGATCAAGTGAAGGATGTTACGTTTTTTCCTTGCTTTTTTTTTTAAACTGTAAGGTAAGGTTCGACGACAAATGTAATAGCTTCCAGTTAACACTTCATCGTCTGCAACATTTACAAGCAGCAAACGTCCACACCTCACTCGAACTGCCATCACCCTCCTGCAACCGCGAGCCGCGAGAAATAAAAATAAAACGAGAGCTCCCGTTCCGAATGTGACAATTTTTCATCCGGCCGGCATCCATCAAACTCTGCTGGCTCCGAGGGGGCCAATCCCGAGCAGTGGCGCTCGCAGCCTTTGATCGGCGCGCGATCGCACCAATCTCCATGCAATCAGGCCCCTCGCGACGCCGCCACGCCGCGCCACGCCGCGCCACGCCACGACAACGCCGCAGTGGTGAATGATTACTTTAGTGGTCGCCAGGGATGGCCGCTCTACCCCGCCGCACCACAGCCTCGGACCCGGCTTGCAAAACCCTAACCCACCCCGCCCCGGCCTCGGCCAAACCAGCAGGAGCGGGCCGGGGGCGGGCCGGGGGCGGGCAGGGGTGGTCGGGGGGCGGGCCGGGGGCGGGCCGGGGGCTCTCCAGGGAGCCTGAGACCAGTAGGGCCGGCCAAAGTGACGCAGTCAATCACCAGCGGCAGCGGCAGCAGCAGCGGCAGTCACAGCGGGCCAGCGATCTGCCCTCTGATTTCTGAACCAGGCCACAGCAAGCCCCCGCCATAGTTACGTCGCTCGTAATGAAATATGGATGGCATGCGAGCAGGGCCCTCCGAAATAATACAACCTGCCAGGCGTGGCGGGGCTGGGGTGGGGTGGGGTGGGGGGACGGGGCGCCGACAGCATCGCGCGTAAACGGAAATAAAAAGTCACGGCGATAATTTCCTTCCTCCCCTCCCTCCCGCGCACACACATGAGCGGGCGGCGTATCGACGATCAAGGCCTCAAGACTCGCGACGCACAGCCCCCCAGAACCGCAGCGCGTCGCCAGATAAATCCACAACCATCGGTCTTTCTTTGCCACCCTAGCTCCTGCTGCTGATAATCCCAATCCCTACAGCTAGATAAGGCCGAAGTTGTGGTGAAGCGGAGAGAGGGACTGCGAGCAGGAAAAGTTGCAGCAACCATCGTACGTGTAGCGCAGGCTTTAAGACCTAATACGTTCAGTGCGGGACGTTTTTATCCCCTGCGGTTTAACACGGGAGCGTGGCCATATAGTGGTCATGGCGCACGACTGGGTATTGTGGTTCTGACACGGGAAAATCGGTCGTCTAAACCATAACATTATTGCTAGCTAATAGTTTTACAATCGTCGCTAAGCTAACCATACAACCATGGTTGTGAGCACATTTTTTTTCGCAGGGGAGATGGAGAGAGAGAGAGCGGGTTGCTCTGTGCGTCTGCGCGAGCACCCACCCGTCATTCACGGACTCGAATACCGCAGGACTTGAGAGAGGGAGGGAGGGAGGGAGAAAGAGAGCGGGAGCGTGGGTCAGGGTGGGTGAGGGAGGGGCAAAGACAGAGTCGAGGGAAACGAGAGAAAGACAGAGAGCTTGCGCGCGCGATGTCCACGCAGATAAGCTGACAATGTCCAAAACCACTCTAGGCCCTGGCCGCGTGTCCAACAGCTCGGGCCACAAGCTCTGCAGCGCGCGGCGGGCCGGAGGGTCTTTCGCGGAGATGGATGGAGCGCAGGGCTGAACATCGGTCACCGCCAGCCGCCCCGCCCCGCCCCGCCCCGCCCCGCCCCGCACACATGTCCCGGCAGGGCCGGCCGGCGCGAGTTGTTCTTGCTGGATGATAAGGACTTGGCGTTGCAGCAGCGCACCTGTTGGGGCTTCCCCGCGGGCCTCGGGGGTCCCTCCTGATGCCGGCGGGGATTGGGCCGTGCCGCGGCTCAGCGCGCTGACGGCTCAGTGGACCGAAAGAGCCTTGTGACCGCCCCGCCCCGGCTCCACCCCGGCACCGCACCTTCCACAGAACGCCCACTTTGGCGCGTCGCGACTTTCCCCCCCTTTCACTTTTGCTACACCCAGGGGCCGGCTGATTAAACCCTGCAACCCCTGCCTGCAACCCCTCCTAGGCCGGTGCGAGGTCATGAATGCATTCCCATGATAGGTGTGCCATCCCTATGCAGCAAGCCGTCCTTCAAATATTGAAGCGGCTGTTCTGCAGGCAGACAGGTAAGGCGCGGCCGGCAGACTAACCAACTGCAGCCAAGGCGGCTGTCCACTTGACGACCGGCCGGCCCGAGCCACCCCCGCCCCGCCCCGTGCGCAGGGCGGCAGCAGTAGCAGCAGCAGAGGGAGGGACGGGTAAGGGAGAGAGAGAGACATAAAACTTGCCGCAATCCGTTGGCGCCATGCAACATGGAGACGGCCTACGGGGGGGAGAGCGGGGGAGCCGAACATAAACCTAATGGTAAACTGCGTGGTAAAACTGTTAAGGGGCGGTGGCGCGGGCCGAGAGGGCGGGGGAGGGCTTTCATATTGCACATAACCCGACGCAACCGCATCACAGACCCTCCGGCCGGCCGGCCGGGCCCAGAGATACAGTCCCGGCAGACGAGTGACTGCGGCCCGCCTTACCCTTCTCGCCCCGCCCCCGCCCCGCCCCGCCCCCGCCCCCGCCCCGCCCCCGCCCCGCGGGTCCTTTCGTCCCATTCCATCTTCCCTTTCCTCCCCCAAAACGCGCTGTTGATTCTTTCCCACTCTCCCCACACGCCCGCGTATACCACTCTTGCCCCTGAGTTGTCTTTGACTTTGTCTTTAGTAAGATATTTTTTCGTCTTTTCGTTGAATTTAATTTGACTTGGCTCTAAAGTAAAAATAAAAACAAAATAAAGCCAAACCCAGCCATACGGGCACCTTCAACGTGGCGAAACTACCTGCGCGCGTGTGGCTTTGACTCCAGTTCCTCCGCCCACCTCCACCCCACAACACACACACACACACACTACTGTAAGTCGCAGGGATTGCAACAACCAGAAAGTCATAAAGCAGTGTCGTCAGTTACGCCCCTCGCCGCCCTCCCCCCTTCCCCCCGCAGCGCCTGGGGCCCGCTCTGCCACCGCGCTCTGCACGCGCTTTCTAATTGTAACAGCCATTATGGACTGCCAACTTTAACTCCCCTCGCAGGCGTGTTGTGTACTCGGCTTGCGCTGGGCGCCGCGACGCCACCGCCGCGACGCCCCGCCCTCGGTATTCAATCTGGAGCGCACAGGCACGTAAATGCACCCCGAGGAAATGGTCGCTGCCTCCTCCTCGCGCCCGGCCCGTCCAGTAGCGTTAACACTGTTAAACCGAATCGTCACGTGACGATAAATATGGCTACGAATATTTCGTCACAAGAGCTGAGTAAGACGACGACTTATAATTTTACAGTGCAGGCGGACAGAACCCGAGGGGTCAGCTCTATCTCTTTCTCTCTCTCCTCACCACCAACCTACCTATTTGTCTCTCTCTCTCTTTCTCCTCCCTTCTCTCCACCAACCTAACTCAGTCTCTCCCTCCCTCTCTCTCTCTCTCTCTCTCTCTCTCTCTCTCTCTCTCTCTCTCTCTCTCTCCCTCCCTCTCTCTCTCTCTCGCCAATAAAACCCTCCTCCCCGAGCTGCAGCAGCGCGTCGCGTCTACCGGATGAGGCGCCGGGGGCAGCGCAGCGCCGCGGCACCGCCAGGTCGCCAGGTTGCCACGGCAACGGGTGGTAAAAAATAATAAGGTGGGAAACGGAAGGAGGAGGAGAGCGACCGGTGCGATGGCGCGGCGCGACCACGAGTTTGCGAATGAAACGCAGCGCTCTGCGCGGCGGGCCTCAGCTCACAGCTCAGCTCAGCGCCTGCCGCAGCGGGCCGGGCCAGCCCGGCGGGCAGCCTCGCGCGGCGGGTGGCCTACCCTCGGGCGCGCTGCAGAACACGGCCCCGGGGACGCGACAGAAACACTCAATGTAGCGCGTCACGGCGGAACTAGAAGTTACTGCCGGCCGGGCGGCACGGGCGTGGCGCTCTCAGCACGCAGCGCGACCTTGGCCCAGAAGTGTGACTTCCTGGACGACATGCTCACGTAAGATGCGCGGAGAGGCGAGCGCGCGCGCCCCCGCTCCGCCAACAGGCGCCGGCGCCAGGGCAGACGCCCCCGCAGAAACACATACTGTACTTCCCTATTCGGTTCGCGCTCTGCTGCAGGCCAACGAGTGCGTGGAGCAGGACGGCGACCGGGGGCGCATGGGCTGTCAACCCCGCTTGCCAAGTCCTTTTCGAGACCCGCATTTCGATACCGACAACGGCAATTTTATGGAAATGCATTTGGCGCTTGTCCGCTCACTGCAATGCAGAGAGGGGCCCGGGGCGGCCACTAAGGACACGGGCACACGGACCCACAGACAGGGAGACGAGCAGACGTATCGAGACCCGGCCGCCGAGCCCCTAAATAAGGAGAACCTGACACGGGTGGGAGAGGCTGTTGCTCTCAAACGTTTAGCACACGGTGCAAACAAGCCCTGATATTCCCAGGGAAGTTGGAACAACCCAGGAGATGCCCTGGAAATTTATCCCTGGGCAAACTTTGGGTTTCCCGCAGGGCCAAACCCTCCTGGGTTGCCCTGGCGATATCCTGAAAAACCCAGGGGAATGCCATGGGAAACACGTCCAGGGCATTTCCTGGGTTCCAGTTCCCCTGGGGATCCCGCAGAGCTTGATTACAGTATATTGGTACAGTTAATCGCGATGCCAAATTACATATGGCGAGTTTCCTCCTCACGACTACGTTCAGCACTGCGCCTGCTCGAGCGACGCAAGTACCCACCCCCGATGTGAGTTAGGCCAAACCGACTGGCCGCCGTACAGAGTAGGGCAGAGCTCGCGGGCTGAAGTGGCCCCGGGCCGGGTGGGGGCGGTAAGGGGCCGGGTAGGGGCGCCCCTTCTGGGTACGCACGTGATTACCACACTACTCACTCCCGGTGCATTATTAACAGACCGTGTACCTCCATGTTCAACAAAAGGGACTCACCTTATTCAGCCCCTCTCCAGCCCTGCCAGCCGGACCCTTCCGCGTACCGGCCGCGTCCGAACACGCGGTGCGCGCGGCGAGCGCACGCCGCCGCAGCCCCCGGCGGCAGCCCACAGCGCACGCGCTAAAAAAAAAAAAAAGAATTATTATTCATAATTCCCCCTTTTTCCGTTTCTCTCTCTCTCTCTCTTTCTCGTGCCCTGGCTCGACCCAGCTCTTCCTCGTCCGTGTACGACAAGGCACTCGCGCGCATACACGACCCACTAGCACTCGGGACAACTAGCTTCTCAGCAGCCAGCGCCCCGCACGGCGCCCCGCACGGCGCCCTCCACAACTGCAGTGCACTCGAGGGAGGAGAGGAGGAGTGGGGTGGGGCGGTCACGCACGGCAAAGTGGAGAGCCGTGCAGCGCGCTGCAATCGGGGGCGGTGGGGAAGGGGAGGGGGGGGGGGGCGGAGGTCGAGTTAACCTCCCCGGCGCAGCCACCCCACCCCGCCCCGCCCCACCTCGCGCGGCGCTCGCGTCTCAGGTCCAAGAAAAGAGAACAAGTATGGACGTAATACATCAGTCAAGCTAGCCTCAAAATTTAAATTCAAAAAAATAAAAAATTGTTTTTTTAAAAGAAATTGCACGAAACACAACATGCGTGGGCAATATCCGCCCCCGCTGCACGCGGTTCACTAAAGGGCTTATCGTCGCATGCGCTGCAGCGGGCTGGGTCACACGGACAGCTTAAGGGCGGAGGGGGGAGGGGGAAGGGGAGGGGGGAAGGGGAGGGGGAGGGGGGAGAGGGGAGGGGGAAGTCAGTCGAACGAGTGACCGCCGACAATAACATCATCAACATTTAGACCCCATCCCCCACGCCACGAGACCAACGGAATAAAAAATTGCATCCACTTTTTGATTGGGCAGCGGCAAGCAGCCATCATGCGATGGGGGCTGCAAAAGTACGCGAGTGGGAGCGAGCGGGCGCGAGTGAGAGGGAGAGGGAGCGAGTGAGAAAGCGGTGGTTCGCGTCATTGAGCGCAGCGAGACAGCGGACAGCGGAGGAGGGAGCGGAGGGAGGGAGGGGTGTGGGCGCTCGTTGACGTGCGATGACATTTTTGTGGGGACCGCGGCCACGTGACACACGACATGTCCGCGACACGTTCATGTGTTCACACCCAAATAGGCGGCGGGGGCGGGGCAGGGCGTGGCGGGGCGGGGCGGGGCGGGGCGGGGCGGGGCGGGGCGGGGCGGGGCGGGGCGCGCCGTCTCCACACTAGTTGTTATTGTTTCCATCCCCTTTCGCTCCCGTTCCAATTACTCCCTCCGCCGCGGAGAACGCGACAAGGACAACAGCGGCGCACCAAAGTGTACGCATACGGAGAACCGCCAGACCAGAGGGAGACACACTGAGTACAAGTAGTGGAGTGGAGGGAGGGAGAGGCCTACCGCCTACCCACCCCGTGGGCGCGCGAGAGACAACAATTGAGCCATTAATGAGGTTGGCTGGCCTGGCCTGGCGCGCCTGGCGCCCGCCGCCGGTGCGGTGCCGCGGGTTGGTGCCCCTGGCCACACACACGCCCTGTACTGCAGGCGGGGCAGGGGTAGCGACAGCGACCCCCAGGACTGTCATGTGCAGGGCTGGCACCTGCCACCCCGAGCGCCCCGCCCGCCACGTGTCGCCACCGGGCCGGGCCGGCGCAGCCCGGGCGCTCTACATTTGTGTGTGACGAGCAGTCGCTACCCCCCCCCCCCCCCCGCCCCCCGCACTCTAGCCAAATTACACGGCGCGCACTGCTAGCCCCCCGCCCCGCCAGGGGCGAAACAAGTGAATCATAGCGGCACGGCCTCACTTTTACCTCCCACCTCACTCTCAACCCCCTTCTAGCTGGCAGTCTCGAGCGAGGGGTAAGGCGTCACACCAACCCCCCTCCCTCCCTCAGCCAGGCCCCCAGCCCCGCGCGGCCCTCCGGACCCCTTTCGCCACCACGGCGCGGTTTCCCTCCGCGGCAACAAAAACCAAATCTGCAGAAAATCTGCGACGCCCCGAGTGAGCAGGGCGCAGAGGGGCGAGGAGAGGGAGGGGGCGGGCGCTGTTGGCGGACGGAGGGAGAGCAAAACTTGCGTTGACTTGAATTGTTCCCGGCGAAAACAATGGTTAATTGTATGGCGCGGGCACGCACTCACTCGCCTGCCGCGCTCGTTACCGAGGGGGGAGGGGGGCGGAACCAGTACTGGGAGGGGAGAGGGAGAGGGGGCGGTACTCCCTCTAGAAACTTTACAGCAGCGCGGCTTTTTGGCGCGAGCTGCGGGGCCGGGGCCGGGGCTGAGGCTAGGCGAATGTCACCCGACCCGCTAGAGCTGAGCGCTGTGTTTGGAGGATGCAAACTCGCGGCATTCGCCCCGCCCCGCCCCGCAGAAGAATGGAAGAGTGGTCCGAGTAGGGGCTGTGGAGGCAGGAGGCAGGACATGGGGTTGTTGCGATGGGCCGGGCAGCCGGCTGATTCCTAGGATCGCTCTCGCACTTCTGTCCTTGTCGCACTCACGTAGCGCTGCCCTGCCCAGCATAGGGCACCGCCATAGGTGCGACAAGGATGGAGAATCAAGAGCGATCTTCTGAATCAGTCGGCAGGGCGAGGTTAGGTGGCCTCCCCGGCCCGGCATACACGACGGACGGGACGGGGCGGGGGGACGGGCTCCATTACATAGATCGTCCTCCCGACCGTGACTGCGAGGAAGGGGGAGGGGGCGGGGGTGCACAGGTTCCGGTCGACCCGATCGTCGACCCCGCGGGGACCCCGGCAGGGCGGGGGCGGGGGGGCTTTTCAAAAGGGACCGCCGTCTCCAGACCCAGACGTCGGCGACGGCAGAGTCAGAGTCGCCCGCTCGCGCCGGCGGCGCGGCGTCGTTCAGCCCCCATGAGCCGCCGCGCCGTGGTCCTGGCCGCGAGCCTCCAGGCAGACGCGACGCGTGCGGGTTAGCGGCGTGTCGTCGGGGAGGGGAGGGGAGGGCGGAAACGCGCAGGGGGCAAGGAGATCCCCCCCCCTCCCCCCCGCCCGCCCCGCCAGCCACGACCCTCTGGAGGAGCTTCTAATCAGACGTGCTGCAGACGGGACGGGCTCCTTTATAACAATCTGCGCCCGCCCCGCCCCCGCCCCGCCCCACCCCTGCGCGCTGTTATCAGCTGCGTCATGCACACACGGTACACAAACAGCAATATTCGCGGTGCGGGTGGGGCGGGGCGGGGCGGGGCGGGGCGCGCCCGTGCGACGGGGAGGTTCACGATGCGGCACGGGGCCGCAGACAAAAGGCGTAACGAACGGAAAACCGTGTCTTGGCAGCCAGCAGCAGCAGGGGCGCCGGGCCGGGCCGGGCGGGGCCGGGGCTGAGGGAGGGTATGGGGCAGATAGTCATCTCCAACTAACTCATCCTCTGCGGTCTGCTGAGGCTGCGCCGGGGGGGGGGCGGGGGTTGTACCGGGGTGACACAGCCACCGGCACCGACCTCTTGACGACAACCACGCGGGCGGCCGCGGCCCTGCGCTGGCGCCTCCCCCACCCCCTTCCCCCTCCCCACCCCTCTCTACACACGACCTCATCCTGCTCTCGGCTCGCAGAGGGCAGAGGCGGAAAGGGGGCGTGTGCGAAAGGCGCAAGGGTTGAGATGTGCTCGAAAAGCTTTAGTTGGATATAGAAAAGCTACTGTTTCACATTGAACTAAATTGGTCAAAATATGTTTAAAATTTAAAATTGTAAAATAAAATGTTTACACATTAATAATCATTTGCATTAGAGCAGAGAATGTTCTTTAAAATCAACCCAAAATTTCAGGTCAGGTAACGATTAAAAAAAAAGATCACCTTATTCTGTACCTTTTATAGCGATAAAGGACAGTCTCAAATTGAATTCAAATGTAGTTGACAGCTTCCCCAAACATCTTTACATTTTCTCATTTGATTCGAAAGATAATATTCAACATATATTTTAACCAACAAGGTTTTTTTTCTCTGAGAAAAGAATATTTCAACTATAGAATATAAAACTTCTGGGGTACGCAAAGAAAATCTTATGGTTTAAGAGTTAGATCGGACAAAATATAGTGCATGACATGTATCACTCTCCGTGCAAGTCTGTTACTAGCAAATGTTAAAGATTCTCCAATTTTTTTATGACACTTTAAAATTGGCACCCCAATATGATTTATTCAAGGCCCAGTACAGATCACTAACTTCATGAAAGTGATGCAAGTACAGACCATTGCAACAAGAATCCGCAATTTGTTGTCATTAGAGAATGATTACATATCAAACTTACACAACATAGTAAAGAGAAACCACACACACCGCCTCCCACTTCAAGCCATTAGAGTACAAAGCATGAACAGGGAAAAATTAAAACTTACTTGTACATGTTGATCCTAGAAGACCCATGTTTACAGGTGAGTTGTTGAAGCAGTGGATGATACCACAATCTTGTCAATTTCCTCAGAAACACGTTCACACATTTCAAATGTTCGTTCTCGAAGGACCAGTCTGAAGAAATCATAGGTTTCGCGAACGTCCAGAGAAGAGGCTCTCCAGCAAACATCGGCGGCGTACAACTTGGAGGTTAGGAACTATTATACTGTAGATTCAGGAAGTTCCATTTGCCCACTAACCACTTCTAGCCACAAAACACTATATCGTCAGCACAGACTCGAAAACTTTGGTTTTATAATATCCAAATTTTTAAGAAATTTATATCACGATCACGACAACTCGACAGAGACACACGGCAAGACAAACCGACAGACAACTGTGGCTTCACCAGCGCCCTCTGTGTGGAACGTTTGCAGGCAGGATCGCAAACAAGCAGTAGAGGAGGGGAGGGAATGACCAAAGTACATGAATGGAAAGGGCTCACTTGTAGATCAGGGCTATGCTCTCTGCCTCAGTCCTACCACTGGTGTTCTAATGGGAAAAGAGAGACAGAGATAGGGAGAAATAGACACCCCCCAACCCCAAAGTGAGCAGGCCCCGTGCTGCTCCGAGTGAGACCCGAGCCGGAGCGGACGAACAGACAGCCGAACCTTACGCAGAGGTGGTGGGAGAGAGAAAGGTGAGGCGACGTCGTGCCGTCTCTCTCACTCTCGCATCGGGCGCTCAGTTCCACTCCGACCGTTGCAGAGAGCTCTGCGGAAGCGTGCGTGCGACTGAGCCGAGCAGTGTGGCAATAAGTCGCCCAGGTCGCTGGAGTTCGCCAGTCGTCAGTCTTCTCCAAACGGCCCGGGCCAGCGCGCCAGCGTGAGGCTCAAGTAGACGAAACCGAGCAAAAAGCAAACAATCACGTCGCGAAACCAGCCCAGCCCGTGACCCCCGCACCAGCAGCGCAGCGCAGCCGACAAGGAGAGCCCTACGGTAAGCCCCGGCCGCCGCGCCGCGCTGTCCTCGCCTCGCCTCGCTGTCCAGCTCCTGCAGCGGTCGCAAATGCTGCCTGTCCTGTCCACCTCCGCTGTCCCTGTCCGGGCCCCCTTTCCCATCCCCCGCAGGCCAGGGGCCAGGGGTCGCGGGGCCGCCGGGCCGGGCCGAGCCGAGGACACGGCCCGCGGCCGCCGCCGGGGCAGTGCGGCGCGTCTTCTAAGACCCACTTTGGTGTTTTGTCGCAATTCGCCCCCGGCCACGGCAAGTCAGCCCCACTGCGTGCCCCGCCCCGCCCCGCCCCGCCCCGCCCGACTAGATGGCTGTACTCCGCTGTGCTCCGCTCCAGGACGCCGCCACCACAAGCCCCTCCGGCTGGCTCCCGGCCCCGGCCCGGCCCGCGCTTCTCATTGTCTCAGCGCCAGACCACTTCAAGCGGAGGCCAGAGCACACGCGTGCGCGCGTGCGTCCTCCAGCTGATTATTAGGCCCCTTGGCCTCCCCCTCCGCTCTCTCTCGCTCTCACTCGCTCTCACTCGCTCTCTCTCGCTCTCATTCGCCCCAACCCCCTCCCCTCCCCCACCCGTGTCTCTCTCTGCCTGCTGCCTCGGGTGACTCGGGCGGGCCGGGGCGTCATCAGCTGATGTTGACGACGGCGATGATCATCCTTCCCGCCCCGCCCCGCCCCGCCAAGCCACGCCGAGGTTTCGCCCAGACACTGACACGTGACTCGCGGAACGCGGGTTGGGACCTCGAACACAGAAGGCTGAGGTAGAGCGGGAGGGGGGGGGGCCTTGCGCCCAGTGCTGGGACAATGCAAGTGTCCTTTGATCTGTCGCGGGCGCCCCGCCTCCCCCCCCCCCCCCCCCCCCGCCTCGCGCGCCTCTTTGCGAAAGCCCTCCTCCTCTTGATGCCACTGCCGCTGAATTTGTCTGCTCCGCGGCCCCGCTGCCCCGCCTGCGCCGCGCCCTGTGACCTGTATGTAAGCCGGGCCCCAACGGGGCGGAGTGGGGCGGGGCGGGGCGGGGCACGGGGCGGGGCGGGGCGCGGGGCGGGTCCCCCTGCTCCTTCTCCTCTAACTTTTCCCCTCGCCAAACTCTCTGCGAAATTCACCCGGAGGCGCCTTGCAGCAGCCCGCCCCGCCCCGCCCCGCCCCGCCCCGCCCCGCCCCGCCTCTCCCTGCACCAACAACGGGAACGGGACGGGTTGTGCTCGGCCCGGCCCCGCCCGGCAGCGCTTCACTACATCTCCCACTTTCAGCTGCTAGTGCTGCCGCCGCCGCCCCGCCACCCCTCCACCCCCGCGTGCCCCCATATTAATCCCGACGCGAGGGCGCACCCGCCGGGGCCCCTCAGGGGGTCGCCTGGCCCCGGGGCCCTAACGGGTCCCCGAGACCCCCCTGGGGGCGTGTGTGCGACATGGCGGGGATCAGCCGACCCCAACCCTCAGTGTCACTACAAAGCCCTCCACTACCCTCTCCCAGCCCGGACGCCCGGGAGGTAGGCGTCCCATCGCACTCATCTGTATCACGTGAGGTATTTGTTTCGCTGGCATTTTCGATTTCAAGTGCAGCTGGCGATGTCACTCGGGTAAAACTTCTCTTGGAAATGTCGGAATCATGTTCTGCTTTGACGTCATGGCGCGAAGGGAGGTGAGAGGAACCCCGAAGCGTTTCCTTGTGGATTCATTTCCCGCCTTTGCAAGGAAAGTCTGTCGCGGCCGTGTCTTTTCCTCGCGAAGTCCTACGACAGTGTGAAAGTAGGACCGAGAGGGGAGCGCGGTGGAGGGGCAGGTGGGGTGGGCGAGGGGGGGGGGCTGTCACGTGGCGAAGGGCTCGGCGAGGGCCGGGAGGGCAGGGCGAGCGCGCTCGACCTGAGGATATGCAGCCCATGAGGCTAATTTGTGTTTCATACAGAGGCAAACACGGCGGAGTGGGGGTGGGGCGGGGCGGGGCGCGGGAGAGCGTTGCCTGCGGCGGGGGCTGCCGCCCCGCCCCGCCCCGCCCCGCCCTGTTTGGAGAGGGGAGGCTAGCGAGCGAGGGGGAGCCAGGAGAGGAGCTAGGAAGCTACTAGAGTCCACGCCAAGAAAAACTAGCCAGGACCGAACGTCCTCGAGCTGAGCTCGTATCACAGACTAGGTCCCGACCGCGGTGCACCTTGACTGGATCTCAAAAAACTTTTCGCCATCTTCGATACGTTCCCCCAGGCTGGTGGTGCAAAAAGTAAAAGCAAAACGCGGCAAGATCAGCGCCAGAGCAGTGTCGGCGGCGGCATACGGTACGAAATAGCTTTATTCTTCGCACCTCACTCCACCGCCGCGCTCGCATCAGGCACCGGGCCACACCGTGCGCTCGATCCAGTCGATGTTCTGCGCCACGTCGGCGAACAGGTCCGGGAGGGGGCGGCCGGCGGCTTCCCGGGCGGTGCATTACGACAGCGAGGACGCGATCCCCAGGACGTAGTCCACGCTGTACGACTCGCCGGCCGCTGGCAGGTTGTGCTTGTAGGCGACGAGCGGCGTGCCGGGGTCCCCCTGCAGGGCCGACCAGCACCAGCTGATTTTTAAGGCTGGAGCACTCGCAGCCGTGCCGCTGCGATTTTATACCTGCTGCGCCTTTACTTGCAAGACTTTTGCACGACACCGTACTCACCGCGTAGGTCTCGGCGCGGCCCGAGTCGCACGGCCCGCCCGCGCACAGCAGGGTGCCGCCGAGGCCCTGCGGCAGAGCCTCGCGCAGCCTGGCGCTCCCCAGCAGGGCGGCGGAGCACTCCTGGAGCGCACGGTCAGGGTGTTGTTGGGCTTGAACAGGTCCAAACTGTCCCCTGCGCGCCAAGAAGTAGAGACATTTAAAGAAAAAAATAAATACGCTCGTGGTGGAGGAGGTTTAAAACGCTCCGATCTCCTTGCACGCACAGCTGCCGAGGACGTTCGAGCCGGCAGCGGCGGCGGCCGTGTTCAGGCACATCGGGAAGACGAAGCGCAAGTCGAAGGACCTGGCCAGCTTGACGACGGCCAGGTCGGCGTAGCCCGCGCAGCCGTAGCGCCAGTTGTGCTGAGAGTTGCCGTACTGCATCGTTACCTGTAATTTTTTATTTTAGTAAAATCATAGTGAAATCGCGAACTAGAATGAGACTGTAAGCATCACTTTTGCTCCGGGAGTAATCCATGACGTGACTTTGACGTTACAAGACGCCCGTGCCCGCAAACAAAGTCGTTCATCAGCGGCGTCGCGGCGGAAAATTTTCCCAACAGTGTAGCAATAAGGATCACTCTGACGGATACGCGGACGCACGACATTTCTCTGCTGTTTTTATACACTTTTATCAACGACGCAAGTTGATGAAAGTAGCTGTAACTCACCACCTCGTGTCGCACGGGGTCCCAGATGAATGAATCGCCAGCGTACTCGTGGTGGCACAAGTTGTCGCGTGTGAGTTCCGGTTTCACATGCTCGCGAACGACGGCGCAAAACTCTGCGCTGTACACCCTGCACACTGCCAGAAACAAAAAGCATCAAAGCCACAATTTTTTCTTTTAATTTATTAATGCTTATAATACGTGGCGGGCCGGGCACTTACTGCCTCTGGCGACGGTGCCCGGGCCGGTGTTGGGCACGCGGACCTCGCGCCCGTCCGACTCGACGCGCACGTTGTCCACGCACCCGTCCTTCCTCGACGGCCACACGATTCTCTCGATCCACGGCACGTACGCTGCCACCCTAAAGAAATCAAAACAAATTCAGTCATTGAAAATTAAAAATTGTTAATTTTAATTTGGAAATGGCGTACAATACAAAGTTATAAATATTTTTAAAAAACGGGTGACAAGCTGGTTGGCGAGATTTGGTTGGAGAGGAAACAGGCGAAGTTCTTGCTCCGTCGCTATAAGTTATTCACGAGGGGGTTTTTACTCGCGTAATACAATGTACGCTGGGTCGCGTAATATACCGACGTAATACCACCGAAATCTAACCGTATTACCACTGTAATAACACTGTAATACCGCGTAATACAGTGTAGTATCACGTACTACAGTAAATCACGGTGTTTTACCGCGTTATGGCGTAATACCGTGTTCACGACGAAGGTACCGAGTGGGGGGATGGGTGGGCCAGCCCGCGGTGCAGGCGCGCGCGGTGGGATTGCCTCCCTATCCCCTATCCGCCAGCAAGCCCCCCCCCCCCCCCCCGGCTCTTCCTGGAGCGACTCAAGGCTGAGTGTCCCGCCCAGCGCGGCCCGTGCGTCACCGACGGCACTGCCCCCCACCAGTCGTGACAGAACATCAAGTAGTCAAGGTGACTTCATGTCTATATATGCATAAATCGCGATCGACACGTGCGCGAATGAAGTATTCCATCGCGTTTGGACGCGGACGTCCCTAACGCTGAGCCGGCTCACCTCGTGTAGACGCCCGGTAGGCCCAGCCCGCACGCCGGCCCGAAGGACACCATTCCGATGATGCGGTGCATGCACGGCATGCTGCCTGGGCTTACTGTCTGCACCTGCAGCGGGCCACCGGAGTCGCCCTTAGCAAAATAACACTGTTAAAATAAGTGCTCAACTGCTCAACACTTCTATGTGCGCAAGTGTGCAACTCGACAGTTGTGCAATTGCAAGTGTCAAACTCGCCAGTTGTACACTTGTAAGTGTTCAGCTCAACAGTTACACTGGAAAAACAAAGGTGCTAAGTCCCACCTTTCCAGGGGTGCTAAACCCGTTTTAGGGGTGCTAAAGGTTAAATTTTCAGTTTTTTAAAAATATTTTCTGTGTGAGCAAACCAATCACATTTTAAGCTACATTATCGCATTCCTCGCAAAATTCCGCGTCAAACGAGCCTACATGTGATGGGGTTCTGATAAGCGGCCAGCAAATGAAAAGCAGCTAAAAAAGTACAAAAATTGCAATCAATTTAAGCCATTTTTGAACAGAACCCTATCACATGTATGCTCGTTTGACGCGGAATTTTGCGTAGAGTACGAATATAGATCTTCGAATGTAATTGCATTCCATAGTAAGGAAATATTTCGAAAAAACATACACTGTAGTGCCTTTGGTACTTTAGTGCCTTTTAAAGGTAGGGCTTAGCACCTTTGTTTTTCCAGTGTAGTTGTGCTCTTGCAAGTGTTCAACTTCCCCGTGCAACACTATCCTTGTTGGGCAGGCAGGCAGCTGTTGTGACATACGGTTTCCCATCATCGGTTCCGTACTAGGCCTCCCATGTACGTGTTTTTCAATATCAGACGTACTAATCGTAATATCGTTCTTGCTTCTTTTCAGAAAATTTTGCATCTGATACGTTTACGTTCAGAGTACGCTGCAATTTGCTGATTGACGAGGAACCCGAAAACAGCACGATCTAACGCACCTACAGAGAAAATGGACCTGCCCGCCCACGCCAAAAACAGCGCTTTCGAGTGCACGTTTTGCAACAAGACTTTCAGCCGGACCGATAGCCTGCGCCTCCATCTGCGCACTCACACAGGAGAGAAACCTTTTGAGTGTACTGTTTGCCAGAAGACATTCTCCCAAACCGGGAACCTTCGTCGACATCTGCGCACTCACACAAGAGAGAAACCTTATGATTGTACTGTTTGCCACAAGACATTCTCCAACACCAGTCACCTTCGTCGACATCTGCGCACTCACACAGGAGAGAAACCTTACGAGTGTACTGTTTGCCAGAAGACATTCTCCGACACCAGTCACCTTCGTCGACATCTGCGCACTCACACAGGAGAGAAACCTTATGAATGTACAGTTTGCCAGAAGACATTCTCCCAAACGAGTACCCTGCGTGCCCATCTAAACACTCACACTGGAGAGAAACCTTCTGAATGTACTGTTTGCCAGAAGACATTCTCCCGAACGAGTAACCTACGTGACCATCTACGCACTCACACAGGAGAGAAACCTTATGAATGTACTGTTTGCCAGAAGACATTCTCCCAAACGAGTACCTTGCGTGTCCATCTGCGCACTCACATAGGAGAGAAACCTTATGAATGTACTGTTTGCCACAAGACATTCTCCAACACCAGTCACCTTCGTCGACATCTGCGCACTCACACAGGAGAGAAACCTTACGAGTGTACTGTTTGCCAGAAGACATTCTCCCGAACGATCCACCTTCGTCAACATCTGCGCACTCACACAGGAGAGAAACCTTATGAATGTACTGTTTGCCAGAAGACATTTTCCTAAACGAGTACCTTGCGTGTCCATCTGCGCACTCACATAGGAGAGAAACCTTATGAATGTACTGTTTGCCAGAAGACATTCTCCCAAACGAGTACCTTGCGTGACCATCTGCGTACTCACACAGGAGAGAAACCTTTTAAATGTACTGTTTGCCAGAAGACATTCACCTTCGCCGGTTCCTTACGTCACCATCTGCGCTCGCACACAGGAGAGTAACCACTCGATTGCGTCGTGTGCCAGAAATGAGTTTTCCGTGAGCTGTATTAATACCACAACTTTACTCGCACACGGAAGATTGACTTTCTCATTGATAAACCCTAAGTGTGGCGAGCCGAAGTATTTGGCTTATTTCTTTTGTCTGTGTACTGTGGTGCTTGCCGTTCTGCGGTGCGTCATCGTCATGGAGTGATCACGAGCGTGGTTGACATATTTTGTCCTTTATATTTTTTAAATTATACAATTAGTATGCAGCTAGTTATATTCCTTTTTGATACCTTAAAACACAACACCTACACTAGACGTAAATCTAACTTTAAATTTTAAGGTGTCAGCTACCTTTTACTCTAGATCAGGATTAAGGTTTTTATATTTTAAAAGGTGGTTCGAGGTTTTGGGGTTTACCGGACATGTGTCCCTGCCGTGGTCGCCGCCGCCGGCGCACAGCTGCGACTCCAGCAGCCCGCGGGGGACCTTGCTCTCGGCCAGCCAGGGCTGCAGCTTGTGCCTGCAGTACTCCAGGTCACGCACGGTCAGCTTCACCTTGAGCAGGACTTGGCTGTCTTCGCCGTCTGCAGACAAACCCATCACAGTTCACTTAAATATATATGTTAAAAAATTATAAAAACAAGTCGAGCCTGACCATAGAAAGGAAGATTTTAACTTCGCAAATTTCGCAAAATTGGCCACTAACTTTTGTATGGCATAGCAGCAGTCCTCAGGAGAGTTAGTACTACCTCTCTGCCAACTCTCATCAAAGTCGTATAGAAAATTCCGGCTTTGCATAAGGGCCATGCTAAGAAAAAAAAAATCGGATCCTTAGACAAATCCATGATGTACATCGTGCCCAAAACAGAGGTGGGTGGTAGGTCCCCAGAGCCCTCATGTAGCTCTAAAACGTAAATTTTAAAGAGAAATTCCCTTTATTTTAACCTCGTTTTACTACACTTCAAAATTTTAATTTTTAATGTTTCGCGTCAGTTTGGTGTGGTTACCGAAGCTGGTGGCGCCCCATCCCGTTGCGACGGCCTCCTGTCTTGTGCTGTCGAGGTCCATGCCCGTGTCGAGGCAGGCCGGGATGACGCCGTCCTTGCGCACCTGGGCGGGCCGCGCGAGCCGCAGCAGCGCGATGTCGTGGTACTTGACGGCGGCGTCGTGCTCATCGTGGACAATCACCTGCGCCACCTAACCGGGCGAAACCCCCCCCCCCAAAAAAAAAAAAAAATCAGAAAATCTGCTAAATTTAAACGCGTCATTTGCAATTTGCGAATTCTGAGATGTTTGCAATTCGCGAGGGGTCGACCACTTGAAATATTTGTGTACATGGAATATATGTTGGTGGGCATCCTAGGATGACCTAGACCCCCGCCGGCCTGTATGTGTATGGGGTCGTAGGGTAGGGTATTATTTCGGGTACAGGCTGTACGTCCGTCCGTCCATCCGTCCGTCCGTCTGTCCGCCCGCCCGTCCGTCCGCACGTGCGCACGTGCGCGTGCGTAAGCGCATGTCAGGGTACGGCTGTAGGGAGCCCCGGGGTCAGGCTGGCGCGGGATTGCCTCGGGGCGTCGCACGGCCACCGGGCGTGCGGGGATTTGGGCGCGCGTGGCATAGTAGGGGCGCGGGGTGGGCCAGGGCAGGGCGGGTCGAGCCGGGGCAGGGCAGGGCGGGGCAGGGCGGGGCGGGGCAGGGCGGGGCGGGGAGGGGCGGGGCAGGGCGGGGCGGGGCGGGGCGGGGCGAGCCACGCAGTCAATGGAAACATTAGCCGTACTCGCCTGCTTGGAGGAGCGAGAGTGTCTGTGGGGCCGCCAGGGTCAATTTGCACTTATCGTCATGTGAATGGTGAATGCGTCGCCCCCGGCCTGCCCCGCCCCCCCCCCCCCCCCCCACCACCTCTGCCCGTCTTATCGCAGGGGTAATTACAGGAGGCAGTTTAGGCGATTGGAATGGCAAATGGAATGGCGACAAGTGAGCGCGCCGCTCGCCAAGCCTCTGTTCTTTTTTCCACCCCTCTGTTAGGAGAGAGAGAGAGAGAGAGAGAGAGAGAGAGAGAGAGAGAGAGAGAGAGAGAGAGAGAGAGAGAATGAGTATGTGTCTTTGTCTTTGCTGCAACCCCTTTCAACTTCAGCTCAAGCGTTATTGCATCGTTGGTTATTTTGACTTTATTTTTTACGAAACAGAAAGCCCCCACCCCCACCCCCCTCTGCCTTATTTGCGGAACGACGTTTATCCGCGTTTCGGCGTTCACCCGCAGCGGTTTCGCACTTTTGCGCGTCGCTCGACACCGCGCGCCCCCGAGCCAAGTACCCTCCCCTAACCCCAAGCCCCAACCCCCGGACCTTCAGGTCTGTGGAAAATGAGAATGCTAACACTTACCAATAAAATAATAATTTGGACGTAGGTCACAAGCGCTACAGATCACAACCGCTACAGGCAAGCGCTACAGATCACAACCGCTACAGGTCACAAGCGCTACAGCTCGGTAGCGCTACGGCTCGCTAGCGCTACGGGTCACAAGCGCTACAGCGAGAATCCGCTCGCTAGGCGGAGCCGAGCCGAGCTAAACCTTGAAAATTTACGCACCTGGCGTGGAAACATGAAAAATTTTTGCGACAGTAAACCTCCCGAAGGAGGTTGCGGTTCCCGCCAGGCACAGGGCTTTTACACCCCGTGACAGCCAACTACTTCGGTGTTCTTATGGGAACCGGTGCTTTTCTGGCCGCGATCCTGTCGCGCAATTCGACAGATTTGATCCCCGTACTGTCAGATTTAGTCGTACGGTGGTTAACCGAACTGCCCTGTCCCCAGGGCATGGAATAGCTATTTTTGGAGCCAGATTCTAGGACTTATGACCCCACGACCGACCACCAGTCGTGGGCATGGGACGGAACTTCCTGGCAACCCGCTGTCGCTACCAGTGAAGAACCTACCTGGGTTTGAACCAGGCCCCATGTGCCGAGTCTCACAGACACCCCACGGCTTTCGCGGCACCACTAGACCACTAGACCGTCGTCGGCTATTCCACGAGGGAGCTCGGTTGAAATGGGGGGCTTGAATTCCACTCTCCAACTTGTTGTCCTCAGAAAAATTAAATTTTTTGGTAAGATTCGAACCTCCGTCCTGCGACTCTCCGCGCGGACACTATGCCGGCACGGCTACGATGCCACGGTACCAGGTGCCGGACCACTAGGAGTCATGCTGCGCGAGAAGCCACAGTCACTGAAGAAACGAACCCGGAGTCATGAGTGCGCCTGCTTTCCGGTCAGTGCTGGGCCGGCCGCGTAGCGTCATTGGTATCGACGCTGCTCATAGCACTACGTGGGCAGAGGTTCAAACACCGCGTACTTTTTTTTTTTTTTTTTGTTCGGACCAAGTGTTCGGATTCTCGCTGTAGCGCTTGTGACCCGTAGCGCCACCGAGCTGTAGCGCTTGTGACCTGTAGCGGTTGTGATCTGTAGCGCTTGCGAGCCACTCCGATAATTTTCACCGCAGGCCCCAGTGAAGTCTGCCGCACTGTCAGCTAACACGGGAAATAATTTTCACCGTAAAAGCTAATACGGTGAAAATATTTTTGTGAATACCACTACCTCCCGATTATACACTCCTGCGGTTCCTTGCAGCTCATGGTAACTGGTAACATTCCCAGTAGCTTAAAGTGAATATATATCTTAACGTACAGTGCTGCGCTGAGGTTCACTGCTTCACTTCTCCGTCAACTTTTGACAGTGTACTGTTGCGCTAAAAGGTTGCAGTGGTCCTCTGGGGCTGTTGCAGCCAGCCTCTTCCCGCCAGGGCTGGACTGTCCTAATGACCCCCGCTCCCGCCGCCGTACTCCTTTACTCCGCCGTGCCTCATTTGTTTGTAAAACGCATTAAAAAGACGTAACGCCCGCCTGCTCCGGGCGGGACAAGCCGGGCGGGGCGGCGCAGGGCAGGCCTCCTGCAGCCAGGGTTTTGGGGGGGCTCGGAAACACAACACATCAGCAAATGACTCGGCCACAGTGGGGGCTGATGAATTTTATATTATGTGCTGCGGAGGCAGAGGCGCGGCCGCGAGTGGGAGGGAGAGAGACAGACGGACGGTAGCCGGGCCGCGCCGGGCTTCCACTACACCCCTTCTTTCTCCCCGTCTCTCTCTCTCTCTCTCTCTCTCTCTCTCTCTCTCTCTCTCTCTCTCTCTGTCTGTCTCTCTCTCTTTCTCCCCTAGCTCTTTCTCTCCTCTCCCTCTCTCTCCTCTCTCTCTCTCTCTCCCTCTCCCTCTCCTCTCCCCTCTCCCCTGCCTCTGATTTGCGTGTTGCCGCGCGCAAGGGGCTTAGCCGCCCTCCGCGAATCCGTCTAATATATTCGAGAGTGAGCCGCCCAGCGGCACGGGGCAGGGCAGGGCCGGGCCGCGCCCGGCACAGGGTGGTGTGGACTTTGTCCTCTGGGCCGCGCCGCACCCCGCCCGGCGGCCCCAGCCCGCCCCGCCCCGCTTCGCAGAAGGGCTCACGTATGGACGAAACTTGCCAAAACGTGACAGACGCGGCTTAACCCCCCCCCCCTCCTGCCTCCCCCGGTTTCCGCGGCCACACCCACCCCTCTGCCCGCGAGCAAGCCGAGCGGCGTGCAAGAAAACGTGATATTGCGATATGATATTTCATACTGTATTGGCGGAACTGTAAAAGCGCGCTTTACTTTTCACATCACAGTAATATTATTATAATACGAAAGTCAATGAGGAAACAACTACCTGTGTGTATAGTACCCTGCAAGTGCGTGGCCGGCCCCGCCTCGCGCGGTCCTACGTTCCTAACACCTTCAACACGTCGGATTGGCAGAGGAGTCTGTGTTGCTCGGGATGAAACAAAAACACCCTCGCGGCCGTAAACTTGTTACTTTTTCCCTTTAATGAGGTGAAAAGTTATGCGAGCGGCTGCTGCTACGCTGCGGGTCCCGTGGCTGTGGCGGGGCGGGGGTACCGCCGCGGGGGTGCGTTGCCCCGCTGTCGTCTCGGGGCTGCCTGCCCGCGCAGCTCCTCGCTGTATATAAAGATCGGGCGGTGATTAACGTGGCCTTACACGGCCGGCGCTCCAGCCCCACTCCAGCCCCCCGGGGGAGGGAGGACCTGGAGAGGCGAAACACGCGCCTCTACATTCACTCACTTCCTTCAGCACGTTATTCAACTGAATCTAAGTAAGGCAGGGAGGTTTAGAGCGCACCGCACTGCGTGTACCCTTCAGGCGCGGATCCAGAAATGTTCTAAGGAGGGGGTAAAGTAACGCTTTTTGCCTACTTACAGGGGCGAAGTAGTGCTTTTTGCCTACCTTTCGTCGTATCCTCGTGTCGTGTCTGCTGGACAGTGTAGTGCATGCATGGCGTTCACGCGCCTACAATGTGCGACATGCATTCACAGGACGTAGGTCACAAGCGCTACAGATCACAACCGCTACAGGTCACAAGCGCTACAGCTCGCTAACGCTACGGGTCGCAAGCGCTACAGCTCGGTATCTCGCTATGGCGCTACGGGTCACAAGCGCTACAGCGAGAATTCGCGCGTTAGGCGGAGCCGAGCCAAGCCTAACAACCTTGAAAAATTACGCACGCTCTGCAAATGAAAGATGGCGTGAAAACATGGAAAATTTTGCGACAGTAAACCTCCCGGTTGCGGTTCCCGCCAGTGGGCTTTACCGTGGCAGCCAGCTACTTCGGTGTTCTTATGGGAACCGGTGCTTTTCTGACTGCGATCCTGCCGCGCAATTCGACAGATTTGATCCCGTACTGCCAGATTTAGTCGTACGGTGGTTAACCGAACTGCCCTGTCAGAGCATGGAATAGCGGCCAGATCGGACTTATGAGACCGACCAGTCGTGGGCAAAACTTCCTGAACCCGCTACCAAAGAACCTACCTGGAACCATTCATGTGCCGAGTCTCACAGACACACGGCTTTCGCGGCACCATAACACTAGACCGTCGGTCCACGAGGAGCTCGGTTGAAATGGGGGCAATTCCACTGCTCAGAAAAATTAAATTTCTTGGTAAGATTTGAACCTCGTCTGCTGCGCGGATATGCATGACGCCACGGTAAGGAGCCGGACCACTGAGTCATGCTGCGCGAGAAGCGTCACCGAAGAAACGAACCCGGTGTCATGAGTGCGCCTGCTCTCCGGTCAGTGCTGGGCCGGCCGCGTAGCGTCATTGATCGACGCTGCTTATTGCACTAGGCGGGCAGAGGTTCAAACACCGCGTATAGCGCTTGTGACCGCAGCTATACCGTCCTTGTGACTTAGGCGCAGGCACTGGAAAGAGCACTTGGTCCAAACACCAAAAAATACGGTTTTTGAACCACTGCCGACCTAGTGCAATAAGAAGCGTCGATTGACGCTACGCGGTCAGGACTGGCCGGAGAGCAGGCGCACTATGACACCAGGTTCGTTTCTTCGGTGACTGTGGCTCGCGCAGCATGACTCCTAGTGGTCCGGCATCTAGTACTGTGGCGTCGTAGCCGTGCCGGCATAGTGTCCGCGCGGAGAGTCGCAGACGAAGGTTCAAATCTTACCAAGAAATTTAATTTTTCTGAGGACAACAATTTGGAGAGTGGAATCAAGCCCCCATTTCAACCGAGGCTCTGGTGGAATAGCCGACGGTCTAGTGGTCTAGTGGTGCCGCGAAAGCCGTGGGGTGTCTGTGAGACTCGGCACATGGGGCCTGGTTCAAACCCAGGTAGGTTCTTCACTGGTAGCGACAGCGGGTTGCCAGGAAGTTCCGTCCCATGCCCACGACTGGTGGTCGGTCGTGGGGTCATAAGTCCCAGAATCTGGCTCCAAAATAGCTATTCCATGCTCTGGGGACAGGGCAGTTCGGTTAACCACCGTACGACTAAATCTGACAGTACGGGGATCAAATCTGTCGAATTGCGCGACAGGATCGCGATCAGAAAAGCACCGGTTCCCATAAGAACACCGAAGTTGTTGGCTGCCACGGGGGTAAAGCCCTGTGCCTGGCGGGAACCGCAACCTCCTTCGGGAGGTTTACTGTCGCAAAAATTTTCCATGTTTTCACGCCACGTTCGTAATTTTTCAAGGTTTAGCTCGGCTCGGCTCCGCCTAACGCGCGGATTCTCGCTGTAGCGCTTAGACCCGTAGCGCTACCGAGCTGTAGCGCTTGTGACTCGTAGCGCTTGCGACCCGTAGCGTTAGCGAGCTGTAGCGCTTGTGACCTGTAGCGGTTGTGATCTGTAGCGCTTGCGAGCCACTCCTGTCACGCCTGAGCTGCTGGCGCCGCGCCATACCCGCCTCCACCGGGCTGGTGCAACGCCACGCGCGACCCCGCCCCGCTACGCCCTCAGCTCGGATTGGAATTTGCATTCCAATTTCAGGTCGGCAGCACATTGATATTCACGTTACACTCTGCGCGTGTAATTGCACCTGTTCATAATCCACGAGAGAGAGAGAGAGAGAGAGAGAGAGAGAGAGAGAGAGAGAGAGAGAGAGAGAGAGAGAGAGAGGTGGGGGTGAAAGGGGAACGACTCCATCGTGATCCATCCGCTGCAAATCCCCTTCTGTCTGCTGTATCCTCCTCCTCCCACCTCTCATCCTCCCCTAAGGCCGCCTACTCTGGTCTCCAAAGCCCGGGGGATGAAAATTAATTTATTAACAAGCAAAAGGGCGCAGCGTATGGCAGCCGGAATATCTCGGACCATCCGCGCCCACGTGTGTGTGTATGACAGAGAGAGAGAGAGAGAGAGAGAGAGAGAGAGAGAGAGAGAGAGAGAGAGAGAGAGAGAGAGAGAAGGGGGGCTTGTACAGTACAGGATGCATAGTTGATTGTGTTGACTGTTCCACATGACGAGCTGACCTACTTCTCCACTCTCTCTCTCTCTCTCTCTCTCTCTCTCTCTCTCTCTCTCTCTCTCTCTCTCTCTCTCATTCTCTCTCTGCCGATAGTAGCCATTATCCCCCTTACGGAACGCTGCATTTATAACGTAAAGGCGAATATGACAACCTTTAGTACGAGCACGGAGAGATATACAAAGCGTTCGAGTCTCTATTGTTTCTTAAAGAGTGGGTCCCGTCGCCGGTGAGTCGTGAAAAATGATGTATACTCTTCCCAGAGCATCAAAAATTGTAATTTCATCCGCGGGCTGCTCCTCGGGCTGCTCTCTAAAAGCGTGGTGGTTGGAGTGAGCGGGGCCTAGGCTGACCGTGTGGCGGGGCGGGGCGGGGCGGAGTGGGGTGGGGCGCGCCGACGGGGTTTTCGCGGTACGCCGCAGGGATGCACATGCGACCGCTCAGGGCGGAGCGAGGGCTTACCGGCGGAGTGCGAGGGTGGGGGTTTGGGGGGAGGGGGTGGCGGCTACAACAAGTTGGTCCGTGATTGCTGGATCAGGACAAACATTGCAGGGATTTGTCTCTCTCTCCCCCCGCCGTCTTTCCCTTATCCCGCGCTGGTCCATACCTTGTCACCCTCTCCCCACCCCCTCTCTGCTTTAGGATCACTCTCCCCCCATCCCCACCCCTCCCGCTCCCCTCCCTGGCTCTCGCCACCGCCGCTCTCTACCGCAGCCGCAGGTATCGCTGCTGGTGCGACCGCAAGAGGATAAAGGAGACCCAACAAAAACAGCCAAGAAAATTGAGTGAGAGCTCAGAATTCTCTCTCTCTCTGTCTCTCTGTTTCTCTATCCCTCTCCATCTCTCTCTTCTCTCCCTCTGGCCAGTAGCAGCGCCGGATATCCGGCCGGCACGCCGGTGGCACGGACCCGTAGGCGTGAGGGTGGCGAGAGGCGGATTGGCGAACAGAGGGGGCAGAGGGGGGAGGGGGGGGGGCACGAATAGGGTGGAAGGATAGAAATACGCGACCGAGCCTTACCCGACCGGGACCTTATGGCGAGACACTCAGAGGTCTTTCGGACCTTCTCGCCTCTGCCCTTGCCCTGCCCTACCTCGCCCCGCCCCGCCCCGCCCCGCCCCGCCGCTAACGGCAGCTGACCTCACCGCTCGGCCTGGCTCGGCTCGGCACTCCCTCCCCTCCCCCTTTATGGCTGGCTGCAGCGTAAGTCTTACTTACAGTGGTTACGTCGCGGCTCTGCCGCCCTTTCCATTACATCCCCCTCCTCCCCCCGCCCCCGTGATCTCCAGCCCCCCGCCTCACCTCTCCCCGCCCCGCCACCCCGTCTAGTAGCACCCCTTAGGGGTTCTCGGTGTCCCCGAAATAACATCAAAGCCCATAGCCCTTGGCGGCTTGGAAAATGACAAACGCCTCGACAAGGGGCCTAAGTCACGTTTCCTAACACGATCGGTCCTGGGGCGGGGTTGGTGCTTGCGGGCCAAAGCCAGTGTGGTGTGGTGGACTGCGGCTTTCCGGAAATATGCCACGCCCTTTTGATGGGAAAATGGAAGAAATGTTTGCAAATGAAATTCAAAAAAATATCAAAAAATTCATCGTGTTATTTATTTTTGTTTGACTTTGCACAAGACTTTGCACAAGACTTTGCACGACGTTTGCCGAGATTTCTAGCCGCCTCATAGCTATGGGGTGTGGTGGGTGTGCCGCCCCCTGCACGCACAGGCCTCGCCCTAGGCTAGACCTGCTCGCTAGGCCGAGTCTAGAGTCTAGGGCGCCTAGCCCCAGCCGCCCTCATATACCCGCTGCCACGGGCCACCAGAGCGCGCTCCGGTTCTTCCTGTGAAACCAAGAGCCAATCTACATATTAAATCCTCTTTGCTTAAAGATGCTTGCAATCCAGCCCTGACCCCCCCCCCTCCTCCCCCGCCCCCTAGCTCTGCACCGCGGCCACGTCCCCCTCTCTCTTTTGCGCACTACATGCATTCATGTGTGGCCGGCAGGGTGAGCGAGGTGGGGCGGGGCGGGGCGGGCCGAGCAGGGCGGGGCGGGGTGAGTGGGGCGGGGCGGGGCGGGGTGAGCGAGCAAGGGTGGAGCGGAGTGTTGCTGCCCTGATTCGCAGCCCGACAGCGGGACACTCAAGGCACGTCAGAGCAATAATTTCATTAATATAGGTACAAATAAATCCAAGGTATTATCTGAAAGGCAGAACCTACCTGAGGTACCCTCAGTCCTGTGCGTGAGGCTGTGCGCTGTGCGTGTCTGGTCGCCCTCTCCACGTCGCTCGCTTCCATGCTCCACAACAACCAGACCTTACATTTCTTTTATACATTCCTTTTTTTTCGCGCGTCCTATCTTCCCCTCTCCTTGAAAAAAATGTATTATCAAGTTAATTAAGCGGCTGCCACTCCATAATTCTCAGCTGCGCAGGGGGAGGACAAACGCACACACACACGCACACGCACACAAACGTGAACAGTAACAGAGGCAGAGGGGTGCGGTCCGGTGGTGGCCGGGCCGGACGTACACTCGAGAAATCTCCTTGTCCAGGTGGAGCTCAAAGCAGCAGGCCCTGTCGCCTAAGCTGCGGCCCCGCGCGGCCTGCCTGTGTGTTTTTGCGCGCTTTACACACATTTTTTGGGGGTCGGCGTCAACATTGCGCAGGCGCGCCGGCCACTCTGTCCTGGCCGACAGTACATTTACCTTGTTCCATTTTTTTTAAATACCTCTCTGTCTTTCTCTCACTGGAATTCTCGCTTGGAACCCTGTGGAAGAACGGATTTGCAATTTCATTTGCACTCATTCATGCACTCGGCGTGGCAGGGGCTGAGGATAGGCAATCCCGCCGCGCACGGCTGTGCGCCGGTGGCCTATCCTCCAGGCGGACTGGCTGCCTGCTGCTGCCCTAGGCTAGTACCGCGGTTGTCTGTTCCAGACAGGGGGACAGGTGGGGAGGTGGGGGGGGGGTCGCTCCGGAGAGGAAAGGGTCAAGAGAGCGAGCAAGAGAGGACGGGGGCACGGGATGAAAGTAAAAATGTATGCCGCTCGCTTTAGAGAGACGTCCTGCAAAGTTGGCAAAAAAAGCCTCAACGTGCGCAGGCAGCACAGGGATAAAGTGGACCACTCTGTTTGTCCCTTATATTCTGCTGCGGGTGATCATGTGGCGGGCCAGGCCGGGTGGAGCAGGGCATAACTCTCCCCCAAAGTCACATGCGTTGATCCCCCGGGCACCTCCAACTCTCTCTCTCTCTCTCTCTCTCTCTCTCTCTCTCTCTCTCTCTCTCTCTCTCTCTCTCTCTCTCTCTCTCTCTCTCTCTCTCTCTCTCTACCATCTCTCTATCTCAACCTCTCTCCCTCCCTCTCCCTCCCTCCCCCTTCTCTCCGCTCTGCCCTTGCTACCGTGGGTCAAATTAGCGTAGGCCTGTCGTAGGGTGAGCGTAGCGGTCTTAAAACTGCACGCCCTCTGCCCTTTCTCGGCCTCCTTGATTTATCGTGGCGTGCGTGTCATATCGCATTGCGTGTGTGTGTGTGTGTGTGTCTGTGAGTGTGTGAGAGAGAAAGAGAGATTATGGTTTGGTGCGGGCAAACAGGAAGAGCGAGTAGTCCAGCCCATCCTTGCCACGTCAACTTAACTTCCAACTTATCACGTCTGAATCCCTGGAAAACGTCATGACTCATCCCCTTTGTTTGCAGCAGTGTCCAGAAACAACAGCCGCGTCAGAAAGGTAAAGAACAAATGGACGAATACAGAAATGAATTAATGAAAAGTTGCGACTATTTTTCAAAACGTTATTCAATTACGGGATTACAACATAACGCCCCGCCCCGTCCCGTCCCGCCTGGCCTTCCCTCCCCGCTGCCCTGCCCTGCCGCCCGCGCGCCGCCTTCTCCAAAGTACACAAGACAACCCCGCCGCCCGGTTAAATGGGGGAATTTAATCATGCCTGTGATGGATAGGACTCCGGCCAGCGACGAAAATAAGAGGCCAGCGCGGCGGAGGCCGGAAAAATGCAGAGGGACAGTGGGGGAGGGTGAGGGTTGAGGGGGGAGGCTTCAGAGGGAGGGTAGAGTGGGGGCTTTTGGGGGTCACGGAGAGAGAGAGAGAGAGAGAGAGAGAGAGAGAGAGAGAGAGAGAGAGAGAGAGAGAGAGAGAGAGAGAGAGAGACACTGAACAGATCTAAGGCAACACTTAGTACGACAAAAGCTTGCCGCCGCGCCGGTGCGTCCGCCCCGCGCCTTCTCGTCTCTTTCACAAGTTCGCTATCTCCCCCCCCCCCTCTTCCTCCCCCTACCCCTTCCACCACCCCCCGTGTCTCAGCAGTAGGGGGCGTCACTCTAATCTCGCCAAAGCGTTTGTAATTTTGGAAGACGCGAGGTGATTCTTCCCCGGCTGCAGTGCGCGTCTCCCGGGTAGTGTAAAGGCCCGACCGCCCCGCCCCGCCGCACCCCATCCTGCCCCGCCCCCCACGCCGTCCTCGCCCTGTGTGGGCGCAGGGTTCGCGCAGCGTGCTGCAAACTTCTCGAAACGCAGTATTTTTAACCTCTAAATTCTGTTTCCTTTCGCAAGGGCTGAAACAGAGCTACCACTAACAATAAGCTGGTGACACTTTCTTTTCGTGATAGCCATAATATGTTCAGGGCGGGAATATATTCATGATAACGTAAATGACAGACCCGGGAAGGTTCGCGAGTTCGTCAACCCATGCTTTCTGCGCCTTTCTCTCGCTTATTATTTTATTTATGTCCTTACCCAACCCTCACTTTTTTCTTGCATTCTCTTTTCCTTGCCCAACCCCGCGATCGTTTAAAGCGCACAATGGCGGATCAGGCTCAGAGCAGTCGAGGATCTAAATGAGATCTGAAAACTCGTGGGGGGGGGGGGGGCGCTAGAGACAGATTGCAAATTGCCCCCGTCCTCCCCCGTGTTTACAGTTTGCCATAGGCCCCCTTCTCCCTGTCATCCGTTCTCCCTTCACTACCCCCCCCCCCTCCCCTTTCAACCTTTCCCACCAAAAATCTACGACTTCCTGGTCGTCGGCGGTGAGGAGAGTGGGCGGGGGAAGGGGGCTACTACTGCGGCCTGCGGGAACAAGCGGCAGGCAGCGGGCAGCTTTTTCGATTGCTGTATTGTCTTTCATCTCCCGGGAGTCATTCGTCGCTGATTAATCCGGCCGTTTTGTCCCTTTTCGGCGGCTTCCGTCTGGTTAGGCTCAAGGCGGGGCAGGGTGGAGTGGGGCGGGGCGTGGCGGGGCGGGGCGGGTGGCTGTGACACAGCGGGGTATAAATACTAAAGGGCGGTGGAGAACTTTCTAAAATTACGTCAGCAGTGCCGGCGCGCCGCGGCCCGCCCCGCCCCGCCCCGCGCTGCGCTAGAGGACCGGGGAATGCGTTTCTGCATGCCTTTTAACGAGGGAAATTAGCGGATCACCTGCCAGCGAGAAGCAAATTGGAGGTGGGGCCTAAAGGAAAAGAGCCGTGCGGGGGTAAGTGACCCCGTCACCAACTCGACAAATAATATAATATAGTGTTTATAGGGACACGAGAAGACAACTGATTGAGAGCCTTATTCCTACGAGTTTCCAAAAGCCTTCACCTACCTAGACAGCGCCTCAATAAGCCGGTCGCTCTCTGAGCTTCCGCCCGTGCCTGCCCGTGTCACCGCCCTCCTTGATCTCAGTGCGCTGGAAGTTAGATGACGTAATCCTCGCCATTCCCCGCGGCTCCGCGGCGGGTCGCAGTCTACGCCACGGCTGCTGCGAGCACAGCTGAGTGCATGACGCTAATCGGCTCAGCTTTAGCAGGGCCCTTCCCGCTGGCAATGTAAAATCACTTCTGCGTTTCGTAAATTTCCGTCAACGTTCTTGTCCATTCAAAGATGATTTGAAAAATTCATACGCATAATGCACGTGTGCGTGGAAAATGTAAATTTCTCATGCTGTATGCCTTGTTTCTCAGTTACAATTTTTTTCCCGTCCGCATAGCTATCGCAAGGAAACGCATGGAAGTGTGTGATAATAACTTCCAGCGACCGCGCTTTGCGTCCGCGTACGGCGCCCGCCCATTGGTGCAGCTGCGGCGCTGCCGGCACGCGGCGCCCAATCAGGACGCGCCATGCTCGCCGCGCTGCGCCACGCGGCCCCAACAGATTTCTCCCTGTCCGCCCCGCCCCGCCCGGGCCGATCCTAAACGCAGCCATTCCTCACGCGCGGCGAATCCTTCCAAGGATTAAACGCAAATGCTCCAATAGTCCGCACAATGTTTCACCTGTCACGGGCTCGCCTCCTGCAGGGGCCACCCTCCTCGCCCTCGTCCTCCTCGTCCTCCTCCTCGTCGTCCTCCTCCTCCTCCTCCTCCTCCACCTCCTCCTCCTCCTCCTCCTCCTCCTCCTCCTCCTCCTCCTCCTCCTCTTCCTCCACCTCCTCAGGCCTGCTGTCCCACTTGCCACCCCTTTGGCCCCAACCCCTCCCTGACTACTCACAGTGCGGCACCATTCACCGTACCAGCATGAAACCCTCGGCCCGTCACGCCCCGCCCCGCCCCGCCCCGCCCCGCGCGCGGGATGTCGCGAGTATTTCTTCATCCCTTTCTTGCTGCTCCCCCGGCCCGGCCGCCCTGCCCTGCGCTGCTTGCCACTTGAACCCCCTTCTTCTTCTTCTTCTTCTTCTTCTTCTTCTTCTTCTTCTTCTTCTTTCCCTGCGCGTCCCGCCCGGGCGAGGGGTTGGGGGCATTCTCACTCCAGTAAGTGCAATCATCACGCAATGATAATTGTACCACACCCGGTGCAGCTATAGTGGAGAAACAATGTCGCTCTCCCGTGCTCTTGCTCTTATCTCTTGTCACACTTTTCCACGACTTTTCGACGTTGATGTAACGTTGAACCCACGCGTGTTCGCCGCTTCTTAAAATTTACTTCCTTTAGAGGATTGGTGTGAGAAATCATGAAATTTATTCCTTTACTTACTTTACGTTCGCACGTACTACTAAAAATACATAACTATACATGGTCGAGTAAGCGACTTCTCTCTTTACGCCGCGCGCTATACTGCTTAGGGTAGAAAATGTCTTCTTGGCTGCCACCGGTCCGCCCCGCCCCGACCTGCTCCGCCCCGGCCCCCAGCCCGCGCCGACAGCCGACAGCTGGCTAAATGAAATAGTCGTGGTCTGCTTGCGCCTTTCCCCTCCGCTGCTCCCCGCCCCGCACACGCCCCGCCGCCACGGACGCCCCGCCCAGACAGCACCTCTCCTGGCGGCCCGCGACCTCACCCCGCCCCGCCCGAGCTCCGCTACGCCCCGCCAGACCTAGGCAATGTGGCGTGGGAGCAAAAGGATGAGCCACAAAATGAAAGGGGTCCTGCCTCTGAGAGGTCGCCCCCGGCCCGGCCCGGCCCGGCCCATAGCCCCTCTCCTCCCCGCCCCTGCTTCCTCCGTCGGACCAAGGTCGGGGCTGGAGCCGCCGCCGGCCCGCCCTGGCCCGTCCCGCCGCCCCCTCAGCGCGCTCCGGCCGCGTTCAGCGGTAACCGTCGCGCACCCACACCCGCCGCCGCCCTGAGCGCCTCCGACCCGACCGCGCGGAGGAAATTGTGCCAAACGTAAAACACGGCCGTCTGACACGGCGTGGGGCGGGGCGGGGCTGCATGTGTGTGGTGCGGTGCGGAGCTCGCAGGAGCTCATCTTGGAGGCGCAGACGACACTGCTACTGCCTCTCTGCTATCCGGCTGTCGCTGGAGGGAGTAGTATAGTGGTCTGTGTGTGTGTGTGCGCGCGCGCGCGCCCCGTGGCCGGTGTGCAGACGAAAAACACTACACGGGGAATACGTGAGCGTGAGCGCTGCGGGGCGGGGCGGGGCCGCGGGCCGAGCGAGCAGCTTGTGTATACACTTGACGCTGTACTTGGCGATGCGCGGGCTCCGTCCTGGCGGCCGCGCCACGCCACGCCACGCCACACCACGCCACACCACACCACGCCACGCCAGTGTCGCCAACCCTCATCCCGCGCCATCTTATTCCTCCCTTGCGAGCTGAGCTGAGCCAGCTACACACGTTGCGCCATCCACCCCGGCGCGGAATGAAGAAGTGTGGCCAGCGCTGCATGTGGAGGGGGTCGGGGTCGGTCTGCTCCAGGGAGATGGCGCGACCAGTGTTGCCAGAAAAGTAGGCAAAAAGCGCCCAACACACAGGCGTGTGGAGCGGTGGGTATCAACGCCTGCCTACTAGGCAACATATTTACAGCTGTGAAGACCGATTGCCGCATAGCGTCATTGGTATCGACACTGTTCAAATACCGCGAATTTATTTTAATTTTTTTATTTTTTTTAAATTTCTTTATGTTTACCGGCCTAGTGACTCGGACAACTTCAAAAAAGCACGTTCTGCTCCACGCACTCGTTGGCCTGCAGTAGTATGTGTCGATATTAGCAAGGCAAGCCTTCGGCTTGAATGCTGAGCTCAATCCACCTGGTTGTAGGAGCAGTGTCGATAACAATGACGCTACGCGGCCGGCCTGGCAGCGCACGGGGAGCAGGCGTACTGGTGACACCGGGTTCGTTTCTTCGGTGACTGTGGCTTCTCGCGCAGCATGACTCCTAGTGGTCCGGCATCTGGTACCGTGGCGTAGTAGCCGTGCCGGCATAGTGTCCGCGCGGAGAGTCGCAGGACGGAGGTTCGAATCTTACCAAAAATTTAATTTTTCTGAGGACAACAATTTGGAGAGTGGAATTCAAGCCCCCCATTTCAACCGAGCTCCCTCGTGGAATAGCCGACGGTCTAGTGGTCTAGTGGTGCCGCGAAAGCCGTGGGGTGTCTGTGAGACTCGGCACATGGGGCCTGGTTCAAACCCAGGTAGGTTCTTCACTGGTAGCGACAGCGGGTTGCCAGGAAGTTCCGTCCCATGCCCACGACTGGTGGTCGGTCGTGGGGTCATAAGTCCTAGAATCTGGCTCCAAAAATAGCTATTCCATGCTCTGGGGACAGGGCAGTTCGGTTAACCACCGTACGACTAAATCTGGCAGTACGGGGATCAAATCTGTCGAATTGCGCGACAGGATCGCAGTCAGAAAAGCACCGGTTCCCATAAGAACACCGAAGTAGTTGGCTGCCACGGGGGGTAAAAGCCCTGTGCCTGGCGGGAACCGCAACCTCCTTCGGGAGGTTTACTGCCGCAAAAATTTTCCATGTTTTCACGCCACCCTTTCACGTGCAGAGCACGTACGTAATTTTTCAAGTTTAAGGCGGGATTGAGCTCAGCATTCAAGCCAAAGGCTTGCCTGGTTTGTAAAAACTCTCGGTGTTAACTTGCTGGAAAAAATGTGTGCTGTCTGCTGTCATCATTCGTGAGTAGTTAGTGAGTACGTAGTTCGCGCTGGTGATTTCGGCCGGCAGGGGGACCTGATGGGCGGCCAGGTGAGAGGGAGGTGGCTGACGGGCCCGGGGCTGCGGGGCGCGGCGCGGCGCGGCGGGGCGGGGCGGGGCCGGGCCTTATTCAGCTTCCATTATTCTAAAACAAAATTTCGTGGAAACGGCGCGGCGGCAGAGAGGCTCCGCCCCGGGCCCAGCTGACTGTTTGCTCTGTAAACTGTGGCTGTACCGGCTGACGGGTTAGCTGCACAGCCAGCGAAGCCCGCGGGGCTGGGGTCCTCCCGCTGCCTAGGGGCTGCGCGGGGCTGCGTGGGGCTGCACGGGGCTGCGCGGGGCTGCGCGGGGCTGCGCGGGGCTGCGCGGGGCTGCGCGCGGGGGTGGAGATTCCCCTGCGGGGCGCGCGGGGGCTCACGACTGCCATGCGACGCGTGGGCAGTGTCATACTGGCAACTAACTCGGGGACTAACTACAACACTGCTGCGCTTAGAAAACAAATTTGGGTGCCTATTCATGCGGTTGAGGAATCAATGAATACGCAGGATCGTAGGGACGCGTAGTTAAAGTATACCGATTTAAGAATTTTAAATAGGATGTCAAACAATAATTCTGAAGCAGTTGTAACACTTAAACAATACAGATCACGTCCGCGCAACCCCTCCCCCGCTGTGCAACGTAACGCAGGATCTTGTAAAGCTGCTGCTGCTGCAGAGACGGTGGGGTGGGACATTGGAGACGCCCTGCCCGCCGCGCCCCGCCCCGCCCCGTCCTGCCTCGCTGTGCCTGGGGCTTCCCTCTTGCTCCCCCGGGACCTCATTACCGACTGGACATGACGGGGCGGGGCGGGGCGGGGCGGGGCGGGGCGGGGCGTACGTCTATAAACAATATGGCTGGGCCTGCTCCGCCTGCTCCGCCGCGCGGCTCCGCGGCTGCGGGGCGGGACGGGAGATATCCGGCGACGAGGTTAGGACGTAGCGTTACGTCTCCTGAGCGTAGCGCTCGCCTGACGTGAGATAAGCAGAACCTCGGAACAAACGAGCCCGGCTTTGCCACTCGCCTCGCGCCGCTCCTTACGCCTCGCACCCGGCGAATTATCGCGCAGCGCTGCTGGGTCCCTCAACTATTTTAGTAAAAACTTCCAACGGCGACGACCGGGACGCAATCTCCCGCCCCGCACGCCCCGCCCACCCCTCTCGCCCCGCCCCGCCCCGCCCGACTCGTTGTTGGCGCGTCGTAATCCATTCCGAAAGGCTTAACTGCTCGGCGTGACAGAGGGCGATTCCGCGCCAAACTTTGACTTTGCCGCAACAACTTCTCTTTGGCGCCCCTCTGTTCCCGCCCCGTCCCGAGCCCGGGCCCGAGCCGCCGCCCTGCGGGCGCGCGCGCCACCGTGCGGGACCCTCACCTACAGCACGGTGAACGCGCACCCACCTAAACCCACCTCTGCACACTCCCGGGTTCTGTACTTTTTTATACGTAGCTTACGTACGGTTTGGGGCATACGTAACCTACGTAAGATTGTTTCCGTAACTATGAACAAATTCTTACGTAGTTATTTTATTATTTTATTTTTTTTACGTAAGTTACATATGTAGCAGGTATGCGGCTCCAGGCCGCGCCCCGTCCTGCCCCGTCCACTAATAGGGCGGTGGTGCTGCGCCGCGGGGCGGGGCGCCGCGCAAGTACGCATATCCCGCGCGCAGCTGTCTGCGCCCCGCCCCGCCCCGCCCCGCCCCGCAGGCGGTATTCACTTACCATTTCCAATTTATATATGTGAGGGCCCGCCGGGGCCGGGCCGGGCCGGGCCAGCAGAGAGACGAAATCGGGGGAGAAGGAGCGCAGAACAAGGCGAAAGACGCGTTTTGGATTGGCGCGCTCGTTCTGTGACGTTGATAAATTGAGTGTGCTCGGGGAGTTTGGGAGGGGGGGGGGGGAGGGTCCGCTGGGCCCGGCAGAATGGCGAGCGGTGTTGGGCGGACAGTCGGTGTCGGTACCAACCCCTCCGCCCCCATAGCACTATAGCCATGCTGCACTGGCTCCACTGACACCCGGCTGAGGGTTGAGCCCGTGTGGTGGAGAGGGAAGATTTCGCTACCTTTCGCTGCGGCGTAGGTTATAGTTATATTGACACTTATAGTGCGGCGCGTATGTATCTCGTATGCTTTCACACGGGAGTGTGACCACACAGTGGTCATGCCACACTCAAACCGCTTAAGGCTGGTGCAGGCATTACGCGCAGCCAATCCCACTCGGAGCAGAAAAGACATGAAAAATAAAATGAAGTTGCTGAAGTAATGGGTATGGGGGAAAGGGAAGGTATATGTGTGCTTGAAGCAGCAGGGAGGCAGGTGTCTTCCTGAATAATTCGTCACGCACTTCCTCTCGAGAGGCAGCGCCAGGACGCGGTGCGGTGGTGCGAGAGGGATAGAGATAGGGGCCGCTGATTGGCACGCGGGGGAGAGAGAAAAATGGGAAGGGGAGGAAGGTGAGAGTGATGGTGAGAGTGAGAGAGCGGGGGAAAAGGGGGGGGGGGGGGATGATCAGGGGCTCGAAGCCAAGCGGAGCGATGCGTTTCCCCTCTGATATCGCATCGGCACCTCAGCGCCTGCTAGACGCGCCCAAGAAAAATATGTTTCCAATAAGTGGGGCGGGAGGGGAAATATTGTGCACCTGATATAGGACGCGGGCGGCAAAGTGCGCGGCCGGAAGTGAAGCGGGGGAGGAGAGGAGGCGGAGAACGAGGGTTAAAAAGCAACATCCGCGGGGGCCCCACACCCGCGGCACGTAATACAGAGTGCTTTGCCGGGGAAGTGGAAGTTTTGGCATATCATATACCGTTCGCCACGCAACACAGAACGGTGTTTCATTTTTCTTTTAATTATATTCCAATAAAAATGTAAATATGAAACGTGTTGAATATATATATTTTTTTTCTAAGGGAAAGCCTATGATGAAGGTTGCGGGTTGAGATCGTCCGGGAGCCGGTCCGGTAGGTGCGGCAGTATATGCAGTATACCACCGCGGTGTTGTGACGGCGGCGGTCTGGCAGGGGGGAGGGGGGTGGGGGTTAGCGGGCGCCGAAGCACCGATGAATCTCGATGTGTGATGACAAATCGACGGGGGTCACGCCTGCCGCTCTCAGCGGGGCTCAGTTCGGGGCCCGGCGGGTAGGGCCCCCGGTGGGTGTCACGGCGGGGCCCTTAAGGAGCCCCCGCGGGGCCGCTCGCAGTCAGGTTAACTTTATGACCCGGGAGAGCCGGTCGGTCCCCTCTGTGTATGTGTGTGTGTGTCCTGCGTGTGAGCCTGCTTGTTTCTTGGAGTGTCTAGGTGCGTGCGGTGCCGTGCCTCGCATCGCGATTGGCTGAATTAATTCTGATGTGAGGCACACCGAGAAGCTATGAGGCACCTTTTGCCATCATTACGGGACAGAAACGACGCATGGGTGACAGTCACTCTCGGATACCGTGAGTGACTGTCAATATATCACTATCTTGTATTTACCGGGCGATTCAGAGAACACACGGAACAGTATTGCGGGTCTGCCTATCTACGGAGCCACGGCGGAAAACTTCATAGTAACTCACCAAGGGCCAGTTGCTAAGACTTTTTTGCAGTGCGCCTCGGAGCGGGGCGGGCCGGACCGGGGCCGGGGCGGGCGGTCCTCCCAGACCAGCGACATATTACCAGCTCGAGTTATTGGTAACGGAAGCATTCAAAGGAAATTTGCAACCCCTTTTCCGTCGCTGGTTGCGAGAATAAGGAAGCCGTTTGGCTAAAGAAGCTGGCGAGTGTCCAAAGTTGGGGGAGGCAGAGCAGCCAGCAGGGGCGCGGGGCGGGGCGGGGCGGGGCGGGGCGGAGCGGGGCGGGGCGGGGCGACCACAGCCTCGACTACAGCAGATGCACGCCGTACACGCCCGTCGCACCGTTCTGAAATGTTTTCTCTACTCGGACTCAGCTGAGAAGGAAGGACACCGAGGTTGAATTTTTTTTTTTTGCGTCGTGGTGTTGAAAGTGCGTTGCCTATCCTTCAAGCAGATCACCAATGGCTTACGTCTCGGCGTCTGACTACACTGACTTTGCTCACCTACGTGTGAGTGAATGGTTATTTGCTCACCTCCAAGTGAGCGACATTCGTACACTTGGATTTCCAGTGTACGTCTCCCTCATTCGCTCTTCGGGCGGATTCGCAAAAGCGGAAGCAGGGTGTAACGCTGATCCGGTGCACCGGGGTGGAACGCAAGGGTGCGCATGCTATGAAGTCTTCAGAGTGCAGCGTGCACATCAGCCCCTCACCGCCGGGGGCTGGGCTGGGCTGGGCTGGGCGGCGCCGGCGTGGGGTAGCCTAGGCTGCGTATTATCTGGTGGCTTCAGTGAATTTTGTTTGCTGACATGGTGAATTTTATCAGAAAGTCCTGTGCGGTAAAACTAAGGACTAAGGCGTAACACAGCACCTTCCATGCAGCGTACAGTCCGTACGCCCGTCTTGAAGCGTACGAGAGCTCACATGAGCTCATTTCCTCCTACCTAAATGCATATGGGGGCATTGGCTTGAAGAGTAGTGGTACGCTTCAAGAAGAGCGTAAGGTCCTCAAGCGCAGTTAACAGTTGTACGCTAGATGGTAAAGGCGTACAACTCGTACAACTACGCTTTAGTTTGACTTGTGTATTTCGACAGAAAACAAAAAGCTTGAAACATTCAGGTAATAATAAGAATGAACTCTTCCCTCCCGCACTGCGACACGCTTGCTGCCCGCCCCGCGGCTCGGCGCGGTCTAACAGCCCCGACTGCCTGCCGCTACAGTTCAGCCAACTTGAGCAGAAAACTACTCCGTTCCTCAGCGGCCGTCAATCAAAGGCCAGAGCTGCCAACTCCATTATTTACCGTCGCGCAGCCCTTTTCGCCCAGCGCGGTTCTCGGAGACGTGGCGGGGCGTATCTCCGCCCCCGTGGTGCGCGAGTTACGTCGGTGCTGGGTGCGGCCGGGTGGGACAAGGACGGGGCCGGCCGGGCCCGGGCCCGGGCACTACTGCAGGGGCGGCCGAGCGCGCGCGGCTCGGGCAGGAAACCACATAACGCCTCACTCCAAACAGAGAGGGCGCCGCCCCGCCCCGTCCCGCCCCGCCCCCCCCCCCCCCGCCGCCTCCCCACCGCCCCCCGCCGCCGGCCCCGTAACCAGTAGCAAAGCGAAGCGGGGGCAAAATTAATTCTTGTCACGGAACGGAAGAAAAACAATGCTCTGCAGCGCGGCGTGCGGCGGCGGCCGCAACTATATCGAGGCGTGTGGATGCCCCGGCCCGGCCCGGCCCAGCGCCCGGCGCTACGCCCCCCAACCTTTCTCCCTTTCCCGCCCCAAACAACTCCACGGAATAGCACTTATCACACCTATCAGGGTTAATGCAATGAACTGTTACAAACACGGACAGAAACTATACGGCACAGCGACCCCTCCCCGCCCTCTTCTTGTTCTTGCTGATACTTTAGTGTTCTTGTTGCTGATGATGTTGAGTTCGTGAGGAGCTAGGGAGTAAGGAGGGCCATGTACTCCCGGTTACACAGTAACAACGTCCCAGTTTTTAAATATGTTTTGCTTGGCTTTTACTTGGTTCCAAGACGAGATGCCCCAATATCAAGCAAACTGTTTCTAAAACATTAATAACACTGAAAAATTAAGAAGGGTGTACATTTGGGTTGGTACAACTCCACTAATTGAGTCTACAACAGCTCTCGTTCGAAATGTGTAAAGAAATGTTGTCATCACACCTTTACCGATTTATCTTGCATATTTTTTTATATCTCCGACAGATTTCTTTCATCACCTTGGGGTGCGGGCGGATTCGAGCCGGCTGCTGTCTGCGAGTAACGGCGAGGGGGAGAGTCTTATTCGCACTCGCGATAAAAGGTAAGACGACCGACGGCGGCGGCGGTGGCGGCGGCGGGGGAGTGCGAGGTGAGGGCGGTGAGCAGGGGATCTCGCGTGAGTGCGTCCGTGCGGTGGCGCGGCGGGGCGGGGCGGGGCGGGGCGGGGCGGGGCGGGCGCCTCTAGCCCTGGCGCCTCGGCCGGGCCGCGCCGCGGGAGTGGCAGCTAAAGCGAAGCTCAGTGGAGCGGCACACCCACCCGTAGGGGCCGGCCGGGCGGGGCGGAGGGGAAGGGCCGACCGGGGCGGAGAGGGGCAGCCCCGGGGCGGGGCGGGGCTGCTGCTGCAGCTGGTGGGGCGGGGCCCTTCTGCCCTCTCCTCCCGCCCCTGCCGCTGCACTCGTAGGGCGTCCTCCTCCCCTATACAGCCGCGGCCCGCACTGCTCACCAGCCCAGGGACCGTGCCTATTATCTATGGTCCGCTAGCCACTTCTGGTTAAGCCCTTTCTGCCGATCTTTGCCGAAGCCGAAGCCCCGTGCGGGGCAGGGGGCCGGCGGCGGGCTCATCGCTGCGGCGCGGGCCCTTGGAGCCCGGGGCGGGGCGGGGTGGGGCGGGGCGGGGCTGGGTGGGCAAGCAAATAGTTTATTTACCGTTTTTCACAAACGAGATTTCTTTCACACTGTTACCGATATTTTTCCCACAGCAGTGCGCTGCAGCCCAGGTGGCCCCCTTCCCTCTCGCCACCCTCTCCTCCCCCCACTTCCCTCTCGCCACCCCCGGCACATCCACCCCCTGGCCGGCCCCTCGATATTAAACTGCTTTATCGTTTTTGAAGGCTGTAAAGGCCTTTTACGTTTACGATGCAGATTTCCCCGCGCGAGTCGAGGCGCTGCCTGGCGGGGCGGGGCGGGGCGGGGCGGGAGCGTGAGCCTACGCGGGAAGGGTAGGAGTGTCCGGCCGACCCGCGATGCGTCCCGCTGCACCGCCGCTGCACCGACCTGGCGCCTCTCCCCACTGGCGCTCCACTATGTAATATTTACACGAATTTACGATATTATTCGTAATTTGTGATTTACGAATGGTGTTCGTAAATCTTTTAGTGCTTGTTTACGAACGACAAGCGGATACCAAATACCAAGTGTTTTTCACACGTTTGTAACGACCCCTTAGTCCACTTGGTCTTCGGTGACTCCAAGCGTAGTCCCGTGCTCACGCACGACGACTAACGACCTAGTTTCTCGGGAACGGATTCTTTGCGTCCTGGAATCGTAGCGAGAGCACAATATTATTTTCTGCACGGGCTCCAGCGGCGTGGCCGAGATATTTTGAGTTTTACGTCTTTTCTGTTGTCGCCGCGGGCCCGGGCTCCTCGTTTGCCGTGTCTTTATATTTAGGTCCGCCGTGTCGCGACAGATGGATGGGTGGATGGACGTGGGTTGGGGCCGGAGGGGGGGGGGGCTGAGCGGCACGGTGACGAGGGTCCCATGCGGCTTTTCGGGAGTTGCTAGTCCGACATGGCTCATCGTCCGCGAGCGATATTAACGAAGGAGAAAGGGCGCCCCACCCCGCCCCGCCGATACAGACGGAGCTTTGCACCGCCTTTGTCCATAATTAAAACTTTTGGCTGGAGCGCCAATCCTGGCCTGCTTGTACGCCGTTTCGGATAATGTCCACAGTTTTACGTGAAATGCTCCCCTTGTCGCTCCTCAGCGCGTCCCCATTACAAATTTATTTTCCGTTAAAAAATATTTTAAAAAAACAGGGGGATGGGATGGGTAAACGCGTTTCCTTTGTCATTTCTTGCAACTTCTTTTTTTTTCCGTTTCGCGGTAAAGGTGGTCTTCGCTGGAATCGATTTCTAGCCTGTATGCCCCGTGTGCACACGCACACATACACACATGACAAGGTAGAGTAATGATGTTATGAAATGCCCTCGCTCAGGCAGCCCGGCCCGGTGGCCGGCCGGTGGGCGGCTAACTCCCCTAACAACGGTATATAGTCTGTCCAGCGACGAACACCCCGGAGATCGCCCAAGGCGCGGGCGCGGGGCGCAGTGCGGCGTGGCGTGGCGTTGCGTGGCGTGGTGCGGCGTAGCTCTGTGTAGGTGGTGTGGGGCCAGGGCGGGGCGTCCCGTTCGAGATGTAGGTGCGCGGTGCGGCGCGGCACACGGGGTAGGGTTCCCGGAACGAAGCGCTCGGGGGCGGCACCACCAGGTTCCAGGGAGAAAATGGGGAAGGGGCGGGGGCGCCCGGCAGAATGAGATAGCGAGCGGTGAGGAACCAAGCGAAATGCATAATTAGGTTTAGTTTGGGTCAGTTAGCCACTCGGCCCACCCCCGGCCGGCCCACGTCCCGCCCCCGGCGGAGTAGCCGTTCAGAATCAACTTCGCGGGGAGCATGACCTGGAGGAACTGCCCTCTCCATGACGGGAGCGACGAGGAGCGAACCCAGGAAAATGAAAAGTGGTTGATACCGTCGATGGACAACCGTAATATCATGCATGCGACAGTAACATAACTAAAGAGCGAAACGCCTGCAGGGCAGAGAGTAGGCAAGCAGCAATGCACTGTGCCGAGCTATTGCGTCCTTAGCTTACAGGTGTTACGTTGTTTTGTTATTTCCACTTAGTGGAGCTCATAACCAAAAAATGGCTCTACATGTTCACGGGCGACGTCTCTCTCTCTCTCTCTCTCTCTCTCTCTCTCTCTCTCTCTCTCTCTCTCTCTCTCTCTCTCTCTCTCTCTCTCTCTCTGTCAACCACTGCTCGGCGATATGGGAAGTGGATTATCTTGTACCGCAGGTACGTAGAAAGAAAGGAAGAAAGAGATGGATAGAGAGACGACGTGAGTTTGGAAAACCTGTCAGTGTCCACCAGAAATGAGTGGTGACCCGAAAAAGACCAACTGGCTGCCAGCAGCAAAATATAAATAATTAGCAGTGTATACATATTTCTTCCCTTACAGTTCTGTAGCCGCTACTAACCCAGAAAAAAATGTAAATTTCTCTTTTTTCTGTATTGGGTGGCAACATACGGCGAGCTATGGGGGGGCTCCTTTCTTGCCAAGTGTGCGGAAAAGCAAAAACGAAAAGTCATCTGGTTTTAGTTTGGCTCCGCTGCAAGACGAATGGCTATTCAATATTTCCATCGATACCAATAACGCTGGGGATCGCAGCGCCACCTGTCTTCAGGGTCCTGTTCGGGAAAGCAGCTTGTCGAACAGACTGCGGCGTAGAAACACGGAGAACACTATTTTTTTCCATTTTCTGCCGACTTTTGCTCTAAATTGCGGTAAGGAGATTGTCGACATTTCAAATAGGGAACATAACAGTATTTCGGCGTGCATTTTTTTTTCTCGCCGGTGCTTATTCCACTTTGGAGACATTCTGTCCAGCGCCCCTGTACCCTGCACTTTCGTTGGCGGTCGCTTTACCCCACATACCCTGCTACTTCTACCCTCTGCCCCCGGGTTAGCTCTACTCTACTTTAGACGCCCCCCCCCCCCCTTCCTTCCCCCTTTTCCTTTTTCCTCTGCACCTCACCGGCATCAATCATGGTTGCACTCAGCACGTCAGGCCGCACGTGCCTAGTGGTTGAAGGTCTGTGTCTCGAACGACGACTATCCTCTCCCTCTTTCTCCCTCCCTCTCTTCCCCCGCAACAAAGTATGTGGTATATTAAAATATACCTTCGTGAATTCAATTCGTTACTTGTGATTTACAAATGCTGTGTAACCCTCTATGAATTTTCGTCCACACTAGGGGCTGCAGTTGTGGAAGGTTCAAGCTCTGGGACTGAGAGAGGGAAAGAGAGAGAAAAGAGACCGAACCAGGGGTGGGGGGCGGGGGGATAGAGAAGGAGAGAGAGAGAGAGGGAGAGCAGCCGCCTGCCCGGCCGGTCGCGCGCGCACATCAGCGGAGAGCATTTTCGTGTCGGCCGGCCGGGTGCGTTTTCAGTCCCGCGTCCCGTCCCGTCCCGCCCCGGCGGCCCCAGAGACTAGCTGGCCGTATCTCCAGGAGGCCCCTGCGCGTCCACGCGATGACACCCAGGTGACGCGAGCTCGCCGGCGCCAGCGCCTTCCTGGAAGCGTAACGCGTCGATGATGAATGAGCCCAACTGCGCACCGGCGCCGAGTGAGCGAGCGTGAGCGGGCATGAGCGGGGCAACGACCTTTTCCCTTTTTGGGACGTTGTGTTCATGGGTGTGCAAAGTGTTTTATTTTTTTAAGAGTTTACCTTCTTTGGTGCCATTGGGCGTCTCACTCGTAGACAACTTTTTTTTTCAAAGAAAACTTTTTAACTATCGACTATTTGAGAGTGTGAAGGAAAACTCTTGCACATGATACTTTCCGCATGGTCGACCGCGAAATCAAAACACCGTTCGGGTTTCTTTTCTGGTAATTATTTTCGTCGCCACACAGGCGTTCCGTGATTGAGCTTCATTTTCATAGAGTTAACTCTCGAATTCGAGTGAAATCATTCAAGTGCCCTACTTACCGCCCGTATGAAGAAAACAGTAGTTGTGCTCACCTACGAAAAGCAGAGCGCATTCAAATGCCCCTAGATGGTGTCCCGAAGCAGCGTTGTTTTGCGCCTCAAATTTAACACCCTTTAAAAGACTAAGTCCTACCTTTCTTTTTCCAGTGATGAGTCCGGATTTCGGTCCACTTTGGCATAGTCACTACCCTCGTCCCCGCTCTCAGTGGCGCTCGCCACGCGCACCGGGGAGTTGAGTCCTTTATCAGCCATCTCTCTCTCTCTCTCTCTCTCTCTCTCTCTCTCTCTCTCTCTCTCTCTCTCTCTCTCTCTCTCTCTCTCTCTCTCTCTCTCTCTGACCGCGCCTGTCGCCCTCGCGCGCCCGGTGGTGCACGTCGCTCGCGATCGCGCACCGCGGAGAGGCGAAAAAAAAAAGTTGTCTTCAAGCTCGGCGTCGCCGTGTAAAAGTTGGTCCTCTGTCCTGTCCACCGAGAGATCCCCGTGTCCCGGGCCCGGGCCGGGCCCGACCAGGTCGCCGCAGAGACGGAGAACTCCACGAGTCTCCAGCGATAAGAAGGCCACGGCTTCCCAAGTGCACCGCAAGCCTTTTTTTTTTTTCAGAGAGAGCCAGGCAGTGAGAGGGCGCGGGGTAGAGGGAGAGGGAGAGAGAGAGAGAAAGAGAAGGGGGGGGGAGGAGAAAGGGCGAGGGGGACAGGGGGGGAGAGAAGTAGGGATGAGGCAGTATTATATTGTGAGTGTAATGCTATGTACTGTAAGGGAGAGGCAAAACTCTTGTACGGATACGAAATAATACTGGATTCTAATAAAACAAGGTCTGAGGCCCCACTCGTTTGCACGGCGTGTCCCGGCCCGACTCGGTCCCGGCCGGTGCGCGCGTGTCCCGGCATCCCTGACAGATTCCCATTAATGCAGTAAACACGGCATTACTCAGGACCTCTCCTGTCCTCACCCGGACGTCGCGGCGTCCTGCGCCTGCCTACCCGAACCTCCTCGTGCCCCTCAACTCATCCTGTGCATGCTCTCTCTCTCTCTCTCTTTCTCGCTCTCTCTCTCTCTCTCTCTCTCTCTCTCTCTCTCTCTCTCTCTCTCTCTCTCTCTCTCTCTCTCTCTCTCTCTCTCTCTCTCTCTCTCTGCCCCCTCTTTTCATAATATCTTTTATAATCGACGATTTAGGTGAGGATGATGGCCGCTTCTTCGGCTCGGTTGCATACGCGCTCATTAGTAAAACAGAAGGTAGAATTTAAAGAATCATTATGCCTTTGCTAGCGGATTAAAATTTAGCGCACCCAAAGATGCTGTTTTAATGCCTTCCGACGTTTTAGTGCTTTTCCGAAGTCATTACTAGACATCAGTAGACAGGCCGTGATGTCTAGTTATGTCTCTTCACCATAATGTGCATCGTGCGAAGTCATCCCTTCGACCCGTAAGTGTGCAGAAACTGCACATTTGTTTTACCAGCGGATCCTCTTGCTCCCTGCGGTTCGGCTTGATGCTCATATTCGTTGCTCCCGGCCCGGCACGGCTCGCGGTTCTGCTTTTCTTGGTCGTGGAGTCCGTCCGGATTTATCGTTCTGACGGACTGAAGCCGCCCGCCCCGCCCCGCCCCGCCCCGCCCCGCCCCGCCCCGCCCCGCCCCGCCCCGCCCCGCCCCGCCCCGCCCCGCCCCGCCCATGCCATGGCCGGTGCCCAGTCGTGCAGTAAAGTACAAGAGGTGCTGAGCGCTGCCTGGGCTGAGCGGGGCCAGCGGCCGCCGCTCTGCGCGCCTTATAACATTTCACCGAGGGGCCTAACCCTCTGACGTACATCCCAGATTTGCAACAGGTGCGTGTGTGTGTGTGTGTGTATGCGTGAGTGAGTGAGAGCGTACGTGTGTGCGTGTGTGTGCGAGAGTGAGAGAGAGAGAGCAGCTCGGGTGTTTGTTCGCAAGTGAAGAAGTGCAAAGTGCTGGAGGGTCCCGTTTCCATGCTAAAACCCCGGGCTGCAGCGGGACCGTAAGTTTGGTGGGCTGCAGCAGCAGCAGCAGGGGGGCAGCGGGGAGCAAGCCGCACCGTACAACATACCGCGAGCGACACGCGGCGGGTCACGTGGTGAGCCACGGAAACAGCAACGACGACAAGAAAAAAAAAACTTATATTTTTTGCTTAATGATCCGATTTTAAAAGTCGCATTATTTTTTTTTTGTCGCCGCTTCAACCCTTCTACGTGCCGTCGCTCAGCGGGCCCCGCCCCGCCCCGCGGCCTCGCGCGGCACTAACAAGCTGAGCTGACCTGACGCTCAGCCAGACATACTGCCCTCCTTATCGGACAAACGGATTTCCTTGTTGAGTTTCGGTGGTGCCCCTTCTCGCTACTCCTGATGAATGTGTGGAGAGAGAGAGAGAGAGAGAGAGAGAGAGAGAGAGAGAGAGAGAGAGAGAGAGAGAGAGAGAGAGAGAGAGAGAGGATGTGAGAGGAAAGCAGGGGGGCGATGAGAGGTGGACAAGAAGTTGTGTTTGCGGCAGGTTATACTCGTTCGCAAAGCAAGTCTATGCCAAAAGATTATTACCTTGCTTGATGACACTGAGCGCTAGCTCATTCTGAAAATATTATCTCATAAAAAATGTTTATCAAATGTACAGCATTTAAAGCTGTTTAAAGGCCGTTGGGATTTGAATCCTGTACAGAGACAAGTTTCTTCTGATGATTTTTGCGGGCAAGGTTGAGCAGTGGAGCAGTTCGCCCGGTGGGCTCAAAAGTGCCAGTGCGTTCCCTCCCCGCGAGAGACCAGCAGCATAGTTCAGTCCGCCACGGTAAAAACAAAAACCAATGCCTAAATATTTGAGAAAAAAGGGATAAGTTTGTAGTGATTTCCTCAAAATCTGAGGAGAAGCCTTTAAATGATAAGAGTTCCTCAAAGTTTTCCCTTTTTCCTAAAAAAAATCAGGCATTGCTTTTACCGTGCGGCCCCTGCTGGACCTCTCTTCCATGAAGATATCGCGGCCTGCTCCCGTCTGCTCCCGCCTCTTCTCCGTCCGCTCTATCCGTTCGGTTCGGTTCGCATAAATTACCTCACGAGTCCCCATCTGGTGCTGCCACAGCGACTGTCGCTTGAACTAAGGGAACTTGATTTATCTGGCGCTGCGACCCGCGGGGCCGAACCATACCGGGCCGCTAACCAGCGAGCTGACCGTAGTGGGCCTCCCGGAGGCCGGCGCGGCGTGAGGTGGCTGGTTCAGCAGAGGGAAATGTAGGGAAAACAAACACGCAGCACGGCTGCTTATCTGCGTTAGTTTTACCACATCAAAACGATTCACATGATGAATCGATACTAGTTCATTTGACACATTTCTTTTATAAGTAGCGCGGCGTGTATCATCCTGCGAAAATTTGTGGTGTAAAAAGATTGGAGCAGAGGCCAAAATGAAACAGCAGGAGTCCGAAGAAAAGTCCGGCAGGAAAGCTCCTAGGAGTCGTCGGAGCAGGAGCTCTGACCTCCGCCCGTCTCTCCCTCTCTCTCTCTCTCTCTCTCTCTCTCTCTCTCTCTCTCTCTCTCTCTCTCTCTCTCACTCCCACTCCTTCTTTCTCTGCAAGGAAGCCACACATCTATTTCACTTGCAAATCAGCAGAAAAGGGTCTCATTTGATGGTAATGCGGAGTAAACGGACCACCACCCGCCACCACCGGCTCCCCGGCCCGGCCCGGCTCGCCGCACGTAAGCCTCTTATAATTGCGTTTTTGGAATGAAATATGACCGGCTGTTTCGCACTTGAGTGTCCCTGTTAGCGGGGCCGGCGCGGCACCGGCCAAACGTCCCGCGCACCGCGCCGCACCGCGCTGTCCTCAAGGAAAATGAGACTTTTGCGTTCCCACTCTCCCCCGTTACCGTCTCCCTGTGAAAATGACAAAAAGGCGTCGTGCCGGGTTTTGGGCTTTGCGCCCTCGGTCGGGTTTTCTTGGAGAGTATCACTCCGAACGTGAAAGGGGTCATTACCTAGATGGCATCGTCAGTTTGTTGCGGTGATATATTATCGAACAGGGCGCTGCGATGATGGATCGGGAGCAGCTCACACACATCGCCTGCTGCTCGCTTCTCCTCGATTTAGTTGGTTTTCTACGCAAGCTCTCCCTCGCTCTCGCACTGCCTTTCTCTCTCTCTCTCTCCCACCCCCTCTCTCCTCCACCCCCCGACGTGTGAGAAGAGTTGTCAGATAAGACATACGCGAGTGGTCATTGAGACGTGGTCCTCCCGGAGCGGAGGAACCAGCTCCGCCGCCACGAAGGAAAGCATAGGAAAAACAGGCGACTCTGAACTGAATATACCAATTATCTTATTTCACAACAACAAAAGAAGGAATTCTTCCAGATAATTTCGAAGAAAAAAAAAGCAGATCTCACAAAAGAAAACATTTAGTTGTTTTTTATTTTCGTTTTGCTTTTTACACTTTTTCGAAAAAATTATCAATTACTAAAAATATACTTTTGGAAAAGCTTGGAATTGCTAGTAATCTTATGACTGAAATTAGCGTGCGATATGTTCGTCTTCAGTTAACCAATCGTTTACCGCTGCGCAGTGCGGGCCAAGCGCGACCCGTTCTCGTAATAATCATGGTAATTGAATATTCGCCAATCATGTAACAGTGCTCTCGCGGACGGGCCGGGCCGGGCCGGTGTGGTGCCGCCTGTCGCGATGGGCTGGCAGATGGCCGCAGTTGGTGCTCTGTGCAGCGCGGGGGAGGTAAGGGTGAGCCTGCCGCCGCACCCCGCCCCTCCCCATCCCCCTCCCCTGCCAGGCCCCGCCACGCCCCGCCACGCCGCGGTTTTACAGTCACCGGATTAGACGCAGAGGCGGCAGGCGCCGTGATATTGACTCGGTGCGCAGCAGCAGGTCCCTCTCGCCTACACTGTGTTCAAACGGCTAGTACTCTTTGAAATGATGCTCATTATAATAATAATTAATTTAATGGCTGCGTGAAGTGAAACTCAAACTCTCGCTGCTTAACCTCGCCAATGGCTAAGAATTCTTGTATTGCAACGCATCACTAACATTACGACTAGTAAAATCTTACGGTGAACCTTGCAGCACAGTCGCTTATGATAAATTTTCACCATAAGCTATACGATGAATGTCACTTGGGTGCGTTCGAAGTGGGCCTCATAAATCGATTCTCTGCCAATCGGGAAATTAGAGTTAACGTTATGATAATACCCCTCGGACCGCATCGACCGTGACAACCCTACCTCCCCCCTCCAAGTGTGTGTGTGTGTGTGTGTGTGTGTGAGAGAGAGAGAGAGAGAGAGAGAGAGAGAGAGAGAGAGAGAGAGAGAGAGAGAGAGAGGAGGGGGCGCTGCTGGGTGTGTGTTTTATGTTGCTGATCGAAGTGACTTCATCAGGGTCGATGGCCTGCAGCCCTCTCCCCAACGCCGCCACCCCCACCCCGCCCCACCTCGCCCCGCCCCGCCCCGTCACTCGTCTGCAGCTTAGGTGACGATTCGGAACCCCCGCCCTGCCCTTGCCCCGCATGGCTGGATTCAAGCATTAATGAAAAAAGGCCTGCTTGAGCGAGGCAGTCGACCCCGCGCAGCCCGGCCCGGTCCGACGGTCTCGAACGAAAAACGAAGAACCCAGGTCGATTTCCCCTGTTCCGCCCCCCCCCCCCTCCCCGGTCGGCTCCCGCTCCCCGGTAAAGAAGACAAATGGTCCGAGCGTTAGGGAAGAGTGAAAGAAAAGAGTCCAAAGACTTGGCGGGGCGGGGCGGGGCGGTGCAAACGGCAGCAGCTTAAGATTTTCATTGGCGCGAGTTGTTCGTGTGTGAATGTCTAGCTGCCTGTTTCCCTCGAGTGAGGCGTCAGTCTTCACGTCTCACGCGGCGCTCACCCCGCCCCGCCCCGCCCCGCCCCGCCCAAGATGAGACGATTTTTCTCTCGGCCAGCGGGATTTAGGGGAGGCTGCGGCGGCGGCAGCGACAGCGACAGCTTGTCCCGGGGACAGTAATTAGTCCTGGTTATCCGTTCCAATCAGTCACTCTCCATGGATCGATTAATCTACCAATCAGCCCCAAATCAAGCCCTCCTGTCCTGCCTGCGCCGCGCCCGGAGATCAGTAGTTGTCGATTGCTGCGATTTCATTGAGGAACCTGTCTCAGTCCTCAGCCGCCCATCCATTTGCTCTTCCCTCTATCCGTCTCTCTCTCTCTCTCTCTCTCTCTCTCTCTCTCTCTCTCTCTCTCTCTCTCTCTCTCTCTCTCTCTCTCTCTCTCTCTCTCCCTCCCTCTCCCTCTCCTCTCTCTCCCCGTCCTCGATCGACAGATCTACCTCCTACGTCTGACCTCTCCTCTCCCCCTCTCACCCCCACCCTTGTCCTTCAATCATCCCCCTATCCCCCACCCCGCACCCCCGCGTGAGGCGTGGGTGTGACGCGCGGGGGATGCAGGCTGCTGTACCATGTTTCTTTGTGCCGCGCCGGGGGTGGCGCAGTTGCTTAGGCCGTCACGTAATTGTGCGCGTGTTCACGCGGGGGTGGGTATTACAAGTGAGGTATGAGAAATTGTCACCACTGCGCGTCTCAGGCGGCGTCTGGACCGAGACGAATGGGGTGCGAGGGGGCGTCGGGGCATCGCACCTCCCCCTCGAGTGTGTGTGTGTGTGTGGCGCTGGCCGCCTGCTATACCTCACTTTGATTCATTACATCGATTATATCATTTCGATTATTATCAATAGGTATCGAGCACGATCACGATCACGTGATGCCTCTGGTCCGCCGCTTCGCTGCGGAGGCGTCGGGCCCCCAGCAGGTAAGGGCGACTCGCCACGCAACAACCGCGGACTGTTGTTAGTTACACTGCCGCAAAACAGTGTCTAATAAGGGATTTCTAGGAGTGGCTCGCAAGCGCTACAGATCACAACCGCTACAGGTCACAAGCGCTACAGCTCGCTAACGCTACGGGTCGCAAGCGCTACGAGTCACAAGCGCTACAGCTCGGTAGCGCTACGGGTCACAAGCGTTACAGCGAGAATCCGCGCGTTAGGCGGAGCCGAGCCGAGCCGAGCCGAGCTAAACCTTGAAAAATTACGCACGTGGCGTGAAAACATGGAAAATTTTTGCGACAGTAAACCTCCCGAAGGAGGTTGCGGTTCCCGCCAGGCACAGGGCTTTTACCCCCCGTGGCAGCCAACTACTTCGGTGTTCTTATGGGAACCGGTGCTTTTCTGGCCGCGATCCTGTCGCGCAATTCGACAGATTTGATCCCCGTACTGTCAGATTTAGTCGTACGGTGGTTAACCGAACTGCCCTGTCCCCAGAGCATGGAATAGCTATTTTTGGAGCCAGATTCTAGGACTTATGACCCCACGACCGACCACCAGTCGTGGGCATGGGACGGAACTTCCTGGCAACCCGCTGTCGCTACCAGTGAAGAACCTACCTGGGTTTGAACCAGGCCCCATGTGCCGAGTCTCACAGACACCCCACGGCTTTCGCGGCACCACTAGACCACTAGACCGTCGGCTATTCCACGAGGGAGCTCGGTTGAAATGGGGGGCTTGAATTCCACTCTCCAAATTGTTGTCCTCAGAAAAATTAAATGTTTTGGTAAGATTCGAACCTCCGTCCTGCGACTCTCCGCGCGGCCACTATGCCGGCACGGCTACGACGCCACGGTACCAGATGCCGGACCACTAGGAGTCATGCTGCGCGAGAAGCCACAGTCACCGAAGAAACGAACCCGGTGTCATGAGTGCGCCTGCTCTCCGGTCAGTGCTGGGCCGGCCGCGTAGCGTCATTGGTATCGTCGCTGCTCATAGCACTGGGCGGGAAGTGGTTCAAAAACCGCGTAAGTTTTTTTCTTTTTATTATTTTTTTTTTTTTTTTGTTCGGACCAAGTGCTCTTTCCAGCTATACCGTCCTTGTGACTTGGGCAACTGCAAAAAAGGCACTGAAAAGAGCACTTGGTCCAAACAAAAAAAAATTAACAAGAAAAAAAAATTACGTGATTTTTGAACCACTGCCCACCTAGTGCTACAAGCAGCGTCGATACCAATGACGCTACGCGGCCGGCCTAGCAACGCACGGAGAGCAGGCGCACTCATGACACCGGGTTCGTTTCTTCGGTGACTGTGGCTTCTCGCGCAGCATGACTCCTAGTGGTCCGGCATCTGGTACCGTGGCGTCGTAGCCGTGCCGGCATAGTGTCCGCGCGGAGAGTCGCAGGACGGAGGTTCGAATCTACCAAAACATTTAATTTTTCTGAGGACAACAATTTGAGAGTGGAATTCAAGCCCCCATTTCAACCGAGCTCCTCGTGAATAGCCGACGGTCTAGTGGTCTAGTGGTGCCGCGAAAGCCGTGGGTGTCTGTGAGACTCGGCACATGGGGCCTGGTTCAAACCCAGGTAGGTTCTTCACTGGTAGCGACAGCGGGTTGCCAGGAAGTTCTGTCCCATGCCCACGACTGGTGGTCGGTCGTGGGGTCATAAGTCCTAGAATCTGGCTCCAAAATAGCTATTCCATGCTCTGGGGACAGGGCAGTTCGGTTAACCACCGTACGACTAAATCTGACAGTACGGGGATCAAATTCGTCGAATTGCGCGACAGGATCGCGGCCAGAAAAGCACCGGTTCCCATAAGAACACCGAAGTAGTTGGCTGCCACGGGGGGTAAAAGCCCTGTGCCTGGCGGGAACCGCAACCTCCTTCGGGAGGTTTACTGTCGCAAAAATTTTCCATGTTTTCACGCCACGTGCGTAATTTTTCAAGGTTTAGCTCGGCTCGGCTCGGCTCCGCCTAACGCGCGGATTCTCGCTGCAGCGCTTGTGACCCGTAGCGCTACCGAGCTGTAGCGCTTGTGACTCGTAGCGCTTGCGACCCGTAGCGTTAGCGAGCTGTAGCGCTTGTGACCTGTAGCGGTTGTGATCTGTAGCGCTTGTGACCTACGTCCGGATTTCTCTGCTGAGGATGAAACCAGAAAGACACGTACGATTTGGAACGGTCTTCCCTTGCCTCCCCGGCCGCGCCGCGCGCGCCCCTGCTGTCTCCAATCAGTCCCAAGCGCCCGCTCCCCGCGCCGCGCCGCACAGCAGCCCATTCCGTCGCGACGGGTGTGAAAGAAATTTATGCCGATTCCGGCAGGCGCAGATCCCTCTGCCTCCGTCCCCCGCCGCGCCGCGCCGCGCGTGCACGCAGTACAATGTGACCTGAGAATGCCGACACCTGTCCGAATGCCCCCCCCCCCCTCCAGCCCCTCTCCCTCCACGCCCCGCGCACCACGCCACGCCATCGCGTCCCTCTGCTACTGCGGCGCCGGGGAGGATTTGTAGGTCTTGTTATCTCCACTTTCGACAAGTATTGGAAAATGGCTCGCAATGGGCGTAATTTATCGAGGATATTCCCGTCAGTGGGGAGGAGGCCGCCGCTGCCGGACCCCGGACCACTGCAAATGCGCGAGTCAGGTGTCTCATCTAGGAAGAGTGAGATTTTCCCGCCTGCCCCGAGAAAAAATATAAAATCACTCGAGAGGTTTTCCGACTTTTTTGATAGATCTTTGAAACTATCTAATTGACCAAGAAAACCACGCCTCGCTTCCAGGAGAGCGAGAAAACTTACAGTGCGATTCTCGCTCTCCCGCGGGCGAGAGTCCTCGCTCTGGTATTTACAGTGACACGGCGGGCAGGGCACCAGGGAGGACTCGCCGGAATCACCTGGCTACGGGGAGGGGCGGGAGGAAAGAATCACCCACCACGTCTTTTCCTTTCTCGAGAAAACTGCGCGTTTCCTCCGGGCGGATTTATATTTATTAATTTCGCCTTGGACTCGGGAGGGTCTCAGATGGAGAAGGGCGAGAAGGAGGAGGAGGAGGCCAAGATTAAGCACACATTGTTTCCTTGACAGGAGCGGCGCGCAGGCTCCGTCGCGGGAGCACCGCAGCGCAGCGCCTTGCGGCCGGTGCGGGGCCTGGCCTGGCGTGCACGCCGACCATCATGTCACGTTAATTATGAGCTCCGGTCCGGCCCGGGGTGTATCGGGGCATCGGAGGGTGCAGGAGAGGAGAGGAGAGGAGAGGAGAGGAGAGGAGAGGAGAGGAGAGGAGATGAGAGGAGAGGAGAGGAGAGGAGAGGAGAGAGCCGCCAGGGGTCAAGGAATCCCAAAATTCAATGGATGTCCTAGTGTGCAAATAATATCGCTCACCTGTAGGTACGTTTTTTTAAAAGGGGTAACCAGAATACTGGGTTTGTAAACGTATGCGTTACTCTCTGTATACAATGGACCTGGAACCGCGATATTACGAATAGAAAATCCTTCGTACGGTTGGGCGGCCGGGCTGGTCGCCGGGAGTTGTGCGGTGACCACAGCTGCGGGGCAAGTCAGCCATTTAATTATCTAGCTGTATCCATGTCAGGGGACGGGCCCACTGCAGGGAGGGGGGGGGGGCAGCGGGCGACAGAAAGGAACGCGTGTTTTAGGATTCTTTGTGCCGGTAATGTGCTTTGTTTCTAATATGCATGTGTGTAATGTGTGTTTCCATGTACATATACCTCTCGTGAGGGGGAGCGAGAGAGAGAGAGATATGGAACAGAGAGGGTAGGAAAGAGGATGTTACAAGGGTTGGCTGTAAAAGCAGCGCCGGCCGGGCGGGCCGGGCGGGCCGGGTGGCAGCCATAGAGAGGGAGAGAGACAGCGATATTAATCATGACTGCATAATACATCAAAGCCTTGGCAGTTCGCTGCAGAAGGAGCGCGCGAGGCAAGCACGCCAGCCAACCAGTCGCGGGCCATGCACTGCGCGCGCGATTCAAAATCCTAAGCAAACAGGCGGCGGCTGTAAATGTTGACGCGAATTTTTCTTACCCCTTCTCTATCCCCCCTCCTCTCTCTCTCTCTCTCTCTCTCTCTCTCTCTCTCTCTCTCTCTCTCTCTCTCTCTCTCTCTCTCTCTCTCTCTCTCTCTCTCACCCCTCTCTCTCGCCGCCGTACACCAGCCGGCTCTGTCAGCACAATGCGCAGCCTCTCTCCCTTCCCCGCCGCGGCAGTTCCCGCTCACGGGCCAATCAGGAAAAATACTGTCGATTGCATGCAGTAGAAGGGGCATACACACACCAGTATGTGTAGCTGCTGTTCTGTCCCGGCCCCGGCTCACACACTCACACATGTACCTCCGCTACAGTGGGCTGTTACGACGACGTACACCTTTTCACCAGGCCCGACTCGCACACACGCGCGCGCGCGCACACACACACACACGACCATTGAAGAATCCCCGTGTGGTGCTATCTGCGCGTCGCAGAGGACCGACCTAAGCTCCCCACTACATTGTAGGCGAGGTCGTAACGCTCGGCCGCGACGCGCCGTACAGACAGGCGCTGCGGACGCCCCGCCGCGCCCCGCCCCACCCCGCCCCACCGCGCCCCGCCCCGCCGCGCCCCGCTGCGCCCCACCCCACCCCGCGCAGAACGCTTTTGCATTATTTGATGAAACACCATCGACATTTGTCAAATTTACTGTCGAGGGCCGCGGGAGCTTGGAGAGGGGGAGAGGGGGAGAGAGAGAGAGAGAGATAGGGAGAGAGAGAGAGAGAGAGAGAGAGAGAGAGAGGGAGAGAGAGGGAGAGAGAGAGCTGAAACATCCATCGCCCTGATGAATCTCGCGTCCGTGCCTGCGGTGCGGCGTGAGGCAGGGCGTGGTGCGGTGGTGCCCCCGGGCCCGGGAGGCGGAGGGCGGCGGACGACGGCGTCCTGGCGGCGGGTCGGGTCGGCTGCCGTCCTGCTCCTGCCCCGCCCTCGCGGCTGCGCCGCCAGAAGCGACCCTCGGCTCCTCGTGACCCTCGCCGACGTCACCTCCGACTTGACAAATGCTGAAATATTTCGGCAGGGAGTGTGTGCTTGTGCGGGCGGGGCGGGGCGGGGCGGGGCGGGGCGGGGCGGGGCGGGGCGGGGCGCTCATTGTCTGCCCCTCTCTGTACCGCACCGTGATCCGTCATCCCTGCCCGGCCGCCCCTCCCGGCCCGCCATCTCTCTCGCTCTAATTGCCTGGTCCCAACTGGGATCAGACGAGTTCGCCTCCGCCCGGCCCGACGCGAGATAACCCCTTCTTTGCATTCTTACTTTTCACCCGTCCCCCTCGCATGTGCGTCTCCCCGCTCCCGTGCCGCACCCCTCTCTGTCTCTCCTCTCTCATCCCGCTCCCTCCCTCTCTCTCTCTCTCTCTCTCTCGCTCTCTCCCTCGCACCCATGCCGTCTCCCAGAACCACCCCCTTTGCAGCCGCACACTGCGTCACTTGGTGCACCCGGATGAGCATTGGTTGCCTCAACAGTAATTTAAAACGGATTTCATCACCCTCCCCGCCCCCCCTCCCCTCTCTCTCTCTCTCTCCCTCTCCCCCTCTCTCTCTCTCTCTCTCACTCTCTCCCTCTCTCTCTCTCTCTGTCCCTCTCTCTCTCTCTCTCTCCACCCCGCTTCTGCGCGTTTACAATTAATGTAAATAGCAGCAAGAAATGAATGTCATTACTCCCGCGGAAGATTCAATCGCGAGTCATGCCCCCCCCCCCCCCAACTCCCGCCCCTGCTCACGTGGCCATAGGCCGTCAGCCTGTTGTAGACACTTTCTTCTTTTCGTATTGCAAAGTCTTCAAAACTTTAGAGGTATAAAATACGATTATGACACACTCCTCGAGGAGGTAATAGTCGTTGTCTTTTACCATACGGCAACATGTTTCTTCACAGGATTCACTTCTACTGGTTTCTCATAATTGTTTTTGTTAACAAACATCAACGAAAGTAACAAATCGTATTTTACACAGTGGTTGTGGCAGCACAGCATTACATCACCCGCCTGCTTCTTGTAAAGGAAAGGAGGGGGAGTGGCAAGAGGGAGAGCGCGCAGCACGCATTCGCTACTTGTTGGACCATTTCTCAAATATATAAAAAATATATTACATTCATAATTCTAGGTGTGAGTTAAAACATGACACGACGGGACGGAGGGGTAGCTCTCCTTTTCATGACTCGCCCATTCCAAATGAGATATGTTTGTTGAGGAATTGCCCTTATATAGCAAGGGTAATGCACAACAAAGGTGGGAGGGGATGAAAGGGGGGACGGCGGACGAGGGGTGGTGGTGGGGCGGGGTGGAATTGCGTAGTGGCGGTGGGCGGAGCTCGGTAGGGAGCGAAAAGAGAGGGTTGTGTTGACAAGAATATATTAGAGAATCATTCCCCATTTAAGATATTAAATTAGGGTGTTCTTCCAGCCGCGGGCCGGCCGTTTCTTTGTGGCCTCGGGTTGCACTGCAAGTGGCCAAGAATAAGTGGCGCAGCCGCGGCTGCTGCGAGCACCGCCAGCCATCTGCATGCGCTCTCATTACGGTTATTGCCTCCCCACCGGGGAACCTTTCGGAATGCTTCCGATGGATTGGCCAGAGAGAGAGAGGGAGAGAGAGAGAGCTAGAAAGAGATGGAGAGAGAGGGGATATTTCGAGAAAGGCTGTAGACTCTCCTCCGCTTTTCCTTGTCTCCGACGGGTAGGCAGCCCGTCCGGTGCGCGTGTCCGCCGCGCTGCCTACCCGCGCGGCCGCAGGGGCGCCAGTTGCGCCGCCGCCACGGCCACACGAACGCTGGCGGCCCGGTCGACTTGGTTCCTCCAGGCGGTCCCCCACTTGAAAAATCGTTGTACAACAGGGAAAATACTCGCAAGATCATCGCAAATTCTCGCGATAAATCGCAACAAGGAAAAAAAAAAAAAAAAAAAAAAAAAAACTTGCGACAACTCGGGCAAAAACTCAATAAGATACCTTGACTGTGTGGGTAGTACTCATGTGAACTCGCTGATACTACACCTGCTAGGAGAGTGGGGGACCCCTCGGGTTTCTCTGTTCTTACTCGCTCAGTCTCTTGCTCACTCACTCCTCACTGACTCTCTCCCCCCTCCCCAGACTGATTGCTCGTTGCCGTGCGCCCGCGCGGGGCGGGTGTCGGGCCGGCTGACTGATTGGAATGCCAGCCATTTGTAATAATTATTAACAACACCTGCTACACTTTATTTCCGGCTTATCGGAACGCGTTTGTGGTCATTAACAAAGCGCCCACTCTGTCCCTCTGACCGTTCTATGGCGCGCCCCGCCCTACCCAGGCACAGGCGCATTGGAAGCCCAATCTAAACGCCACGCCACGCCCGGCGCGTGAGCCGTACAGTCCGGTAGGCCGCGAGTCAACTTGAAAAATTGAGCAGTCCCATGACTGCCTGCCGTGCCCCCGTCTACTCCATATTTCTACATCTCCGACCCTCGACACTTCCGCTGCCTTCAGAGCCGACCAGCGCAGTGAAAGGGAAAACAAAAGCGACAAAAATGCGATCAACACATTTTCTTTTATTGTGATCCCTGCGGCAGTATGATGGAGGTGCGAGGGAGGGACGGCTCGGCTCGGTTCGGCTCAGCTCGGCTACTTGGCCCGGCACGGCACGGCTCGATCGTGCTCGACTCGTCTCGGCCCGGCCGGCACGTCCTCTGATTGCGATTGCACTTGCAGTTGGCGCGGCGCGGCGGAGAAGAGACTTTTATTCGTCGAGCCGCGGCATCCGGCGGCGGCGGGGCGGGCCGGCGAGGCAAGGCGAGGCGGGACAAGCGAGGCCTGCAGGAATGCTTTGTGGGCGCGCTGCTCGTCGGGCAGTGCTGCGCCGTGCTGCGCCGTGCTGCCCCAGGTCGGCTGCGCGCTGCGCCCCTCGTGAGCTCGTAAGCCCGGTCCGTGGTACGCCCGGCCCGGCCCGGCCCGGCCCGCTCGCCGCCACTCGCCTGCTCGTAAAGCAGCCCGCTCGTTATAACTCCCCATAAAACACACTTCCGTAATCTGTTTCACTTAACGTTCAACTTGAACTTTGATGTCGGGGTGGGGCTTTTGGACCTCAGCAGCGCCGCAGCGCCACCCGGCCAAATGGAGCGGCGGCCGGTGCTCTGCGCCGTACCCCGCCCCGCCCCGCCCCGCCCCGCCCTACCCCACCCCACCCCACCCCACCCCGCCCCGCCCCGCCCCGCCACGCCCGTCCACGACAGAGGGCACTAAACAACAAAAGTGACCAAGTATCGGTGCTATTTTTATAGCGACGGCGGGATCTTCCCCTCGGTTCAGGTCAGTGTATCGCCCCCCCCTCCCCCCTTCCCCTTTTATACTGTCTTGTCGATCGGTCTCGATCTCTCGATCGTACCGTGTCGCGCGCCGGGCGCGCCGAGCGAGGCGCACAGGGAGAGCGAGAGAGAAAGCGTGAATCAGGAACAAGAAGAGGGAGACAACAAGGACCCGCAAGACTGCGAACAGCGACGCCGGCTCACGACTTGACCCGGTTGTCGGTTATATAGGGCCGTTATTTGACGCTGCCGTTTGAGAGGCGGCGGCGCGGGGACAACGGTAACGCCTCACCTCAGCCGTGCAGAGAGACGCCGCGGGGGGCGGCGGGGCGGGGCGGGGCGGGGCGGGGGGCACCGTGCAGATAAGCGCCCGGGATGTGTGAACGCAGCCGCTTGCCCCCCACACACACGCACAATCCACTCCACTAACACACTCTCTCTCTTACTCACACTCACATTCAGCACAACATTTCGACGGCCCCCTGCCGCCGTCCTCCGCGAGTCCCCCGCTAGCGTGGGCCTTGGACCACGTTCGCGTTCGCCCTGGCCGCGCCTCACTGGGCCAACATTGCGCCGGCCCGGGCGCGCGATACCCGCTGCCCCGGCCCGGCCCGCCCCGGTGCGATAAACTTACCGACGGTGTCAACCATTTTCATATTTCGTTGCGCCGGCCGCCTGCGACCACAAGGGACGACCCCCGCCTGGTCCCTCTATGGGGTCGTCCATAGAAGTAGCACCTCTATGGGACCGTCGCGCTGCACCAAGCGCCCCGCGGACGCAGCCCGCATAGAATAACGTGTCTGTGTCTAGCGCGCAGGGCGCGACCGGCCCAAAGTTATTGCCCCGGCTGTCTCTCCCGTAGAGCGGCCCCCCCCCCGCGCCGCGGAGGGACTGACAGCGGGCCGCTACTACACGCGGCCGCGCAAGGGCGCGGGCAATTTCTCAAACCGCTGCCAAACACTTGTCCTCTGCGGCGATGGTCAATCCCCCCCTTTCTCCTTCTCTCTCCGTGTCGACCGCGCCACCTGCCGGCCAGGCGCCGCGCCCTGCCCGGCCCTGCCCGGTCCTCCGCGCGCTCTCCCTCGCACTTCCAAGCTCTTTCTCTTCTCTCCGCAATATTGCACAGAGTTCCCCGCGCAAGTGCCCCCGAGCCGCGTCCCGTCCCGCAGTCTAGTCGGCTTGGGCGGGGCGGGGCGCGGGCAGGAGGGAGGTTATGAAAATACGCGAGGGCGCGATGGTTTCTCCGCTGCTCCTCCCCCGCTCCAGTCCCTTCGTCCTGCCTGTGGTGTATTGTCCCTTAGACGGGTTATGGAAGGGCGCTTCGTACCCTCGTGGGGGCTGCTGTGCTGTGCTGCGCTGGGCCCTCAACTGTTCATCCTCCAACAACAGTTTCACCTCGATACATGCTCGCGTTTAACGATTTAAAAGACCTTGTTTAAACTAACCGGAAGTCCCTTGGAAAAAAAATGTTCCTCTTCACAATATGTACTGTGTACCGCGCGCTATCGTGCGCGCGAAGCACGAGTCCGTCATACATCTCCGGCGATATGGCGCGGCCGGCCGGCCGGCTGGGCCTGGCGTCTGACATGACCGCCGTGTCCACCTCCGCGCGTTAAGAACACAATTAATTGCCGGCCAAATGTCCACTATATGTCTGGCTGCGCCCGCGGCACGCCCCCCCCCCTCCCCCTACCTCCCACTCTGCCCACCGCGCCGCGCACTCACACCACGAAATTTCGTGCACATGTAGCTCTGCGCTCTTTCGTGTTGTGTGTCCCACTCTGAATACCAAAAGAACGGCAATAAACAACCCGTGCAAAACGAAATTTGACAACCGTCACATATGCAGGGGCCCGTAACTTAACGTGACTTTGTTTAGCGTTAGTTATTTATCGCTACTAGGACATTACCGAAATCTGTGAGGTAGAGGACGCCTGTATGAATCCATTCATTTTTGCGCATCGCTTTCCCGTACCCCCGCCCCCTGCGCCTGGCTGCAGGCGATATCTCATCGACGCATCAGAGAGTGACGCCCGGCCCGCCGCCCTGCGCCGCGGCGGAGCCTCAAGGCGGCGCCCCGCCCCGCCCGCCCCGCCCAGCCCGACCTAACCTCACCGTGACGCTGTCGCCGCTAGAGGCAGCCCGCCCGCGCGGCGCAACGCGGCGCCCCTAATGTAGCGGAATGGCTTCGGGTCTTAAAAGAACTTATCTGCTGCCTCCCAGTCGCTCGCGGGCCTCGGGGGGTGGCGGGGTGCGGCGGGGTGCGGTGTGGCGGGGATGGGGCGCCCCTGGAGGACGACACTCAGAGACGTCCCCCCGCGGCCGGCTGCAGTATATGTGCTGTCGGCCCGGGCCGAAAGGTTACGGAGACGGCGCGGATGTCCGTGCGCGCGCGCAACAAAAAAAAAAAAAAAGAAAAAAAAAATCGTGAAAAGAGGGACAATGTTGCGATATATTTTTTCCGTTTTTTGTTTTGCTGCCCGTTGAGTTATGGACGCTTCTAAACTTTTTACGCCCGACAAGATGACCTCTGTGCTGCGCGGTGTCCATCTCTCCCCGTGACGCCTGCTCGTCTCTGTGTGTCGGGGGAAAAAATATGAAAGCTAACGGCCCGCTTTATCTAGACGCGAAAAAGGCGAGCCGAGCCGAGAGTGGTGCTCTGCAAAGCCTCACGAGGAGAGGTGGGCTGCTGGGCGCGGTGTATGGCGTACACGGCCCGCAGACCAAAAGTCAGTGCTCTTTTCTTTCTTCATCCCTCTCTTGATAACGCGATACAACGATATACACCGTCAGAACTCCGTATGCGCTGGTTACTGCATGAGAGAAGGGCGCCCTTCTCTTATGGTTACTGACTGGTTACCTACCCACTTTTCAGGAGGTATCGACTTGGCAAAAAGTGGTCGCCGCGGTAAGAAAAGTTTGTCTCGAGGGCAGGGGTAGTATGTAACCGCAAGCTGAACCCAGGTCTTCGGTGTTCTCGTGGGTCGTGGGGAGTTCGACTAGTTATCTGGCAACAACTTCACCCCACCCGTCGCGAGCTTGCTCCGGGCCCCGGGGTGAGATCACCGCGTGATGGCCTCACCCTTACCACCCTTACATGTGCGTAGCCTTCGCCATTTCACGGCTGTTTTGCGTACACGCCACGCGCGCGCCCGCCCGCCGGCCCCGCCCCGCCCCGCCCCGTGCCCGGTGCACAATGCGCGAGGTCGGGCCGGGTCGGGTCGGGAGCTGAGCTAATCCCCGCGTTGTCAGCCCCGCGGCCCTGCCTGGATAGCCAGCTTCCCACCACCTTCCCTCCTCCTCCTCCTCCCCGCCCCCTCCCCCTGTCCTCTCCTCTCCTCGATGCGCCGCGTTATGAATAATGACCGTCTTGTGTGTATTTCCCTCCGCACCGACGGCAGTTATAGGCCATGTCCGGCCGAGCCACAGCGCTGACGTGGTGGTGGTGGAGGTGGCGGCGGTGGTGCTGACGGTCCTGATGATGCACCGTATGGCGGCGGGGCCATTTGTAGAGGGCGTCGCGTCGCCTCCGTGTTTGGCGAGCAAACACCGCCACCGTGACAAGGGCACTGTGTGTGTGAGCGAGCGCGCGCGCGTGTGTGTGTGTGTGTGTGTGTGTGTGTTATCGCCGGCGCGTTATTGCGGGTTCTGTGACAGTCGGCGCGCCTCCAATCGGCTGGCGACGATCAGCGCGTTTTTATGCACGCCGCGGGATGAAAACGACATGAAAAATTCAGTCGCGTGCCCCGCCCGTCCCGGGTTACATTTCGAAGAAAGGTGAAGTAACGGGAATTAAACTCGAGCACATTACCATTTTGCATCTTTTACGAGTGTTTTCATCACGCTTGATCCATCCCGGCGTTTATAATAAGACACACGCGAGAAACGAAAAGGAACGAAAACCTTAAGTTTCCATCCCTGCGCGGCTACCGTTAACTCCCCCCGCTGCCAGCGCTGTAAGGTGAGGTGAGGTGAGGTGCCGACGGCTTTGGAGGCCACTCTCCTCCTGCCGCGGCGCGCCGGCCGGCCCCTCTCCCTGCGTGTCGCCGCACCGCACCAGAGCTTGCACTGCACTGCCCACTGCCCGGCTCGGCCCTGCCCTGCCCAGCCCCGCGTCCAAATCGTCGATCGCACTCAGCGTAAGCCTCTTACGGGATCTGTTTGAGCGTTTCGGGAGCAGGCGAGGCGACCGGTCCGCACGGGCACGGCCCGGTGCGCCCAGGGCAGGGGTGGGTGCGGCGCGGCCCGGCCCGGGCCAGAGGCCGACCTGCCCTGCCAAACCGGGCCGGGCCGGGTCGGCCACCCTCGCGGCCCCTGGCGAAAGGAAGACCTACGAAGACCGAAGCAGGTCACGCCCTGACTCACTGTCGGGTAAACGCGTCGCCTGGCCCCCGGCCCCCGAGCCGCGCCCGGGCCTCCACCAACCCATATCCGCTTTTCAACGACCAGCGATGAAATACTTGTGACGGGATTATGAAAATTAGGCGAAGGAACTTTATGGTATTTTTTGGTGCTTTTTTTGAAGTTGTCCGAGTCACAAGGACGGTATAGATGAAAAGAAAAATTAATCCATAGAAAAAAAATTACGCGGTATTTGAACCACTGCCCGCCTGGTGCTATGAGCAGTGTCGATAGCAATGACGCTACGCTGCCGGCCTAGCAATGGTCGGCGAGCAGGCGTACTGATGACACCGGGTTCGTTTCTTCGGTGACTGTGGCTTCTCGCGCAGCATGACTCCTAGTGGTCCGGCATCTGGTACCGTGGCGTAGTAGCCGTGCCGGCATAGTGGCCGCGCGGAGAGTCGCAGGACGGAGGTTCGAATCTTACCAAAAAATTTAATTTTTCTGAGGACAACAATTTGGAGAGTGGAATTCAAGCCCCCCATTTCAACCGAGCTCCCTCGTGGAATAGCCGACGGTCTAGTGGTCTAGTGGTGCCGCGAAAGCCGTGGGGTGTCTGTGAGACTCGGCACATGGGGCCTGGTTCAAACCCAGGTAGGTTCTTCACTGGTAGCGACAGCGGGTTGCCAGGAAGTTCCGTCCCATGCCCACGACTGGTGGTCGGTCGTGGGGTCATAAGTCCTAGAATCTGGCTCCAAAAATAGCTATTCCATGCCCTGGGGACAGGGCAGTTCGGTTAACCACCGTACGACTAAATCTGGCAGTACGGGGATCAAATCTGTCGAATTGCGCGACAGGATCGCAGTCAGAAAAGCACCGGTTCCCATAAGAACACCGAAGTAGCTGGCTGCCACGGGGGGTAAAAGCCCTGTGCCTGGCGGGAACCGCAACCTCCTTCGGGAGGTTTACTGTCGCAAAAATTTTCCATGTTTTCACGCCACCCTTTCACTTGCAGAGCACGTGCGTAATTTTTCAAGTTTAAGCACGAAAATGTTTGTATGCTTTCGATATGTTGTTGCCAAGGTTCGAACAAAACATAATTATTCTGCTTTCATGGTGTTCCTTGTTTGTAGGGGACCGCGCATGGGTGGATCCGAGATAAGGCAAGATTTTCCTACTTTCGCCGGCGGGTATCCAATTTTTCGCGGTCGCGCTCCTTTTGTATTTGCAAACAGGCTTCCGCCGCCCCGCCCCGCCCCGCCCCGCCCCGCGAGGCCCCCGGCGCGTCACCCAGCGCGCACGGACCCAAATCGGCCCCCTTCCTACTACCCCGCACCCGCCCCGCCATTACCCGGGCGCTCGCCGTGGATCGCGCTCACTGGAGCAGCCCATGGAGCGTCTTTCCCAGCCCCTTTCTCGCCCCGCCCCGCCCCGCGCAACTCGGAATATTGGCGCACAGTACATCGCCTGATTTGTAGCTAATGATGAGCGGAGCCGAGCGCAGCGCCGCGGGCCAAGCACTCCAGAGTCATCACAAAAGAGCCCGGCCCGGCCCGGCCCGCGCCGCGAGTCCCACACTGCGTACTCCCCCTCGCCCTCCCCTCCTTACTTCCCCCCTGGCGTTTCCTTCGTCTTTCGCAAAATAATCCTGAAAAAAGTAAAAAGAAAAAAAAGATGACAGTTGAACACTCTCTCTCTCTTTCTCTCTCTCTCTCTCTCTCTCTCTCTCTCTCTCTCTCTCTCTCTCTCTCTCTCTCTCTCTCTCTCTCTCTCTCTCACCCCCTCTCATCCCCTTTATGGACGTTTCCACGATTTATCTTTGCCACACGTCCTGTGTGAAATCCCGCAGCTTACATCGCACGCGCCGCTCAACAAACGAAAATGATATAAAATCTTGGCACTGGCACCCACCCACTTGAACCTCCCCCCCCCCCCCCCAACTACTATTTGTAGTGCAGCTCGGCTTTGCACATCTACACGCCGTATCATTGCGACGTAGTGATGGGATGACTACAGCACAGGGGAGGTAGGGGGGGGGGGGCGAAAGGAGTATGACGTTGACAACAAGAACAAGTCATAATGTGTCGTAACAAACTCCCTCCCCTGCCCTTCAGTATCACACACTCTTGGACCTCCGCGGTCCACTCTGGCGCATAGTCGCTCGCAGCGTCCCGACGCCCGCGACGCCGACGCCGACGCCGACGCCTCCGGCGAGCAGCGCCACTAGCAGTAGGGGTGGGCCCGCCCGGCACGGCCCCCGGCCCGCGCTGCTCTTTCAATCAGAAACGTATGCTTCTCGTATTTCTCCTTCCTCCGTCTAAAATATCGAAATCCATACATATTCGCTCCCCTCGCGTCTCTTACACAACCGCGAACCTCGACCTACACTCCCCCGGCCGGGCCCGACCACGGAGCTGAGTGTGCGACAGAGAGAATGGGAGGGAGGGAGAGAGAGAGCGACAGGGACCACCCTCTCTAGCGCCCAAGGGCTTGAAATCACAAGTTCCGCTATACGACGCATGACCGCGTTTTTTTCCCACCCGCGCTCGCACCACACACATGTGCACACACACACACACATTCTCACATACGCACCCCTGGCTGGCTGCGTTACACGGCCTCCGTTAACCCGAAACCAGGCGACGAGCGTTGTCCTATCCCCGAGGGGAGCCTCCCGAATGAATGAATAGCTGGGTCAATAGAATTTGGTGACGGTCGATGGATGAAATATTGCCGGCGCGCAATCAGTATGCTCAGTGGGGTCTAAACAAGCACCCCGCTTTAGCGCGTGCTACCGGAAAGGACAAGGAGAGAGGGGGGGGGGGAGGGGCAGGCAGGCAGGGGACACCACAGTGGAAGGTGGACGCCGACCAAACGAAGGACGCGGACGAACGGAGGGCGCCGCGCGGAGACCCGAGAGGACGCCGCGTTGTGTGGGAGCGCCTCTAACAGGAGGTCGCCAACGAGGAGGGGTTACTGCCAAGAAAAGTAGGGTGGGAAGCTAAGGGGACATAACTTTGGCGGAAGGTGTTGTACGGGAGCAACCCTCCTCCCTTACAAAATGTGGAGAGAGCGCGCGCACGGAGGCTAAGGGGGATGAAAATAAAAACATAACGCAGCAGCTCGACTTACCACCCGCCACTTAGGGCGGAGCGGCCATACCATACTTCCATACCCGACTTTTTAATGGTCCGCTTGTGTACAGCAGCGGGCCGTGGTGCGGGGCGGGGCGGGGCGGCGCGGGGCGGGCCCCGGGCAGAGCAATACGTTTTGAGGTCTAAGTGCCCTAGTTTTACGCGGCAACGCCCCTATCGCCGCAACCCTCGCTGCTCTCTCTCTCTCTCTCTCTCTCTCTCTCTCTCTCTCTCTCTCTCTCTCTCTCTCTCTCTCTCTCTCTCTCTCTCTCTCTCTCTCTCTCTCTCTCTCTCTCTCCCTCTCTCTCACACACACACGCACATGGCTCAATTTTTTTTTAGTTTTATACCGCCGCTCCATGTAAGAAGCCCATCAAACACGATATGTCTTCCCGCCCCGCAGTACGTCGTCGTGGTGGGAGTTACGACGACGACATGCGGGGTGTGAAGACGGCTGGCGACAACGAACCTCGCCGCCGCCACCACCACCACCACCACCACAAGGAGCAGCAGCAGTAGGCAGCACGCTGCTGAAACTCTTCAGAACTCATTTTACATTGTTTGCGTCCGACTGTCAATGTAAAATGTTTGCTACTGCTGGCGCGCTGCTATCGGCGGCGCGGGATCTTTTTGCACCGCGGATGTAGGAATAATTACAAGACAGTAACTCGCCACTGCTCGCCACGCGATGCGCTGTGCCCGCGCTGCGACAGGACGGGCCCGGCCGCCAGGCTGGCAGGCCACTGGTGCTGATGCCTTTTACGGTCGACTATTTTTATAGTCCGCGACCCGACTCGTTAGGGAGGATAATTAACCTGACGAGTCGACACTAGCACCGCCCCACCCGGCCCCGCCCCAGCCCGCTCCACCCGGTGGCGCCGACCCGCGCGCTTTCTTGATTTCTGACCATCGTTTTATGGCGAAGCGTTTGGGTGGGAGGGGAGTGGGCGACGGAGGAGGAGGAGGAGGCCTCCGCGATGTGAGCGCAACCGACATAAAATATAAATTGCTACAAAGTACTCACTCTGCTCGGGATGCCCTGCCCAAGGAGGCCGGCCGGGGAAGGAGTATGATGGGAGCGGTACGGGTGTTTTCCTCCGGTTTCCCACATCGGAGCAGCTGCCCTCGCTGGCCACCACCAGGCCCCGGGCCGGGCCGGGCCGGGCGCCAACGGCCTGGCCCCCGCTGTGATACGGGTGGGGTCGGCGGAGCACGCAGTGTGTGAGTGAGAGAGAGAGAGAGAGAGAGAGAGAGAGAGAGAGAGAGAGAGAGAGAGAGAGAGAGAGAGAGAGAGAGAAGATGGTGATGAGTAATTTCTCATACCGACCTGGAGACTGAAACACGCACGGCACGCACTCTGCTACAGAGAACATACACTCTGCCTCCAGAACCTCTTCCTCCTCCCGCTCCTCCTCCCGATCCTCCTCCATCCTCCTCCTCCCGCTGGGCGAGGACGGCTTACACCGTGTCTGCCCCGTGAGATAAGGCGCAGCCCGTCAAAAACGTTGATTCGTAAAGCATGTCTGTCGTCGGCGTGGCGGGGCGTGGTGGGGCGGGGCGGGGCGGGCCGGGGCGGGGCGGGGCGGGGCGGGGCGGCGGGGGGCGGGGGGGGGCGGGGCGCCAGGCGCCGGGTGGGCCCCCAAACGTCCCCACCGACATCACGGGTGCTGCGCGTTATAAATCTTCCGGACACACTCTGCGGTGTGACAGACTCGGCTGGAATCGAACGTTGGCGTGAGCAGTGGCGCGTGCCTGCCAGCGGGGCAGGCCAGGGCGTCCTGGAGGTGTCTCCCGCCGGGCGGGGCGGGGCGGGGCGGGGCGGGGCGGGGCGGGGCGGCGCGCCCCGAGGTGGCGCCACGCAGCGCGCGCCTGTCTGCGGACTCGGACAAATTCGGCGACGCTATGGGAAAGGGAGGGCAGGGCGGCCTTCATCGTGAAGGGAGGGTGCGACAGGCGGTGTGAGGCGGGGCGGGGTGAGGCGGGGCGGGGTGGGGTTGCACCCCCCGCAGGGCGGGGCAGCCCGTGCACAGGGGGCTGTCGCACCCCGACGGAGCGGGGAGGGCCGGCGCCCCCTGCTGCCAGGTGAGTGCGCCCGTCGAACCGCGGAAAATAGATTCATGCGCGACACGCTTCTTGCGTATCTTTAAAAAAAATAAAAAATGATGTTGCTTATGATTGTTGCCTATGTACAGTACCTCAAACTACAGAAAAGGCACAATACAAAGTAGTGGGATTCACTGTAGTTTTCTTTTCTAACAGTGAGTTGAGGACTTTGTCTCACTAAGTAGGGACGGTGGACAAGAAGCCACGACATGCAGATTCCTCCAGGACGCTCGGGCCGCGTGGCGTCCGCTCAGAATAAGGCCCTGTCCCCCGCAGGCAGGGGAGGAAATGTGGCCATACTGTTTGCCGGTAGTGCCTGCCGGAACCGGGGCCGGCGCGGCGGCTGGCAGCACTGCACGGAGAAAATGTGAAAATGTTGAGACGCTCCGATGAAACGTACCGGGCGTTTCATAAAAGACGCAGGTGCGGGCGGGTTTGCCTACCCGATCTCCCCGTAAGGCGCCATAGCCCCTTGTGTAGGCAAACCCACTCGCACCTGCGTCTTTTATGAAACGCCCGGTACAGGTTCCACGGCCAATCCGTTTAGTCAGTATAGGGTGGACTGGACTTTTTAGTGGGAGTGACAGAAGAGTTCAGGCGATGCGACCTGACTACAGTACGTGACAAGAGCGTGTAGTAGATCCGCCGCCTAAACGCTTCAGATGGAACCGCAGAATGTCCTAAGGTTATCATTAAGGGGGAAGACTGGACATAAGCCGGTTGGTTGCAATAACCAAAGCATTTTTTCCGTGTGGCCGCGCGGTAATAGGGCGGGCCGGGGCGGGGCGGGGCCGGGTGGGGCGGGCGGGGCGACGCAAAGAGGGGTGGCAGGCGGTGGTGCCAGGCCAGGGCCAGGGCGTGACGCGCGGGGGAGGGAAGGTGTGAAGAAGCGGGCACGCCTCACTGCCCGCCCTGCCCGGCCCGCGAGCAATATGACGCCTGTGGACGAATTATTACAAACGCAACGACAACCCCGCAGGGGGGAGAGAAGGAGACGGAAAATAGGGAAAACGACGCGCGGCGATGGCGATGGCTGCGAGAGTAAACCACCAGGCGCGAGGATTCAAACTGAAACCGCTAGTCGCTGGGCCTGGCCACCTGGGCAGCGCGCTCAGGGTGCGGGGCGCAGGCGCAGGGTGCAGGGGCAGCAGGGCATGCAGACCTGCTGGAACAATACGTTCTGCAGCGCCTCTGGCGCCCCGCCCCGCGCCCCATACCGCCCCGCCCCGCCTCGCCCCGCCCCGCCCAGCCCCGCGTCGCGCCGTCCTACCGTCCCTCGCGTTCCGCTCCGGTACATATATGTGGAAAAAGGAGCTATTCTTCGTTCTGCCCTCTGTACTGCTACGCGTATTTCAGTCTGCGATTGCTGCTGCAGCAGCGGCGGCCTTGTTTCCGGGATGGAATGGAACAGCTTATTATTTCATTTCATTCCTCTTTTCCCTCCCTCTGCAGCCTCCGGCCCCGGCCCCATCCCACTCTTTCTCTCTCCATACCATCTCCCTCTCCCTCTCTCTTTCGCTCTCTCTCTCTCTCATTTTCTACTCGTGGCCTTTCATCCCAGGCCACCGCGAACCACCGCGCGTCTCCTAAACGCGTCGCACCGTCCACTCCGCCCACCCCGCCCACCCCACCCACCCCGCCCCGCCCCGGCCTGCCCTGCCCCGCCTCGCCCCGCCCCGCCCGTCCCGAGCCACGAGCGCGCGCCAGGGCAATGAGGCCAGCCTCAGCCTTATCAGCGCAGACATGTTGTGGCATAGTGGTGTGGCACGGTTAGGCAGGCGGGCCCTGGCGCTGCACTTACCCCGTCCTGTCCTCCTACGGCCCGCCGCCACGCGGCTTCGGCGACGATGACAGTTGGCGCACACAAGTAATTGCCGGCCGCGGCCGCGTTCTCGCCCAAATGACGCCAAAACATATCGATTCCTTTCCTACCCCGCTACGCCCTCCTCCCCTTCCCCCCCGCTGCCATCGGAGGCCCTGCGCGCCGACGTCCGCCGCCAGCACGGCTTGTACTCGTAATGGATTTTATATGCCGTTGGCGTTTGATGGATTTGTCCGCCCGCCCGCCTCCCCCTCCCCGTGCACTCACGCACTCACGCTCAACGCCTGACGCTCGTTCCGCCCGGCGCGGCGGTCCGACGCAGAACAACACGCCCTCCCCTCCGTCCAACACCTCCGCGCCGCGCCGCCACGCCGACGCACCGCCAACCGCCGCGTATTGTTTCGGAAAATACGCGATATTATGGGGAGGTGCGAGAAATGGAAAATAATAAACAGGTCCATTCGGTTTTGTCTTTACTGGCCGCGCTGTTGCTGCAACACTTCGCGGGGGTAGATGTTGGACGTGAATGGCGCCGTACAGGGGCAACCGCGGCCGCGGCGGCGAGGCAGTCGCGCCCCGCCCCGCCCCGCCCCACCTCGCCCCGCCGCGCGACTGATGGGGAGTGGAGGGCCCCGCCATGCCCCGCCAACGCAGGCGCTCTCTACGCGATTGAGACGCTTTCGACGAATTTCGGCGCCCCGCCCCGCCCCGCGGAACGCCCGTCCGCTTCTCGTCCCCGCCTCGCCTCCTCTCCGCAGATCTCCCCGCAGCGCAGCAGCCTCCGGATGTGATGTGGGTGCGATGACAGAGTGGCGTGGCATTACGCGGCGGGGCGGGGCGGGGCGGGGCGGGGCGGAGGCTGCGACAGAGCGCTGTCATCACGGAAAGTTGTCACACAACGCCGGCCGTGCCGCGCGCCGCACTGTGCGGCGGAACTGCTTGTGTTCAGAAATACACCATCAGGTCTCTGACGTGATGTGGTGGAGGGGGGGGTGGTGAAAGGGACGATGCGATGGCTTTGTATCCCGGAACTCTAAAAATCTCCCCCCCCCCCTCATTTTTTCTTCTTCATTTTTTTAACAGACACAGGAAGGTCACACTGCTTCGCCGACCTACTACCGCAGGGGCGTCGGAAATGTCTTTGGGCTGACTCAGGGGCGTCGACTCGTCTACTTTTCCCCAAAAAAGAGGGGGGGGGGCGCAAAGACGGAAATTTCGGAAAGTTGGCTACCTACTACGTGCCACCACAATTTCCATAACTGTTAATTGTTTTTGTGAGCACATGCGGGGAACGCCTTCTCTCCCTGCGGTGCGAGGCCAGCCGCGTAGCGTCATCGGTACCGACACTGGTGGGCAGTGGTTCGAAAGCCGGTCACATTTTCTTTATGTTCTTTTTTAGTCAGTCGCTGTGCTTTTTTGCAGTTGCCCTAGTCACAAGGACGGTATAGCTGGAAAGAACAATTAATCAACAGAAAAAAAAAAAAAGAAAAAAAAAAACGCGGGTTCTGAACCACTGCCCTTCTAGTGCTATGAACAGTGTCGATACCAATGACGCTACGCGGCCGGCCCAGCACCACCCGAAGAGCAGGCGTGCTGATGACACCGGATTCGTTTCTTCGGTGACTGTGGCTTCTCGCGCAGCATGACTCCTAGTGGTCCGGCATCTGGTACCGTGGCGTAGTAGCCGTGCCGGCATAGTGGCCGCGCGGAGAGTCGCAGGACGGAGGTTCGAATCTTACCAAAAAATTTAATTTTTCTGAGGACAACAATTTGGAGAGTGGAATTCAAGCCCCCCATTTCAACCGAGCTCCCTCGTGGAATAGCCGACGGTCTAGTGGTCTAGTGGTGCCGCGAAAGCCGTGGGGTGTCTGTGAGACTCGGCACATGGGGCCTGGTTCAAACCCAGGTAGGTTCTTCACTGGTAGCGACAGCGGGTTGCCAGGAAGTTCCGTCCCATGCCCACGACTGGTGGTCGGTCGTGGGGTCATAAGTCCTAGAATCTGGCTCCAAAAATAGCTATTCCATGCCCTGGGGACAGGGCAGTTCGGTTAACCACCGTACGACTAAATCTGGCAGTACGGGGATCAAATCTGTCGAATTGCGCGACAGGATCGCAGTCAGAAAAGCACCGGTTCCCATAAGAACACCGAAGTAGCTGGCTGCCACGGGGGGTAAAAGCCCTGTGCCTGGCGGGAACCGCAACCTCCTTCGGGAGGTTTACTGTCGCAAAAATTTTCCATGTTTCCACGCCACCCTTTCATTTGCAGAGCACGTACGTAATTTTTCAAGTTTAAGGCGGGATTGAGCTCAGCATTCAAGCCGAAGGCTTGCCTGGCTACTAACAGTGCATGATCCGGGCCCCGCCAGGGGTCCTGGGCCCGGGATTCAGTTTCACGCGTTTAAGCTCCCGTTGCCCCTTGAAGGTCGGCAATTCCGGGCCCCTTTCAGCTACTTTCCGGGCGGGCCCCTGACCCCCCAGTCCGGCCCTGCCCACTACGCGGCGCTACGCGTAGACCATACCGTCGCTTCGTTCCAAAGCGCACTTTGCGGAATCTGCCTGCTGGCAAACTGCTCAGCAGCCCTGTTTTGAATCTCTGTGTACGCGCGCAGTGTAGGACTGGTGGGGCAGATGCAGCGGCAGTGGCGGCGGCTGTCCCTTGGGCGGGGCGGGGCGGGGCGGGGCGGGGCGGGGTCGAGTTGGCGGGTGAGTCGCTTGCCCAGCCCAGGCCGTGCCCGGCCCGCGCCGGCTGCCCCGGCCGTCCTGCGGACTTCCCTTTGAGCCGCAGCCCCCGGCGGCCGCCGGCGCGGCCCAGGGCCCAGGGCAGTGTCACAGGCACACCTGCTCCTGCCGCCGCGCCGCTGCTCCGCCGCTCTCCAAGTCTCTCAGTGTGGCCGACAACCTCCACCCCCCCTCCTCCACTCACCTCTCCCCACGCCCCACTCCACACTCCACCCCCTCACCAACGTGCCCCTCCCTCTCCCTCCACTTCTCGCTCCCACTCCCCTTCTTCCCATTGCTCCAGGAATCTCTCTCTCTCATACGCACTTCTACACTGCATACTTATCACTACAATAATTATAAGTAACCTGCGATCCCGCTGTAATAATAATTACAGCACGACCTCGCACTGTCAGAGGGGCGCGGCGTCCTCCTCCCCTCTGCCACCTGACTCACGCGCACACACGCGCTCTCACTGACTCACTCTCACAGAGAGAGGGAAGGAGAATATTGTGAGAGACGGGTGAGCCCGGCCCGGCCCGGCGGCGGCACTGAGCAGAGAGAGCGGTCCTTTTGCAGGGGTCCTCTTTAAATTATGAAGAGGTGATTGAATTAAGGATACTCTCGTCCTAGGTGTGACCGTGTCGTGCGCGCGCCCGTGTGTCGGGAGGGGGGGGGGGGCGGAGGGGGAGGTGCGTGCTTTCGGGCAGGAGTGTTTCTCGCTCCGGCCGCGAAACAGGGAAAAGTGCGCCCTGTAATCCTCTCTGCACGGAGAGAAGGGTAAGGTACCAACCACAGAATTTGCTGGGGACTGGGCTGCTATTGCAGCAGACTTTTTACTTCCTCAGAAAATCGCGCTTGCTGCCGTATGCATTTTGTAGAGAGAGCAATATTTTTCCTAGTGTAGCCAACTTCCAACTTGCAGTAGCTTTCGCAAATACAAATTGCATAGCAAAGGCAACACACGATTCGCCGAGGCTGCAACCAGCTTTCTGCAATAGCAAGCCAGTCTCATGCATATTCTGGGACGGCAACTACTTCTCTCTCCGTGTGATCTGCATCACGACCAGCAAACTAAAACTCCCTCTGCCCCGTTTTCTACTTGGTGGATGGAGAGGAAGGCGTGCGTCCGAACCGAACGGCCCCGCCCCGCGGACCCCTCTGCGCCGCCAACCCGCCCCGCAAACGAACCGTATGACCGCGATACAAAGACGAACGCATTTTTCCTCGTTCCGACTCCGACTCACCTCCTTGCGGCGGGGCGGTGGTGGCGGTATCGCCCTCCACCCCCTTCCCCCTCCCCCTCCCTCCCCCGCACTGCGCACTGGCTGAACGCGTCCGAAAGCGCTCCCGCCCGCGGGCGCCACCGGCGCCACTGACAAGACGGGTGGCGCGACCAGCTGCGCCGAGCCGAGCGCCGCAAAGGCGACTTTCGGACGCCGACCGATCAATCGCGCAGAACTGAGCCGCGCCCGCCGCGCCGCGAGCAGAGAAAGCCATAAATTACGCCGAAACTTCAGAGAATATTTGAGGTGTTGGGCGGACACGCAGCGCGTGCCCCGCCCGGGCCCAACAGCCCGCAGACGAGGTGACTGGGGCGAACCAACTAGACTAGTACGTGCGTACGTGCGGTAGGCACGTAGTAGCTGAGCGAAGTGAGTGTTACAACTAAAGGACGGATTCAACCCTACCGCCGTATAGATAGGCAACCTACATGCCTGTCAACACAAAGTTATTAGAACAATCTCAAGTTGGCTCTGAGCCATTCTTAAATTTGCGCGCCGAGTCTCCGCGCCGCTCGGACTTCCGCCAATAGTTGACTGTGGTTTGGTGGCTGCCGTCGGCTCGTGCTAGGCTTGTGAAGTTGTTCGTGTTGCTTTCAGAAGGTTATATTTTTTTAAAGTGAATATCCCACGAAAAGTGTTTTGCGAGTGAGGCTGTGACTTTTATATTTATTTCGTCGGACTGGGAGAGTGATTCAAGTGTTGAGGTTATATTCAAGACTTGTGTGATGCTGCGTCTTAGCGTCTAACCTCTGCCGAGATGTGTAGCGGCAAAAGAATACGTGAACTGCAACAGAAAGTCAAGTCTAGGAGGTGCAGCAGAGGCCCGGGGCGTTTCGACGAACCTCGTGAGATTCCTTCTCCAACGTAAGTACATATATTTTTAAAGACGAAGTGTCATGGTCATATTATTGGACAGTTGGACAAACACTATTGTAGCCTGTCCCAGTGCATGTCGTACCTTTCATTGAGAACACATATGAGTTTAATTTTTATCTTAGATGGTTGTTGAATAACACAAATTCTTATGATATGCACTGAAAATCTTTCAACATTAGTTAGATGTGCCGCTCCATAATTGTCCTTGATCGTTGAATCTGTAAATTTTTATGGCCTCGCTGCTGGCTGCTTGCTGCATGTGAATGAATGGAGACCATAATACTTTCAACTGATATCTAATTTTTTACTTTCACTAAATACCTACCTCCTTTATGAAAAATATATCATGAAAACTATTCCGTGTTTTCTGGGGTAGGTTCTTATTCAGTGTGTGCGAACCTAATACGTTATGGTGCTCATTGATAATATTATTGAATGTTTTATTGAGGTAAAGTACAAGCTACATTTGAATGTAAATTTATTTCTCATTATAAAATCTGAGTATTCAACAATTAGAGCTAGAGTGCGCAGATCAAACATCTCGCTCACTTATCAACCCTCTGTGTGGTGGCCTCGCAGGTTCTTCCGTGTGATTGATCCCAATTAAATTCAGCCCCAGTCCCAACAGGCACTGACTCAGGAGGAGGGATGTATGGTGGAGTGAAAGAGTGTTGAGTCAATAGTCAGGGGCGGTTACGGGGGAGAGGGGGAGGGGGGGGCAGGTCGGGCCCGTTAGGGGTGGGTCTCTCTCTCTCGTACACGCTCTCCCGCGCCCCTACACCCCCATACCCCCCGCCTTCCGCCCCCACACACTCGTGCCGCCGCGCGCCCCTCGGGAATAATATATCGGGACCAAATTAGAATTTATGAGCAGAAATAAAGGGGCGCGACAAATTCGATCCGCCGCCGCGTCTCTAATTGGAGAGTAAATACGGGGCGTGGGGCGTGCACCGCTCAGCGCAGCGCAGCGTCGGCGCATTCCTGGTGGTGCGAGAGAGACGGCGCGACCTCCTCCCGCGGGCTAGCTAGAGCGGGCGGGAGCGAGTGAGACCGCTGCGGGGGATGTCCTCGCCCTCGCGCTACGCCACTGAGAGAACGTCTGCGCCGCACGGCGCGGGGGCGGGATGGCTCGGCACGGCCGCTCGGCTGATTCCACTATACTCAGCGCGTCGCCCCGGGTGTTGGCGGGGTCGTGATGGCGTGGCGCGGGGCGGGGGTGGGGGCGGGGCCGGGCCGCGGAGGAGGGTTAAACTGAATCGGGATAGCAGTAGAAAAGGAGTCGGGGATTGGGGGTTGGTCTCGCCCGGGGCACATGAGGCAAGCTGCGTAATCAGAGGAAGGACGGCGTGCGGATGCGGACGCAGGCGAGGGGGAGGAGGAGGAGGAACAGGAGGTGGAGGAGGACGAAGGAAGGGAGAGGGGAAGATGCGGGGCCCAAAGCCAAGCGAGAGGCGGAGGCGGACAATATGGCTGCACCGGGGTGGCGGGGCCAGGGCAGGGCTCGTCCTCGTCGCCCGGCCTGGCCCAGCACGTTTGCGCCATGCTCTTTGCAGTCTGGCCGGGCCGGGCCGGGGCGGCGCGGAGCAGGCCTACCAACCTGGACGGCTGGAGGCTGGAGGCCGAAAGAGCGAGATGGGCTCGCCGCGCCGCCGACAGGAGCACGACGCTCGCGGGCTACACAGACGCGTCGTCGCGACGCTCGGCTCAGCGCGACGCTCAGCGGCGCGCACCTCGACCCGTCCCGTCCACACGGCGTCGGGGCGGTTCAGTTCAGTTCAGTTCGCTATTCCTCCCCTGCTGACAGGGCTCAGTACTATGATAGTCGTCCCCTTCGCTCGGCCCGGCCGGCCGGCCCGCCTCCTCGCAGTGATGCGCACGACGGGCCGGAAGTGCTAACCTCTCCTTGGCCTCCCGCCCCTCCCACTGCTCCCTCGGCCGGCTTTGTTATGTTGGCAATAATTGCGCGGCGATGGGGAGGACGCGGATGCAGTAAGCCATAGCGGCACATGTGATAGAGCGAGGCGGGGCCCGACCCTGGCCCGGCCCCTCCCCATCCCCTGCCTCCCCATACCCACCCGGCCCGCGGAGGCGAGGGAGGGCGCGGGGCGGCGCTGTAGGACCCTCACCTAACATTGCTAAAAGGATCACGTCCTTAAAATTATCACCATCTAATTGACTCTACGCGGCAATCCTCTGGGACGGGGGCGCGGCGCGGCGCGTCGCGTCCCGCCGCCGGCGTCCTGCGGGCGGGGCGCGTGATGTCGGAGGGAGGTTGGGAGGAGAGGGGGAGGAGAGGGGATGTCGTGGAAGGTCCTGGCGGATAGGCGGCGGGCGGGCGCCTGCCTGAGCCGGGCGTCAAGGTGACTTGGCACAACGAAAGTAAGCATTGAAGAGGGTGAACGCTCCCGGCCTCGCAAACGCACTCATCCACGAGCGCCCTCTTCCTCTCTCCTCGCGCTCCTCCCCGCCCCGCCTCTCCCCCTCTCTCTTTCTCTCATCCCCTCCATCCCCCTCTTTATCCTCGTACTTCTCCTCCTCCTCTTTCTCCATCTCCTCTCACCACCACCGCCCCGGGGCTCCACTGTCGCCAAGCTGCTCTGCTGCCTGCGCCACTGCCCTCTAAGACCTCGACGCTACCAATTGTGTAAAGAGAAATTTTGCGCGCCCCGCTCGGGGCCATGCCGCTGAGAAAGGTCGGGTCAGGGTTCTCTACACCACCGCTGCCGCTCCCTCCACCGCCCCGCCCGCCCCCGCGGCTCTAGGCTCCCTACCGTGGTGGTGTACTGCTCGGTACCCACTCGAGGCACGTCCCGGACACCGTCCGGAAGACTCCCCCTCCCCTCAGCTCCGCGCCTCCCTCCCCGCGCCGTCGCTCGCCTCCGCCTCTTCGTCCACCTTAATTAATGGACAACTCCTCAGGGGAAATGTTTAATTTTCGGGTCGCTCGAAAGCCAAGCGCCGGCTGCGCGTCCTCCTCTCGCCCTGCTGCCGGCAGCCGCAAGGTGGGGCGGGGCGGGGTGGGGCGGGGCGGGGCGCTTTACCAATGCAGGCGCCGCCAAGCGTCGCGGGGGTCGGACACATACGTGAAATGAAATTACACGTCAGGAAGTCGTCGGTTTACCATACCCAGACCCGCCGCGATTAACTTTTGCGTCTAGTTGCGCGCGCACTAGGCTACACTGTAAAAAGTCCAAGCAGACGGCGATAAGGGGGCCGTTGGCGCACAGCGGGTTTCGATAACCAGAACGGCGTCAACGCCTCCTTTCCATCGCAATTTTCTGCTTTTTTTTAAGTATGATTTTTCTCTGTCGCTCTAGAGGAGCACGTGCCGAGGGGAGCGGCCAGGGTGGACCGCCCCGCCCGGGAGTGTCCGTGCCACACACCCGCCCCGCCTGCCGTCCCGTCGCCCGGCGCGGCGGGGCGAGGCGGGGCGGGCCGAGGGAGCTCAAATTTCTATTCTGAGCGAGATCCCTTATTGGCCGGTCTAACAAGCTAATTATTTGCCCGGGGGATGTGATGCTGTGCTCCCGCTCCCGCTCCTCCAAGAAAATTATCGCCGGCACATGGCGGCAGCAGCAGCAGCCCTGCCCCGCCCCGGCCGGATAATTATAAATTTCGGCTCGCGAATTATGAATTTGTCGTATTTTCACGCCGCCTGCCGCCGAAACGCGGAAGAGGAGGGGAGTCGTCCTTGTTCGCCCCGTTGTCGGGCTAATTATCAATTTCAGTTGTTCGCAAGGCCTTCTCCTTTAAAATCATTGGCGTTTTTCTGTAGCCGGGTCTAGTGGCGGTCCGGGCGTTGCCGTGTCGGCTCGGCTCTACCGCGGCTCGTATCTTGTTTGAGCGTGCGTTCTCACGGTGCGACCGGTCGGCCGGCGGCGCGGGCGGCGCTACCCCCTGCCGCCCCGCGGGGGGTCGCGCCGCTCCGCTCCGACCCGCGCCGCCCTCCGCGACCGTCGTCGTGCGGTTTGGCAGAGAGGGACTTGCTGAGTGCAATCTCCCGACCCTTCCCCTCCTACCCCCCCCCCTCCCCGCCGCCGCCGAACGCGCGAGTCAGATGTCTCCCCGTGACTCCCCGGTCCGTTCGTCTCTCTGGCCAGGGTCCAGCCACGTCGATGGGGTGGCGTTCGAAACAACCAAACAGGATGACGTCACTCGGCCACCCTCACCGTCAATCCAGCAGAGGGAGAGAGAGGGGGGAGGTAGAGAGAGCGATTGCAGTGTGTCTCGCTGGGGGCCGGCCCGGGCCGCGCGGCACCGCGAGCGCGGCCGTCGCCATGGCGGTTGGCACCCTGCTGGGGGCGTCATCGCGCACCCCAGCCGCACCCGCGACCTTGCGTATCCACCCCCACCCCGCTCCGACCCCACTCCTCCCGCACCCCGCTACACGCATGCACTCGCGCACACACCAGCACGCGAGCTCTGTCCCAGGGGATGAATTCTGGCTTGACAGCGCGGGGCGGGACCCCGCCCGGCGGGGCGTGGCGCGGCGCGGCGGGGTTGACTTCCCCGCCGGGAGTAGCGTCGTGCCCCTCTGGGCTGGGGCCCCGCCTCGCCCCGCCCCGCCCGGAAGCGCCCCACCTGAGTGCATTTTGCAGTCCTGTATAACCTCTGCGTCTGAGGAGACGTCCCGCCCCGCCTCGGTGCGCGGACAGTGTCGTCCTCACTTTAGCTCCTCTTCCTCATTCTCCTCTTCCTGCTCCTCTTCCTCATTCTTCTCTGCCTGCTCCTCTTTCCTTTCCTTCACTGGTAAAACTAAAGCGTAGTTGTACGCCTTTTTCATGCGTACAAGACCTTACGCCCCTCCCTCTCCCCCACCCCCCTGGCTCTGGCGTTCCCTCCTCACCTCCCCGCTTTCTCAGCGCTCTCCTTGCATACCTCTCGGCGCGCTAAAAGCTCGTCATAAAGACAGTCTGCAGCGGCGCAGCAGACGGCACGTCCACACACATCAAGTAGGGTCGGCCGGACCAGGGGGGGGGGGGGGGGGGGCAATCTGGTGGTACCCTCTAAAGGCACGTGCTGGCCCAGGCCAGACCTGCGGACAGTAAAACGGATGGAGTGAAGAGGGTTACTTCACACTTAACTTTCTATTAAATTTTTAAATATACAGATTTTGGTTCATTATTGTAATGCAATTGTAACGTTATAAGGCCTACGCTTACCATCTCTGTAAACAGTCCATTGTAAAGTTTTATGTTTATATGTTGGCGCGCTGTGCCCTGCCATGTGAAAAAAAAATAGGTTTTTGCTTCGCAATTTATTTATAAAAAGATTTTGGTTTTTGATCGGTGCGTTTGACGTTTTAAGAGCTTAAGTTTTTAAAAACGAATGAATAATCTTTATGCACCTGAAGTATATGTTTTATGTTATTTATATTCAAAAATAACAATCTGATTATGTGACTGCGCATCGAACAAGTCCAATAGAAACGCGCGTGATGGCTCAGGTCTGCCTAGGTCTGCCCCCCCCCCCCCCCCCCGCCGACCCCACGCGCGGTCAAGGCATTCAGCCCTTGAGCACGATCTAGGCTCGTTGGAGGAATATGCTCCTGGGATCAGCCGGAGGTGCAGTGTCAACAAGTGTCAATAGCGGGATAGAGAGTTTGTAGTGAAAATATTGGATTCCCTCGAACCTCGCATGTTTGTAATGGCGTTTTGTTTTACTGGCAGTACCGACCGTTGTACTGCACAGGTTCAACTTGGTCTATGAATTATTACTAATCGACGAGCTCCTCGTATAGCTACAGTTTTGTGGTTCCCTTGCTTTCGCTAGCTTGACGGCAAGTTGAGTTTGGGGTGAGATATAGGATGGGTAGGAATAAGGGACAGGACGGGGGGAGCAGGCAAGGGGGTGGGGGGACTGGAAAGAGAACCAGGCCGCGACGATGAATATATTTGTCATCCACATTCTTCATGAAAAGAAGCACAAAGAGCTGAATATATGAACGCTATGCGTGTGTGGTTTGAGGCCGCCGCGCAAGGGTGGGGGGAGCACGGGGGAGGTGAAGCGAACCTATGTTATGAAACAAAACACGCATTCCCCCTCTCTTGCTCTCTGCTTCCTTTACCCCCCCCCCCCTCTCCCCCAAACCCTCTTTCTCCTTGCTCTCCCCCTCTCAAAAAACCTGTTCCATTATTTCTATACGTCATTGCGTGCAAAAATAAAGCGCGTCGTTGTATCGCAATGAGAATGAGCCCTAGAAATCCTACGTAACCGTATCCTCGCCCAAGCTGTGATGCATGCTCTAACTTTTATTTTAATTTCGGCTGCCTTTGCGAAGGCGTTGAAAAGTCAACAGGGGTGTTAAAAGTAATGCCTTTCCCCGTTTTAATGCCTTTGAAAATGCGTTAAACCTCTCTCACCTTTAAAAGGTGCTAAGTTACGCTTTTGTTATTCCAGTGTTCCTACGCACAGGCCGAACGAAAACGCCCTCAATTCGGACTAGTTTATTCAGTTATCATGCAGCGCGTTGTGGTGCATTGACTCACAGTTTGACTCGCCGCACGCCAGGGCGGGCCGAGGGCCGGGCAGGCAGGGGTGGTTGTGATGAGGGTGATGGAGAGCGGGCGGGGCGGGGCGGGGCCTTCGGGAGGGGACCCTGCACTGCCCTCCCCCCAATGTGACCATGTGCTGGAGCGGCTGGAGTCCAGCGCGGCGGCCAGGGGAGGCAATCAAAATACTTGTGCCGTGCCACTCGACACCACCCCGCCCCGCCCCGCCCCGCCCCGCCCCGCCCCGCCCCGCCCCGCCCCGCCCCGCCCCGCCCCGCCCCGCGTCGGTCAGCAGCAGGCGGCGGCAGGCACTTGCGGCGCTGACCACAAGATGAGAATTTGTGCGGAGCGCTGATCCTCACCCCCTTCATTACCTCCCTCCCTCCCCCTCTCTGTCTCTCCCTCTCTCTCCCTCCCTCCCTCCCGCTCTCTGTCCCTCTCTCTCTCACACACACTCACTCTCGCTCTCGCCACCGACCCCAGACGTTAATTTCCTAACAGCGTGCCCTCGCCCACCCCCGTAGCGCCCGGCCCGGCCCGGCCCCACCTCGGCCCGTCCCCGTTCTAGGGGGGCGGGGCGGCAAGTGTGTACACACTGATAACGAGAATTCAAATTGAAGTCCTGCGCCGTGCCCCGGTGCGGTGCCCCCTGCGCCGTGTCTGTGTGTGTGTGTGTGTGTGTGTGTGACCCACTTTAGCGTGCGCTTCTTCTTTTCGTGTGGAGTGAGCCAGCGAGCGCGCGCGCGCCCCATGAGCGCCGTCACGCCGCCGGCCCGCGACCTTGTCGTGTGTGTGTGTGTGTGTAACGTTATTTACAGCCGCAACGCAGTGCGTCTGGAAACGCAATAAAATTTGAATTTTCGCCGCCCTCATTGGCTGCGTGCGCGGTTTTGTCGCGGCCTAGGTGCCTGCTCATACGCTGCCTCTGCGCCGCCGCTCCAGCAGCCTCTCCCTTCCTCCCTTTAAAATTGCCTTTAATGATGATTGTATTTCACTTCCCCGGAGCGTGACCGGATCACGTTCTGCCGCCGCCGTGACGGCGCACAATTCCAATGAAAATGATTTCACAAGACAATTACGCTGCTTGTAAAGGGGTTGTCGCCGTCGACCTGCTGCGCGGCGCGAGGCGGGGCGGGGCGGGGCGGGGCGGGGCGGGGCGGGGCGGGGGGCGGGGCGGGCGGGGCGGGGCGGGGAGGGGCGGGGCGGGGCGGGGCGGGGCGGGGCGGGGCGGGGCGCGGCGAGCACCCTCCACAGCTGTGCGGTGCGGCCGTGACGAGACTCTTGTGCGCGCCACGGCCATGCCCCACTGACCAACCGCGAGGCGGGACAAGTAATGGCCGCGCGGGGATCGAGCCGGCAGCCGGCCCGGGTATCGTCGCCGCCGTGCGCGCCACTTGTTCGCTCTCTCTCGCTCTCTCTCGCTCTCTCTCGCTCTCTCTCGCTCTCTCTCGCTCTCTCTCGCTCTCTCTCGCTCTCTCTCGCTCTCTCTCGCTCTCTCTCCCTCCCTCTCTCCCTCTCCTCTCTCCCTCTCGCTCTCTCCCCCTCCCCTCTCTCCCCCTCTCCCTCTCCCTCCGAATCCTCGTCCTCCCCCTCCTTGGCTTGAGCTTTGCTATTCCTCCCCTGCTCCGTGAGTCGGCACTCCTGACTCCTCGCCAATGTTATGATAGGTCCGCCCCGCCCCGCCCCGCCTGCTCTGTCGTGACGTGTCGAAAAGCGACCGGACACGACGCAACGGAACCAGGAAGCCAGCCGCACGAGGATCAGGTCCTTATTTCTTTTTTTATGTATTTTCAATTTATTTATTTTGTGTGAGGGAGACTGTCGTTTTGTGGTTGCAACCGGGCCGTGGCCATTCTCATTGTAACGAATTCGATGACTTTCATCCGTCCGTCAGGTGCTGGTGCCCGTTTCACAGAACCCGATGACAGTTGGCAAGACTGTGAAAAAGTTAACGTTTTCTTATTTTTTTAAAAAGTTAGGGATATTTTTAACCATAGAATCGTAAGATTTTATTTGCGACGCGTCGTCAACGTCAACTCCCCTTGAATATTGAATATTACTTGGAGGAATACTATTGATGCTGAATCAATATTGAAGTCATGGGCTAATATTTCAACCAAAATTGAACGCACAGTAACACTTTAAGTGCGGGGCGTATTTATCTCCTATTATTTTATACACGGGAGCGTGACCACATAGGGGTCATGCCGCACACTTAATGTATTAAAGTAACGGAGCAGATTCAGGGTGGCGAGTAGAGTCCCCGATTCCCTTGGCCGGCCCCGGCGGTGTAGAGTTTGAACCGTTGAGATGCGGCGGTGTTTATGTAGCATTGTGTTCGGTCGTGTCTGTGTCTCTCGCCTCCCGGACCCGTTAACGCCAATTACGGGCAGCTTGCTCACGACCAGGACTGTGTCGCTCTGCACCGCACGCCCTGCAGGGCCGGGCGGGGCGGGGCGGGGCGGGGCGTGAGCCTGGGCGTGAGCGCGCACCTACACCCACGGGACCCTCTACTGACCGAGAAAAGAATAGCCAACCAGCCAGCTTTTTATCTTGGATGCATGGCATTGGAAATACGTATTATGGCGAATTATATTTATATCGAAACTCAGGCGCGGTTTTTTTAAGTCCGGCTGACGGGAGGGGTGATGTGCTGTGGGTTGCCTACATACAGGGTTTTTTCAACTCATTTTGCCTTAAGTGTGTACGATAGTCAGTGCACAGGTGCACCTATAGGTGTGTGCTTTATACTACACACTTATATGTGTCTACCAATTACATTGTTGGGTTCGCAGTAGTTCAAAAGTAGAAAACTCTGCGAGAGAAAGTATATAAGAGACAGACAGACAGAAAGAGAGAGAGAGGGAGAGAGAGAGAGAGAGAGAGAGATAGACACAGACAGAGAGTATATATATAATGAGCTTATCAGGGTGGCGCCATGGCGTGATGCGAGCCAGTGTGTCATAAGGCTGTGACACTATGGCTCCGCACGCCACGCGGCGTCCCTGCTGGGGAAGTCCAGGCGATAGTGCGACGGAACTTGAAATTCACGCCCCCCTGACAGCCGGGTACGTAGGGAAGGGCGAGGAGATTTACCTTAACCTTCTCTGGCAAAATTTTGGTTTTTGAGATGAGTTATTATGAACAAATGTTCTTATCGCTAAATGAGAAGGGACATTTCGTCTCGAAAAACGTGTATTGTAGACAATTTACATACCCAGTTCACATGGCATTGCACATAAAGCTAATTTTTAATTAATAGGACGGATAATCAAGCTTATTTTAAGTCATTATCCGTACCGTACTCAAACAAGTAGTTGCACTCAGTTTGAAACATTACAGTAATGTGGAATTCGTCCTAAGGCTCAGTGGGACTGATGGAGGATGAGGACATTGGCACCGGGGAGCGACCTCGACGCGCGAGCGTGACGAGCCGAACAAGTGCAGCGGGGCCGTGCGCAATAAACGCCCATCCCTCGTGCATGTGTATGTACGTCTGTGTCCGAAAAATAAAAAGTCGCCACTGAGTTAGTAAGGCCGTGTTCAAGAGCTTGATGCGTCGACTGTGCAGCTAATCACGAGAGAGAAAGAGAGGGAGCAAGCGCGAGCCAGAGAGAGAGAGAGAGAGAGAGAGAGGGAACATGAACGTGTTCCTGTGTGCGTGTGTGTGTGAGCACTCTGTCTAATAAAATACTAATGCCGTGATTAGGTGTCATTACCATAAATCCCACTAGGAGATGGAACCTGTTCCGCGCTGGTCCTCTCCCCTGCGCCGGGCCGGGCCGGGCCGGGCCGGGCCCCGGGCCGCCAGACCTGAACCTGTCTATCAGATCTCCATCTCTTACGCTCAATGTTTACAAATGGTTGGCATTACGCCCGCGTGGTTCGGAGGTCAGGCCGTCCCGGCCCGTCAGGGGTGTCTCTGCGTGCGAAGACGCCGTCCCGTCGTCGTATCTGCGCATGCGCTCGTCATATGTGAGTTACGCTCTTATAAATATGTCAAATTATGCGAGGCAGACTTATGACGCGCCGTCCGGGCAGCAGCAGCGGCAGCAGCGGCTGCCCGATGCAACGCGAACATGCGTGTTTACCACGGCAGCGGGGATCCTTTAGGCTTATCGCCGGCTGTATCGGCGACCCGCCGCGCCCGCCGCGCCGCGCCAGTGCCTCCTCAAGCTGGCCGTGGCTCAGGCAGGGGCGATGAGCTTTGGGTTGCCTACATACAGGGGTTTTGCGCCTCACATTGCCTACCTTTTAGGTGTGCGTTCACTGTGTGCGTGCGTGCGCGCGCTTAGGAGCTTTCCCACTTTGAGAAATGTTATTTTTGGCGCAGCAGTGTCCCCTAGAGCTCACAGCAGGTGATTCATACCTGGCCGTTCGGATCGGCGCGTTGTTCAGGTCCCACCGGGCGGGCGGATCGCGACTGGAATGCGTCTCCAGCTGAGGCGGGGCTGGAGCGGGGCTGGAGCGGGGCTGGGGCGGGGCTGGGGGCTGGGGCGGGGCTGGACGTTGCCTCATCAAGAAGTCGACGCGCGTCGCGATCGGCAGCCGCAGCCCTAATTCGCCAATAGCATTCTTTGCACTCTGGGCCGGGCCGCCTGGACAAAGGCTCATGTGTAAAACACTTCGGCATTCGCGTATAAAATCATTTGTCTCGGCGGCCCCGGCACGCGCAGTCCAAGTCCGGTCCAGCGGCGGCGGCGGAGGGCTTTGCTCCGTGACCGTGACGTTCTCCGGGGCCGACGCGAGGAGGTCCCTGACGACGGGAGCGACGCTCAGCCTTCAGCCTTACCTGCAGCGGGCGCTTCAGGGTGCCGTCACCGACGGCCTGAAGCGTCCGCCCCGGTGACCCCCCCCCCCCTCCCTCCACCCCCTTTGCCTCGCTCATCAGGCTGGCGCGCAGCGTTTGGACACGCGGAGGAGGCTATGGTGGTGATCGAAAACTCGAGATAAGTAGAGATGGCCTCGACTTCCCCCGGAGATAAAATGGCCAATTTGTCTTTCCGGCATTGTGACTGATACGCTGCCCGCGTCCAGGTGACTCTTTCTAACTCTCCGCTACGCTCCTGTGGCGCTGCCTGATGGCGCTCCTCGTCTCTCTCTCTCTCTCTCATCCACCTCTACCCCTCTCTCCCTCTCTCCCACTCGCTCGCTCTCGGCCTCTCTAGGGAGGCCCTCGGCTTTAGGGTTCGGTGGAGGGGGGGACAGGAGGAGACCGTGAGAGAGAGAGAGAGAGAGAGAGAGAGAGAGAGAGAGAGAGAGAGAGAGAGAGAGACGGTGGCCGTACTGTGCACCTGGCCCTGCCGAGGGCAGGTGCTGAGCTGCGCCCAGTGCCTGGCCTGGACCGTCGCGTGCTGCGCCCCCCTCTCCCCTCCCCCCCCCCCTCAGGTCCTTCCGGCCGCTCCCGTTCGTCCCCCTCTCTCACCCCCTCCCACCCAACCCCGTCCGGCTCGCCAGTCACTTAGTTTCAATTATCGAAATAATTACCGGTCGAGCGGGCCCGGCCGCGCCGGGCGGGCGGGCGGGCGCGGCCAGCGTCTCTCTCCCGCCCCGCCCCGCCCCGCCGGCCCTGCCCTGCGCCTCTTTGACTTTTTGAATAAACAAACGAGATGTCCGTTTGTCTTGCTGTCGATGAACCTGGCCAAGGAGAGGAGAGGAGAGGGGGGGGGGAATACTGACTCCGGCCGGACCGCATGAGGGGCACTTTGCAAACCTCTTGTACGCGATGCGGCGGGAGGGCGGGGGGGCATGCAAAGAAAACGTTAATTGTAAAAATTGTAATAACGACAATAATAATGGTTGTCGTAATGACGGTCGTAATAAAAGGGGACGTAAAACAATAACGAGAGGACATAGCCAGGTGGGGGGCGTGCCGCACCGACAAAACAATTAGGTGTTTTTGTTTGTGCGTGCGTGGGCGGGGCGGGGCGGGCGTGAGCGTGTTCTGTGTGTGTGTTTTGGGAGAAGGTGCGGCGCTATGCGAGGCAGCACGGCCCGCTCCAATAATGACATTTCATTCTTTTTTTCTTTTTTCTTTCTTGTAAGAGTGTATTTTGTCCGCTTACCGCGCGTATCCAGTGGCTTTGCGTTGAGGGGCACGCAGCTGAGTGCTTGCGGAGGGCCGCAGGACCGCGGGCCTTGAGCAGTCCGTCCGTGTCGCCCGCCCCGCCCCGCCCCGCCCCGCCCCGCCCCGCCCCGCCCCGCCCCGCAGCGCTACTCTCCTCTCGGCCGTCTTTTCGAAAAGAAAGCTCAGACGCGCATTCGCACGCTCGCTATAAAACACTCTTTACGGCCCCGCGTGCACCCCGCCCCACCACGCCCCGCCACGCCCTTCCACGCCGAGCCCCGCAGAGCCGGCCTGGCCTGCCCGGTGGCGGTGTGGTTGGAGTCCGAGGGCCCCACAGCACCGCACCGCAGATACGGTCCAGATATTAGAGGGAGAGAGAAAGAAACAATAAAAGTTCCGCGAGTGTTCGGCGGCGGCAGTGGGGTGGGTGGCGCGCTGCAGTGACTGCGCGTGTACTCGTGCGTGTGTGTTTGTGTGTGTGTGTGCGTGTGTGTGGCCAAGAGCTTTCCCGCTTCTGTGCAGTAATGAAACGATAATCCTATGGGTTTTGAGCAGCGCTGCACCACGAGGACTGTCAGGCAGGGCGACCATGGGGATGCGGAGCAGCGCTCGTGCCATGCGCCACACCCCGCTGTTCGCCAGCCCGAGCATGCGCGCGTGTTAGGTGGGTGGCCTAGTCACAGGGGCCTCTCGCCGTATCAGTTAGGCAAGCCCGCTGGCGCGCGTGTTTGGGGAATTGCCTACTTACCTTGGCCCGTACTAGAATCCGTGGTATGAGTGTAGGCAAGCCCACCGGCACGCATGTTAGGGGGGTTGCCTACTCGCTGTGGCCCGTACCGTAAGCCGTAGTGTCGGTTAGGCAAGCCCGCGCCGGCACGCATGTATGTAGTGCGGTACGGGATCGCGAGCGCGCAGCCTTCAGCGTTGAGAGGAGGCCCTACTCCTAAGCTCCAGCTGGATAGAAGAGATTTCATTATCGCGGGGCTGCGCCTGCTCTGCGACTCCCGGCGCGATGCGAATCAAATCGGACCGGCCGGCTGTAATAAAGAGCGCGAACGCGTAACGCCCAACAACCGCCAGCGGCAGGGCCGGGCAGTGCGGGCGGGGCGGGGCGGGGCGGGGCGGGCCCAGCGGAAGACGCGCGTCGTTGTTTAAAAGGACGCTTGCGCGCGTTTCAGACTGTCCGGTCCGGCACGGTCGCGATGACCACCCTCCCTGCTCCTCACCCTCTACCCCCCCCCCTCCTCCTCCTCCTCCTCCTCCTCCTCCTCCTCCTTCCCTCCTCGCCGTCTCCGACGACTTTAATTTTCTGCTGTGCTCCACACACGACGCTGCAGCAGGATGCGACCGACATTTTTCGGGCCAATTAATTTAAGACGGGGAGGAGGAGGGGAAGCTGGTAGTAGACTGGCCCGGATATATATGGGTGCTGGGCGCGGGGCGGCGCGGCCGCCGAGTTCCTGCTTTGTGGTTCCAATTGCCCTCCGCTATAAAACTGTATTACTGTGGCCGCCCGGCCGGCCGGCCGGTTGGCGCGGTGACCCTATGTGACTCTATGGGAGAGGGTGACCCCGTCGTGCGTGAGTCTGACCCCGAGTGTGTGTAGACATTCGGGAGGCTGAGGTCATCCCCCCCCCCCCCTCCCGGACGGCGCGTCACGTTTTGGGCCGCTTGGACTGCGGAATGTGATTCTATTGGCCCACCGCACGCTTTACGACCGCCCAGCTCAGCGTCGTCCGGCATCGCCGGCCGGCCGGTCGGTCGGCAGGTGTCGAAATCACTACGGACCAACGTGTTGCGTGCGTGTCGCATTCAAACAAGTGAAATCAAAGGAAGCTTTATTCTCTCTCTCTCCTTTTCTTATTGAATTAAATTTTATGGATGACTAGAAAAGTTTTCAGGGGGTCACGCGGACGGTTATAATCTTGTCGTCGTCGCGATCAAACTGTTTTACATCGCGGGACGCTAGGCCACGAGAGGAACATCCGTGTGTGTGTGCAATGCATGGGGCGCCGCGCCGGCCCGAGTCCCTCGAATCTGACAGCCGACCAACTTTTCCTCGCGAGCGGTGCTGCGGGCGTCGGAGCCACGCCACGCCACGAAACGCGAGACGCGAGCCTTCGGTGGCGGTGGCGGCGCGGCGTCTTGTGTGATGTGGGTTTTGAACACAAAATTAGGTTTCTGCGGATCTTGAAATAAGGCAGTTTGTGTTATCTAACTTGTTCCCTATCCCCCCCTCTCCTCTCTCCCTCTCTCTTTCCCTCTCGGCGGCGTACCGTGCGCTGGCAAAAACTTAGCGCCGCGTTGTAGAGGCTAAAGCGCCCATCCCATCCCGCCCCGTGCACAAGACATAAATCGGCCAAGCCTCGCGTTTCGCGTCCTGGAGCCTCGAGCCTCGATTCACGTTCAAACAAATGTGACCCACTATTGCAACGAACGTGACAGAACTCACATCGAAACAAATGTAACTTCACATTCCTTTAAAAACCAGTGAACTATGGTGAGGCAGTGATATTCATTGTAGCTTGCGATGAAAATTCACCGCGTGATGGGCTCTACTGTGCTGCTGGGTTTCCCTGTAGCTTATAGTGAAATTCGCCGTATAAGCTTTTCTTAGTGTGCCTGCTCTGGCCGGCTCTGCCCCTGCCCGCGGCCCGCCCCCACAAATCACCCGGTTGCGACGGCTGCACGTGGGTGGTGGAGGTGCGCCTGCCAATCACAAGTAAAGTGATTTATGAAATTCGACCCCGGGCGGGGCGGGGCGGGGCGGGGCGGGGCACGTCCACAGCGTGCCTCCCGGTGGCCAGGCGGCTCCACTCGACTCGACTTGACTAACTGCGAGCGGAGCGCTCGCTGGACTTGGGTGTTTCACACCCGCGGCCCCCGCGTGCGCCCGAGTGTGAAAGGTTGGCGGGGCGTGGCGGCGCGGGGCGGGGCGGGGCGCGGTTGACCAGGACAGGTGTTTCTCGTCCGCTCGGCCGCACGGCGCGGCGCGGCGGGGCGCGAGGCAGGTGGGCCACGCAGAGACGCCCCGCCACGCCCCGCCACGCCCCGCCCCACCCCGCCCCGCCCCGCCCCGCCACGCCCCGCCACGCCCCGCCACGCCCGCCAGCGAGGTTCCTCTCCCAGGACGCGTGGCATCTCCGTCGTGTTTTACTTGACGGACAAGCCGGCCGTGTCGACCGCAGGGGAACTCGACACGCTGCTGGCTCCAGTAGTTCTCGTGCTGGTGCGAGTGTGAGTATTCTGCTCTTACAAGTTTTTTTTTGTGGCCCCGGGGGGTTTGATGTGATGCGGATGACTGTTTGGATACTCCTGTCGTTCCTAACGCAGCTTGTGTTGAGAGGTCGAGGAACTCCCCCCCTCCTCCCCCGCGACGGTACTTTTTTACTCGTCCAGATAAATATTTTTTTGTCGTCAGACTCACATGTCATAACCATTTTGTGTATGTAGTCAGTCTTACTGCATTTTTTCCCTCCTGGTGCACTTCTCCCGCAGCCCCCGGCCCGGCCGCCCAGCAGGCGACATGAGGTGTCAAAACTCAAGGCGCTCCCGGGTCCTTCCCCCCGTGCGCGCACGCGCGCCGACCCAAGCAGGTGTATCCGTTGAGAGAGAGGGAGAGAGAGAGAGAGAGAGAGAGAGAGAGAGAGAGAGAGAGAGAGAGAGGCGCTTTTATGCCCTCTGCCGGTCCCTCTCGCGCCCGCGCCACTGAATCTCCCATCCCGCGCGCCTCCATCTAAAGTGCTTGTCGGAAACATGGAAACTCGCTGTGTCGGGCCGGGGCCGCCGGGCGGGCGGGGCGCGAGCTTTAAACTGCTGTTGGGGCCTAAAGCCCGTGGGCCTTTGCCTTTACGGCGCGGCGCTGCGCGGTGGTCCCGCCCGGCCCCGCCCGGCCTGGCTATCGGCCGGGTATCACCATTCTCATAGTGATCCCGGAACAGGTTTGGTGAGACTGTCCGGGCGGGGCGGGGCGGGGCGGGGCGGGGCGGCAGGGACCACCATAAGCGCTGTGCCGTGTGTATGTGCCCGCCGGCCAGCCATTATGTCCGGAACGACTCTGACTGCCAGAGATTCGCCGCTCCGCTGTCCGCCGCCCCGCCCCGCCCCGGCCCTTTCCTAATAAAAAGTTTTGATCCGGACAACGGCGTCGCCTGAGCGCGAGTCGTGCCGCGGCCGTCCCGTCCTGAATTGCGTGGGATACCCCCCCTTTAACGCACCTGCCGGCCACGCTGCGCGAAATGGGAAAAAAAGGAACGGAGTACTATTATTTTTACAAGCGATCGTAAATCAATGATTTTAAACCTTTTCTCAAGATTGGTGACATGCCTGTAAAGTCTAGCGAGGTGCTTAAATCCCTACTGCCAAATTGCTTATTGAGTGCTATTCAAAGCTAAAATATGTTACGTGAAAATCTTCCATGAGAAATGTCTCCCCACCTCACGGGCTCGACTACTCAGCGTTTTGCGGCGTGCAGCTTCCTTATGTCTGCGCCCCCGCTGTGTGCGCCGCGTCGTGTGTGTTTGTCACAGAGAGAGGGAGAGGGAGAGGGAGAGCGGGGGGGAGTGGAGGAAAAGCTGTGCGTCCCCAGCAGTTTTTGTAATTAAACGCAATTTGTTAATTAAAAAGGATTTTTATTTTATTTGCCTTAGCCCTGGGGCGTTAGCGGGTGGCGGCGGGGACCCTCGCCCGTCCTTTCCGCCCGAGTTTTGGCGGTTCGCCGTCACGTGTGTCTGTGTGTGTGTGTGGGGCGGGGGGGGCGTGGGTACAGGGTAATGTACACCCAACAATACGTTTACACCGAGTTGTGTATTTGGACGTCCCAGCGCTGCTGCTCCGCGCCGTACTGTCTGCTGCTACCCGCACTGTATTTGCTCTGGGCCCCGGGAGGGAGGGAGGGACGGGCGACTTGCGCTCCGCCAGCTCAGCCCAGGGCCAGTGCAGGCAGGGCCTGGCCTGGAGAGCACAGTGCTTATCCGCAAGTTCCACCGGGGACCGGGGCGTGGCGGGGCGGGGCAGGGCGGGGCCCCTTGGGCCTCGGCCCGGTTCGGCCGGAGAGCAGAGTTCAAAGCGGAGCGTGAATCTTGCCCCCATGACATGTGGCCAGTCCAGTGTCGCGCTAAACATAGACTCGAGTCTTACTCAGTGCACGGTAGAAAAGCCATGTAAATTTATGACTTCTTTCGTAATTTGTGATTTACAAACGGTCATGTTTTTTTTTACTGAAATTGAGCGACATATTTTACGTCGCCCATAAAGTGTGAGCAAATTCTATATCGCTAATTTAGAGTCATGTGCGTTGGCAAGGCTCATGACTTCCCCGTGATGAGGTCATTCAAATGGAGCGAGATTGATTCATATCGCTCGTTTTGAGTCATCTCGGTTACGCTTCATACCAATGAAACGACTCAAAAGGAGTGATGTCAATTTATAGCGCTCTCCAGGAGTGATAGAATTTGGGTCACTGATATCGCTCTCCTGAGAGCGAGAATGCGGACACCTCCATGTACAGTAATGTTGTAATGTAACTTTCCGCGGCACTAGAAATACGAGGTCGCATCACAAATGCGACCAAAAACTCGGTCACCATGCATGAATGCGACCGCCCCGCAGGACGTCAAACATGCATGTGTGACACATGTCACATGACGCATTTTCCAAGTTGTCTCGCTGATCATGGCTGCCGGGCCTGCATGTTCTGCACTGGTTCAACAGTTGACGAGGACGAGGGCCTGCTTGGTCATGACGCTGCCCCCCTCCCCCCCTCCCGGCCTGAACCCCAGGATTTGAAATTCAGGGAATTCAGGGAACTGCTGCATAAGTTTGGGGAGCAGGGCTCCCGCCACCCGCCGCCACCGGCGCTGCTGTCGCTGCTTCACTGTCGCGTTTGCCCAAATTTTATTCGGCGTCGGATGAAATTGTCATTAGCGACGGGGAGGCGCATTACGCGGCGCCGTGGTGAATTGGAATCTGCGACCCCCGCAAGACGATGCCGATACTGCTGGGGGTTCAACGAGCGGGAACGCTGCAGTTTTTTTTAACAGTTCCTTGTAGCTGCATCTGCCTAAAGGTAAAAGTTGATGTGAAAGTTTCCCCTTAATTTTACACTCTAATCTGCAATCCAAAGTGTTCAACTGACACACACAAGTGTTGAACACAATGTTGAACACTTTTAGATAGGGCGGGGTTAGATAGGGAGGGTAGGCAAACCCGCAATATTGCTACGCATTCAAAGAAACTCCCGGCACAGTGTCTGATGGTGGAACTCGGGAGCTCTCCCCGGCCGGCCGCGTCCGCGTCATGTGTTATGACAGGTCAATGTGTCGTAAAACACGACTACGAAGAAGAGCTATAGTAGGGAATGTGCGGCGAGCGGCGTAATGGCGGTGACAGCAGGTGACGAGAGTGTGGAGGAGAGGGGGGGGGGGGAGGCCTAGGAGCAGCAGGCTGGCCCGGCCCCACCCAGGTCCCTTTATTAAACTACAATCAGAAGGGGCATCCCTCTCCTCGCTGTTCCCCGCTACGCGGACCACACGCAAATTTCAACTCTCTCTGCTCCTCTCCCTCTCTCTCTCTCTCTCGCCCGTCGCCTTCCTCGCAGCACATACATAACAACGTTATGGAGAGCCCTAAAAGTCTTGTGCCGGCACAAGGGCTTATAACGCACTCTCATACTCTTTAGCCAAATGACGCGCCCAATGTGGGTCACTAATGGCAGGTGGTGAAGGCTGGGCCGCCAGCGCTCCGTGCAACCTCACCACCTGGCGGACAAAAAGTAATCAGATATCAAGTGTGTGTGTGCGCGCGTGTGTGTGTGTGCTCGTCTGTCTTTCCCTTTGGTCCACGTGTTTGTGTGTGTCCCTGGTGTGTGCCGACGGCGGAGAGCGTTTGAGAATTTGGACACCTGTTTGTCGTGTGCAGCAGTTTACTGGGCAGGCCAGGCCTCGCTGCTTGCGCCTACTGCCTCCGCCTCCTTTGAGACACGTCTCGTCTGCTCGCGGGCGGGCGTGGACACACACACACACACACATGGACATCCCGCGTGGTGGTACACATGCTCTTCCGGACAAAAACAGTAGAAACGCCCGCCGCGCCCCAAGTGTGTGTGTGTGTGTGTACGCGGGTCCCTCCGAGCCGGGCCCAGCCGCGGGGGCCGGGCCGGGGGCTGGTGGGCTGTGCCCTTTGAGGATAGCATGAGGGCCTCCTAGACTGATTTCAACCGGCGTGACGAATCCGATTTGGAGGAAGGTCGTGGTGGGGTCGGGACGGAACGGAACGCCCTCACAAATATCCGCGTGGGGAAGGGGGGGGGGGGCGTGCGGCCCCCGCTGTAATCCGGAAAACATGAACAATTTGATGGCCCCGTGACATGTGCGGAACAGGCTCGGCTTGGAGAATTCAGTGTGTAGTGTGTACCCAATCATTGAATTAGTCAAAATTGTACCCGACCGTCACAGTGCCCGACACGGCCCTGATGTACCTCCCTCCGCCCGGGGCGAGGCGAGGGGCCGTGTCGCGCGCGGTGTTCCGGGACACGCGCGATGACACATTGTCTTCCTCCATGTAGTCCTATGCGGTGTGCGCGCGCGCGCGCGGCCCGGGGGAGGAATATAGTCAGCGCCGACGAGGCATTTACCACTCCACGCACTTACATGCCGTCTTTATCGGCCCCTGTGGGCGGGCCTGGCTACACATCTGCCTCCCCTTTCGCGCTAAAAATCTCTCTCTCTCTCTCTCTCTCTCTCTCTGTCTGTCTGTCTCTCTCTCTCTCTCTCTCTCTCTCTCTCTCTCTCTCTCTCTGTCTCTCTCTCTCTCTCCCTCTCTCTCCCTCTCCCTCTCCCTCTCCCTCTCTCTCCCTCTCTCCTCTCTTTTCTCTCTCTCTCTCTACCGTCTTGTCTTCCCAGTCTCTCTTTTCCATCGGCTGACCCGCGCTTTTGTCAAAGGCTGGGTCTGGGGTGGGGGGCTGCTAGCCTTGCCGTTTGTGGAGGCGTGAGTAGAAGGGAGGGCGGCAGGGAGAGGCCCTTCTTCAAAGCAGCCCTGCTCGTGCAAAGGGCTGGGAAGGAACGGAAAGGTGTGTTTTGTAGGCAACCATCTCCGCAACTTGGTATATACAGGCCGCGGCGTCTGTGTAAGTTGGCAACCCATTCTACTTCAGGCATGGGGGAGCTGCGGAGGGGCCACTCCCCTGCTCCTCACCTCTTGCCCTCGCTCAGCTGAAGTAGAATGGGTTGCCTACTGACGCCGGCTTGCGCGGGACACCCTGTATGCTCCTCCTGTATGCCCTGACATGTAACGGCGCACGGGAACGTGTTGGCGGTGGTAACGAGAGAGCGAGTAACTCGTGCTGCTTTGGGGGCTGTGACGCTGTGCGGGGCGGGGTCCGGGCCTGTTGCAGTTTGGCAGCCACTTTTCGCTGACAATAACAGTCATTACAGCACCCAACGCACACGGGAGCGACGGGAGGATGCGGGAGGTAGTGAAAAGGGGGGGGGGGGGGGGCACAACAGTAACATCAGGCAGAACCTCGCGGAAACAAACGTACCGACAGATTTGTCTTGAGCGTTTAAAGATAGTAATTAGCCAGCGTGACAAGGAACGTGAAGTCTCCTAATTCCCCGGGCGGATGAAGTGCGAGGGGCCGGGCGTGCGCGGAGAGTGCTGCGCGCCATAAGGACCCTGTTCCCGTCGCAGCAGGCCGTCACGGCCGTGACGGGGCGCAGGCGGCGCCCATGGACAAGTGCACTGTAATTTTGGGGGGCCCCAAATGTAGACGCCCTAAGGCGTATGCTACAGGATCCAGAGCGACATTTGGCACCTACTTTTTAGACATCGTTTGGCGTTTAGATTCTAGACAACTTTGCCCATACCACTCCCTGAAAGGTGCTCTCATCCTGTACACCCTTCACAGGGACAGCCCCAAATTACAGTGTAGGCAGGCCCTGTTTTGAAAGACTCTAATGCACACCAAGTAAAATCTTACATTGGCCGTGCTGACGTTTTTGGCAAGGCGTAATGGTGGCCCGCAAGTTAGTCATGATGATGTTGCCTGCCCTGGCTCCTGGGCCTCCGGAGCGCCCAAGGCCATGGGGCCATGGGGCCCCCCAGGGCCCGGACAGACCCCGGATCTGCCCGGATCCACCCCGGATCAGATGGCCTGGCCCCTTCCAAGGTGCGCCCCTGTCCTACGCGTAATGGCACCCGTGGGCCGACCTTATCGGACGCTTGGATTAATTATGCACTTTTATCGTCAGGAGCGCAACTTGCGCTGGTAATTATATCGCACGCGAGAGGACAGGCGTGAGTGGGGGGGGGGGGGGCAGGGTAGAAGGGAGAGAGAGAGAGAGAGAGAGAGAGAGAGAGAGAGAGAGAGAGAGAGAGCCTTATGCACTACCCGTCCTGCCTCTGCGCACTAGCGGATTTCATTCCTTGAATGTTTAGCAGCTTTCGTTAATTATGCCCCGCCTCCGCGCACCTAGTTCTGGACTGTGAAACGTGCACCTCTCCCCCTTCCCCCCTTCTAACCCGATACTGGCCCGTATGCGCTGACGTGGTCTTAGGCTATCGATTTGTGTGCATGTGTGTGTGTGTGTGTGTACATTCATTCGGAAAGACGATAGGAAAATCAATTGCGTGAGTGGCCCAACTATGACACGTGGCCGGCTCTGTGTTCAATTAACGGGTTTCCTACTCCTTAATGAACGTTTCTATTCTGCTGCTACAACGGTTGGGGGTACGGGACGGCGGAAACTTTTCCGTCATACCACGTTGGCGTTAGATGTATTCTCGCTTCTCTCCGTCCCTCTTTCGCTCTTTTCCATCCTTTGCTTTGCCTCCCCCTTTTTTCTCGTTCCGCTCGGACGCGCCCCGCCCGGCCCGGCCAGCCCCGCTCACGCGCGCGCCAGAGTTCCAATAAGTGCTAGTAATCCCGTCGCTAAATATTGACGCAATATTTTCTTTTGTCGCTGCGAGACGGCCGCAGCCCTATTGGGAGCATGATCGAGGAGGGGGCGTGGCCGCTCGGCGACCCGATAGGCGAAGGGTACTGGTGCGGAAGTGAAGGGGCGCAGAGGATCACGGTAAAGAAAAAGTTTCTTGAATTTCAAGACCCGGTCTTGGATCTTATGGAGAGAAAATCGGTTTGTAATATGGCGGTTCCAGATCCTTTGCACGCTACAAACCAAATTGTTTGTAAGGAACTGACAGTGCACAGCTGCGCGGGTGCGTTTAGTTCCGAAATGATAGCGTGAGCATACTTTTGCTTTTCTCCATTTCCCATCCGTTTCCCCTGCTGGAACAAGAACAGACGTTCAGAAACCATTGAAGTGCGCGGGCGGGCGGCTGGCTGGGCGGCTGCGGCTGGTGGCTGTTGCCATGGAGTAGGTGGGGGTGGGGGGCGCCTGTGAGAAGAGAGAGAGAGAGAGAAGGGCCGGGCTGGGCCAGGCCAGGCCGGGATGTGCTGGGTTGCGTCAGGCGCCGTCCGCGACTTCCCGATACTGCGGTCTGTACTCGCTGCTGCCTCTGCTGCTGCATCTCTTCTTTATCTGCTGATAGCTGCGCTGCGCCGCGCCTCGAGTCTGGCCCCGCCTGCTGGTCCTGCTGCTGCTGCTGCTGCGGGTGGTTTGTAATCGAACTCGAAACCCTTCCAGTGCGGCCGGGGCGGGGCGGGGCGGGGCGGGCGCGCCCCCTCCAGCACTGAATGCTCCCTCTCACATCCTCCATGCGCGCGCTGTGCTGTGCGAGTGGGAGTGTGAGATAGGGCAAGGCGGGGGAGGGGGCCCCGTCTCCCGCGGCTTCTCGGCGTCTGGGACATTTCAGCTCTGTTTGATACGCTTTGTGTACAAATCTTGAGTGCCCTATAGTATCTGGAGAGGGCTGCGGGCGGGGCGGGGCGGGGCGTTGCGCGGGCGTGCAAGTGTAACGTGGAAGTGAGCGCTCGCGGTGTTTGTGTAGGGCGCGCCGCGCCGGGGCGTGGCGGGGCGTGGCCGCGGGGGCGCGCGTACATCCTTATTGCGATTGGGAAGCGAAGCGCGGGCGCGGCGCGGCGCGGCCTGGCGTCTGCTATGTGGCTGCTGCTGCTGCGGGCTGGCTTGGCTCCGGAACTCATAGCTGTCTGTCACAGTTTCGCTCTCTTGTGTTTCAGGTGTCGCCGTGGCTGGAGGGGCGCACCTCACCCTTTTTGTGATCTGGATGAAAATACCCGCGTCCCGCGGCCGCTGCATAAGGTAAGGACCCCCAGCCCCAGCCATGGCAGCCCGCCCCAGAGCCTCCCGCGGGGCGGGGCGGGGCGGGGCGGGGCTCAGCGCCCAGGCCTGCCTGCCAGCCTGCATGGCCCTTTAACGCCGCCGTCCATCCAATCCGAGCCAATGGAGTGCAGTTCAGGGCAGGTGATTTATCGGCTTCCACTCGATGCGTATGGCATTTTATACGACGGCAGGCCAGGCCGCCGCCGCCGCCGGCCTCTCACGGCACCTGGACCCTTTGAGCGCGTGCGTGCGTGCGTGTGTGTGTTGCGTGCGTGCGCACCGCGGTCTTCTCATTACACCCACCAGCAGTACACTGCGCGATGGAACAAACTGGTGCACCTCGCGTCACGGAAATGAATATCGATACGCAGGCTAGGGTGTTCCAAGCCGACTTTATGAGCACGACTTGGGCATGGTTCCCGATCTCGGTCTGGGCCAGAACGCGCGGCTTTGTTTGAAAGATAATTTGGCCACGTTGCAAACAAGCCGCGTTCGGCCCCAGTCCGAGATCGAGAACGATGCCCAAGTCGCGCTCGAAATGTCCGTTTGGGACACCCTGACGTGCCGGCGGGTGCTGCTGACTGGCATGTTTCCTCTTCTCTCGTTGCGTCTGCGTGAGTCTGTCTGTGTTTACCTCCGCCTGGCGGCAGGGGCCGGGGCCGGGGCCAGGCCGGGGGTTGCGCTGATAAGGGGGGGCGGAAGCGGCGTCTGTGACAGATTGGACGGCGACGTGGAGGCGGAGGACGCCGTCGCTGACGCAGTCTGACGTCGCGTGCGGCGGCGCGGGGGGGGGGGGGCGCTGACGGACTGGGGCTGCGCGGCGGCGGCTGCGCGCGACAGGGGAGGGGGGGGGGGGCTCCTCCCCACATTACAAATCCGCTCAAAACCACACAGCTCATGCTTTTCGACAAACTGATATGACTTATTGGTCCAAGATAAACCCCGCACCACCCACCACCACCATCGAGATAGTCTGTATGGCCTGTGTATCGAAATAATCGGCTAGCTAGAAAAAGGTATCTGAGTGAATACCATTTAGTCAATACGTAAGCTCGCTCTCTCAGCGAATAGTCAGCTGGCTCTGTCAGATATTTTCCCCCGTGCGTGTAGCATAGCGCTGTGGCTGCCTGTAGCCATGAGTCGTAATGTGGGGCAAGTGGTGACGGTTACCGACCAGCCCCACCCCCCTCCCCGCCAGCCCCCGCCCGCCTCCGGCGGCTCTGTACTGTCTGTCTAACGATAATTATTTTTGGTTTGTTGTGTGACGCGCATTAATCTGTGTTCGGAGGAAACGAAGGGGGAGAGGGGCACCGCACTGCCGCTGAGTGAAGTGCGGCCCGACCGCCGCCGCCTATATCCGTCTCGACGAGAGAAGTGAGGGGGGGAGGGGGGTCAGCAAGTATGGATCGGAGAAGTGCAAAGGCAAATGTCGCCTTTGTGGGCCGTCATGCCTGACTGACTGAATGGGGGCATCAGTTCTCACGCGCTTGCAGAGCAGGACAGCTCTCTGTCTCTCCCTCCCTCTCTCTCTCTCTCTCTCTCGCTCCCTCTCACGCTTCTCGCCGTCGCGTTTCTTCTCGTCGCTGCGCGTCCGGGGCCGTGGCCCTCGTCGCCAAGCCTCCAAACCAGGACACATCAGCGACCACCCAGCAGCCCGCCGCCAGAGCCCGCCCTTCCCCCCCTCCGCCTCGCCTTGTGTTATTTACTTGTTTTGCTTCCTTTAGTGTTCATCCCTCTGCAAGAGAACAGATTCCAAGGCGGTGGTGGAAACACTCGGGTCTGAACTCTGCCGCGCGCCACCCGCTGCTGCTGGTAATGACAACACGCGCAAGCTGCTCGTGGTGAGGAAAATAAGAAGGAGAATGTCAAGGAAAACAAACAACAAATGTTTGAACACATTTCACATTGGTCCAGCAGCACAGGCCCCCGGAGGCATGTGTTTGCTTTTACCCAGTTTTTCGTGGCATCATGGCGCGAACAGAAATATATCATGACGAGAGAATCATAATGGCTGTGCGTGAGGCTAGTTTCAGTCAGTCACTCACAAGTTAAAAGTGATTACTTTAACGGGTTAAATGACGTTTTGAGGTACGTCTAAATCCTGGTCATGTCACTCACATTTGGGACAAGTAATTTGTCCTGGGGTCGTTTCGCCTCCGCTCCGCAGCTCCCCGGCTGGGCCCCGCGTGCATGCCTGACGTGGACACGGCGTGGCCGCCCACTGCCGCTGCCGCACCGCTGCCGATGATCCAGTAAATCATTCGAGCAAGACACATCGCCCCTCCCGCCTCCCTCCTCCCCCTCCCCTTTCGCTCCTCCTTTTTTAACCCTCCCCCACCTCCTCCGCCTTCTCGTTCTGCCCCTCTCCCTCATTTTTTCGCGTGTGCTCGTCGCGTCATCTCCGTCTCGTCCCGGGGCGGGGTGGGGCGGGGGCGGGGTGGGGCAGGGGCGGGGTGGGAGGGCCCCGCGTGCCTCGGCCGTGGCACGGCGCGGTGGTCTTTGGTGTCGCATTCCTCGGTCGGGGGCGCACCGCCCGGCACTGCCGCAACCTGACAGCCCAGCCCCCCCCCCCAGTACCCTCATACATTTCACCCAACACGTCTAATTAGGCCTGTGGAGGAGGCGCTGGTTTTATTGACATGTACGACAAATTTCAGTGTGTGAATGTGGCCGTGTGTGGAGAAAGAGAGGAAAAAACGCGGGGAGAGGGGGGCGGCGGGCGGGCTGTTGGCCGGCGCGGCGCGGCGTGGCTCGGCGGCGCGTCCGAAGCACACAGGAAGCTGAAAAACGTCGTCGCCGCCGCCTCTGCCGGGGAAACGAGAAAGAAAGGTGAAGGGGCAAGAATCACTCTTCCCGCTGACGCAGTGCCCTCCCCCCTCCCCCACCCCTACCGCACCCTGCTGCCTAGGGGGCCGATCTCCGAAAAGAATTGGTGAAAAAACATAGCCATAAATCTGGTGCGAATATAATATAGTCTCCCCGCGCCACCCTCGCATCCCCCCACCCCACCCCCACCCCACGCCCGCCACTGGTGGTGAGCAGAGCCGGGCAAGGGGGCGTCGGCGCGAACTCTTACCGCCTGAGGTGCATCTCGGTTCTGTCAGGAACATGGTCAGAGAACACAGTACACTGAGGTGAGCAGCATCGGCAACACCTTAACACGGGTGCGCTGCATGTTGCCTAGTGGGCGGGCGCGGCTTCTGAGTTACTGTTGTCATGCTTTTGCCGTCTCTCCTGGCCACACGGCCACACTGGCTGGGACTGTTGAGCTGCAGAACGGTTTAGGTTTTGTATGAATTGCCTCTCGGGGCCGATTCCCTACTTGTGGCCCTGCTGCTGATAGATGCGAACGAATGTTGTCTTCCCGCGCGAGAGAGACGTCTTCTGGGCCCGCTGCTGCCCGCGCATGGTGGTGCCCCGCTGAGGCCCTGCTGCTTGTGCGCACAATGACCGGGACCACCCGCGCCCTCCCCGCCCCGCCCCGCCCCGCCCCGCCCCGGCCGCCAGCCCCCACACCACGCGTCGTTATTTACAAGTATTTGAAAGGCGTTTTTGTGCTACTTTGCAGGTGCGCGGACCGGACCGGACCTGACCCGGAAATGGATTAATCGTCCCTGGACGAGGCCCGGCGGTGCTTTGCAGTGGCGCAGCTGAGGGGCTACCAGCCCAGCCCGGCCCCTGCTGTGTTTTGGTTGGCCGAGACGCGTCGCGCCGCTCCTCTGGTGAGTGATGACGTCATCTTCTTGGAGACACAAGTCGCCGGCCGGGCCGGCTCTGGTGCTATGGTCTGGTGAGTAACGCTGTACACTACACTGCTGTGGAGCGTGTCCCGCCAGCGCCCTACAGTTACACTGTAATCAAAAGTGTTCAACTGACACCCACTTTAAAGTGTTGAACACAGTGTTGAGTAACACTTAAAGATGCTTGCTTAAAAGCGCATGTATTTCACTGGTGCCAAAGTTCGGCGTGTCGCGTAGCAGCGGAGGAGCCGAGCGGAGCAGAGCGCTCCACTCACAGCATTTCTAGCAAATTCCGTTTGACTCCTTTACGTAATCCTGGGCATGGAGTGGGGGAGGGGGGCGGGATGTATAGTGTGTTATGTAAGGTGCCCCTCCCCACCCCCTCCGGGTTCGCAATGGTTCCAGAACCTCCCCCGCCCCCGGGCCGACCACCCTCCGCGCCCCCTCGGCATTCAGTCAGAGCCCTGGTGCGGGGCGGGGCGAGGCGAGCTGTCTCCGGTAGGGTAGGGGTGTGAAGCTGCGTGGGAGACGTAATGTAGAGGCCCCGGCCCCGGCGACAGGGAGGGAGATGGAGGAAGTAAATCACAGACAAAAGTATGGGGCAGTGCGCGGTGGATGATGGGGCAGCATCCCCTATCGCTGTCATCCCCGGCGTCACCCCCAGCGTCACCCCCCGGCCTAGACCCTCGGCGGTACCAACACCGTCACCACCACCGTCACCCCCGGCATAACACCCGGCGTCACCAACACCGTCACCACCACCACTGTCACCACCACCCTCACCCCCAGTATTACCCCCAACATCACCACCACGCTCTAAGGATATACACCGCGCTCCCCCGCGAAACACGGCGAATCGGTGGTGGTGGTGGTGGGCCTGTTCGTGCCGGGCCCCGCTCCCGCTCTTTCCACTCAGACGGGCCGGGCCGGGCAGCCAGCTGAGGCTGGGATGGAGCTGGAGCTCCCCAATATCGAAATGGACTCGATGCGTGTTTTAATCACTTTGGATGTTTGGGGAAAAGGGAGTGGGACGGGACGGGCACAGAGGGGCGTTTTTGGGGCATTGACAAATGACTGAGGTGGGACAACTTGTAAATCACTTTGATTTGTAACACGGACGCAGCATCGAGTTTTGTGTAGCGCCCTTTTTTTCCCCTTTTAGAGCGAAAGATTTCTTTTTAAGGTGAATGTATACGATCTCGATTTTTATCGCCTCCGCGACTGTTGTCGATGCTTTTATTACAACTGTGATGAGCAATCGCTACTCTGTGGAAAGGGGAGGCATATGACTTTGGTTTGGACTGGAAGTCGCGCCCGTCCCTCGCGATTTGTTAGGGCCCGAGGTACGAGGTACCCGCTCTCCGCGCGCGGCCCAGCGCCGTGACCGCGGTGGTGCTGGACGCGACGCAAGGTTAGGGCACAAAGTGGGCCGGGCCGGGCAGGGCGCCCCGCCAGAGCGCAGCACCGCTTGGTCCCGGACTCGCCACGGCTCTTTCTCTCTCTCTCCTGAGAGAGACCACGTGTAGAGGAGGAATGAGAGAGAGAGAGAGAAAGAGAGCGCGACAGAGCAGGCCGGCGGGCGGCGGAGGGCAGCGTCCTGCCTGCCAGAGCAGCGCGCCCCCTTCCCGCCCCGCCGCGCCCCGCCGGGTCGTAGTTGCCCGGGCGGCCGCTAGAGCGCGCGGGCGTCGCGCGCGCTGCCAGTCCTGCTTCGACCACGGAGGCGCGCGGGCGGGCGGCGGCGGGGGGGTGGAGGGGAGCGGGGCTGCTTGCCGGTGCGAACACGTCAGTTGCTCCTGCGCCGTCGTTGCGGCCGGTCCGTGTCGGTTGGGACCGCGAGACCGCGACGATCCGAACCGCGACACCGCGTCGCGCCGCCTCGCTCCGCGCTCGCGCCCGTGCGAGCTAGTGTGTGACTGAGTGAGTGAGTGAGTCGCTCCCAAGACATTTGGATTACCCTTTCTGTATTGGATTTAACCACCCCCGGACCCAGGATTTGGAAAAACCGAAATAATTTTACACTGGATAAAGAAAGTGTCTGTGCTTAAACCGAGTGTTGTGTTGTGTTCAGAAAATTTTCGTGTATAAATATATCTCGAGTGCGTGAGTGCACCGAAAGTGAAGTGCCGTTGATTCAACCGATCCATCAAGATACAGGCGTTTTCCGCCCGGATATCAGTGATGTGAAATTGTGACCAGCTAAAAAAGTATTTTTCCCGTGCCCTCCTCTTTCCCACTGGATACGGGATTGTGAGTGTGCGCGCGCTTGTGTGTGTGTGAATGTTCAGCACGTCTCTGGATAAAGCCTCAAGATTCCCGGCCCGGAGTTGGCTCTGGCCTGCATCAGGACACGAAGGTGCGTACCACATCTCCGGCGACGGACTCTACCGTCCCGGAATGTTCATCATCAGGTGTCTCTAGGCAGACAATGGCCCCGGCGGCCCGGCCTGGGCTCCGGGCCCCGGGCCCCGGCTGCTCTACCTGTGGCCGGCCTGGGCCCGGAGCCCGGAGCGGAGCCCGGTCCTGGGGAGGAGGGTGCATGGAGGCTGTGCACACCCAAAGGGTTTCCGAATGGGTGCGCCTGCCCTGCCCGCCCTGCGCCGAGCAGCGCTGCGCTGCGCCTCGGCCGGCCCGGCCCCGCCCGGGTCCAGACTGGAAATGTGGGAACGGAGACAAGTGCGGTGCGGGTGGAGCAGAGTCGGATAAGAAAAACGCGGCGGCGGCGCTGCGGGTTCGAACCCGCGGCCCGGCCTGCCCTGTGCTGTCAGGTGGCCCCGCTCACATAGCCCGGGCCGGGCTGTGGCGGTCAGGGAGCCCGCGCGCGCGGACTGTCGTCCTCTCCGCGGAGGTCCTGGCCGCCCGTCTCTCCCTCTCACTCCCGCTCTCCCTCTCACTCACTCCTGCTCTCCCTCTCACTCACTCGTGCTCTCCCTCTCTCGGTTTATTTATTTGAGAGCGCGTATCGCCCAGGCGGGCAGGCCGGCATTCCCGGGCGGCGGGTCTGGCCGGCTGGTCAGACCGGGGCCCGGCCGCCCGGCCCCGCAGCTCTGCCCGCCTGCCTGCCCCGGCCAGCCTGCGAAATGTGAAAAATTCACCCGGAGAAGGCGTGTCGATTTGGCGTATAGCACGCGCGTGCCCCGGCTACACCTCGGCGAAACAATATCACTTAGCGCGGTTAAGGAATCGCCTTTCAAGTCATGCGGGACTTGATTTCATTCCTCCGGACTTAATTCCTGTCCAGACAGTACGCAGGCAGATACGGGTATAGAATCTATCGTCTCAGATCTAGACTACCACTGCGTCGGCGCGCACATGCCAAAGACGAGAGACCCCTCTCTCTTTCCCTCTCTCTCTCTCTCTCTCTCTCTCTCTCTCTCTCTCTCTCTCTCTCTCTCCCTCTCTCTCTCTGTCTCAGTCTCACCAAGCTCCCCTCTCCTCTCTCGTTCAGTCCCTAAAGTCAACAGATGAGTGTGTGTGTGTGTGTGTGTTGGCTGATCGATACGCCGCGAGTGATTTTGACGTTACTGATTGAGTTGGGCCAAGTTTTCATAGCCGGGGCCGCCGGCCCGGCCCGGCCGAGGCTGATGCTGGTGTGGCGTGGCCGCGCGGCCCCGGCCCGGGGAGAGGAGACGGGCTTATTTTCCTTGGGAGTCCCCTCCGTACTTCTTCTGCTGAAATTCTCGCCCGGACCTGATCAGGTTGAGGGGAAGGGCCGTGCAGGGAAGCAGGAATTGAATGGCACGGTCATCGGGATGCATGGATGGATGGATGGATGGATAGATGGATGGATGGATGGACGGACGGACGGACGGATGAGCCGAGTGGTTACGGCCCGGCCGCCGCGTGGTTAACAGTGCAGTGTGCCTAACGAGGGCCCAGCTCAAGCTCAAGTGGGCGCCGATGCTGCGGGCCTGCTGGCTGCACACACGGTGTTTGTTTCTGCTTGTGGTGTATATGGCCCTCCGTCCGTCCGTCTGTTGGTCCGCCCGTGCGTCCGTCCGTCTGTCCGCCAGCCCGTCGTCCGTTTATCTTTGGAGCCGGCCGGGCCGTGTCGGGCCGGGGCGGCCGGGGCCCGGGCCCGGGCCGGGTCGGTCCAACAGCAGAGCCTCGGCCTGAGAATGGAGCAGCAGCGTACAGTACCAAGTGTTTCTTTGAATGCGTATAACAGTGTCGCGGTATGGCATACTCGCCAGCCCTGCAGGGGCTATATGGCGCCTTATGGGCGAATGGGGTAGGCAAACCCGCAACACTGTTACGCATTCAAATAAGAAACACCCCCGGTATACGTTCCTCCGTAACGCTCTGACCCTGGTTGTCGTAACGCTCTCAGGCCTACTTAAAGTCTGGCGGTGACGCTTTGGACCCCGCCGACGACGCTAGCCGGGAGGTCCAACCGGTTGGCGCCGAGCCGCGGCGGGGCGGAGCGGGGCCGGGCCGGGCCTGTCCGCGGGCAGGTTAGGCAGGGACCCCGGTGCGCCCCGCCGCGGGCGCGCATAGCAGCGCAGCGCGCAGCTCGACGATTGACTGAATTTGGCTCGTCCATCTGATAAAGGCGAACTCCTGCCGCGAGCCGGCCCGGCGCGGCCCCTACCCGCCTGGGAATCCGGAGCGAGTGAGTGAGTGCGCGTTGCGTTCTGCTTTTCATCGACGCTCTAAATTACCGGGCCTGCTGGGCGAGGCGAGGGGCGGCCAGGCTCAGGCTGCTGGCTGGGCCTGCTGGCGGTCAGAGGCGGTCACTCCCGTGGCGCGGCGGGGCCGTCAGGCAGCTCGGTGACCCAGCCTGGGTCGGCCTGCCTGCCTGTCCGCCTGTCTCCCTGTCTGTCTGTCGATCCGCCCGTCGGGGACTACAATAATTACCTACACGTGTTTGCTCGCGAACTCGGCTCCACCACGATTTGTCCCGGAGCTGACTCGTGTGTGTGTGTGTTGTACTGTACTTACTGTACTCCGTACGGCCCCGTTTCGAAATATGTACTTCCTGGCCACCCCTCCCAGTGGAATTGGCTGCTAAATACACCATCCACACGGCGCATGGCAGGGCCCGCCTCCCTTTCCTACGCGCCCGCTCTCTCTCTCCGCCTCCCCCTCCCTCGTGCTTGCAAATGAACGGCCAGTTGGGCCACTAATTTCACCTACTCTCGGTGACCGGGCCGGAGCGGTGGCGGGGTGCGGGGGGCGGAGGGGAGACCCAAGCAGTTTATGGGCCGCACAGCCTCCTCCCTCGCCAGTGAATGGTGCGTGGAGCGCCCCGCCACGCCCCGCCGCGCCGCGGGATCGCTTTGGCGCAGCTAGGACACCATTAGTGGTACGTCTTATGTAGTTGTGCGCTGGGCCCCTGGGCTGGCCGGGCCCAGCCCACCCCGGGGTGAGGCGCCAGGGTCCTACTTATATCGGAGCAGAGGCGGGCTGTGCTGAGCTGTGTACTCCGGGCCCGGCCCGGCACGGCCCGGTGGAGCTCCCGCCGCCGCTTCGCGATTTGCGACTGGGCTGTGACCGGAATGGGGGAGAGGAGGAGGAGAGGAGGCGAGCAGGGCTGGCCGTGCCTGGCCGCAGGCCTGTGGCCGCAGGACGCATGCGAGAGGGGAAGGCTGGCTGTCCTGTCCGGCTCCAGCAGGCTCGCGTGCAGGCGGCCGACTTAGGCCCTGTCATTGGCCACCCCAAAAAGCCCTGACATGACCCAGCAGGCCGCCGTCCGTCCTGCCCGTCAGAAAAACGACGAGTGGGTCGGCCACAGCAGACTACAGTACTCCTCGTCCTGCCCCTCTCTCCTCTCTCCTCTCTCCTCTCTCCTCTCTCCTCTCTCCTCTCCCTGCGTTTGAGCGCCCTTTGGCATGATGTCCCCCGTTCACACTGGCACCCTGCTGGTGCGGGCTCTGGAATGTAGTGGGCAGCTTCACCTCTGCGAACGTAAGATATCAAAGTGATGCAACACGTGGAGGGTACGTAGAGTCAGGTAGAGTGCATTAGGAGGTTTTTTGCTAAAGTACGCTGATTGGCCACCGTGGTGCTGTGTCGTGTGTGTGTGTGTTAGGGCGAGGGAGAGAGAGAGAGAGAGAGGGAGGGAGAGAGGCGTAGTACTACCGGACGGGCCGGGTCGGGTCTCCCGAGCATACGTGCTCCCGTGTCTGCTCTACTGGACCAATAACTTGGTAAACATATGAGCTCGGCAGGCACCCCGTGTGAGTCCGGAAGGGAGAGAGAGAGGGACAGAGAGAGAGAGAGAGAGAGAGAGAGAGAGAGAGAGAGAGGTGCCCCGTGGGAATGCGGGGTCCTATTTTACCCCGGTCCGGTCTGGCCCGACGCGACACCCGCGTGACTGGGACCAGCGGCAGGACGACAGGGCTGCAGGTCAGCCCTGATGACAATCTGCAGGCAGGCTGCAGGTGGGTCCGGCCGCAGGGCAGGGCTGCTGCAGGCCCGCAGGCCTGCGCGCGCACTCGTTAGCGCAAACCTGCTTCCTCTCCTGTCGCCTCGCCGGGACCGTTCGTGTGATGCAGTTGGGGGTACAGTTGTCTGCGAACAACGTCAATTGAGTCGGCAATGCCATCCGTCCGCATCCAGTTGGATAGAAATGTGCCAAATGGCCGGCTCGGCTCGTCTCGGATGCCCTCAGGAGCTTATGATGGCTGTGCGAATGGTCAGGAATGTAGAAGACCAGATCGTGCTTTCCTCTCTCTCTCTCTCTCTCTCTCTCTCTCTCTCTCTCTCTCTCTCTCTCTCTGGCGGGGCCGGTCCCGGTGCGCTGTACAGTACAGAGCAGCCGGGTCTTGTGTGTGCGCGCGCGCGGGCGCACTGTAACGCGGCAGGCTGGCCGCGCCGCGTCCTTGAGTCTGGAAATTAATTTCATCTCCGGTTCCAGGAGGTGCCTGGCCCCGCCCGCCCCGCCCCGCCTGTTTAGCGCAACGACCCGCCTCACTGGAATCCAGGAGGAGGACTCGGGTGTGACCTTGATCGCCGGGCTGAGCGCAGCCCAGGGGGTTAGGAGCAGCGGGAATCAAGGCCGCCTCTCCTCTCGCTCGCACAGTTCCTTCCTCTCACCGGTGGCGGCCATGCCTCTCCCCTCCCCCTCTAATATTTATTTTACCTCCCTCCGCTGCCCTTCGACGCATGCCCGGCCGAGCCAGGGAGACCCCGAAAACGTTTTTGCGGGCTGTTTTGAAAAGCCAAACAAGGCGATGGATCCAGGTTGTTGGAAATTCAATACGCTATATTGTTTCACACCGGGGGTCGGGTCGGCCCGGCCCGGCCGGGGCGTGGCGCGGCGTAGTTATTGATGGAAGAAACGGTATGAATTGTCGGGCCCCCCTCTTTACTCTCCTCTGCTCCTCCTCCTCCTTTTCTTTGCCGTGAAATTATCATCCAGCTCTGAAACAGGATGCACTGCTTTTAATGAGAAGCGCCGTCCTCCCCCCTCTCCCCTCCCCCGCTGTACCTCTCTCTCCGTCTCCCCGTAATCACGATAATATTTTTGTGGATCCCGTTTTGGGGAACCATCAGTTTGTGCCTTACGTCCGCTTTATTATTTTTTTTTTCTGAAGGTACCGCAATGTGGCGTGTGCGCTGCGCGGCAAAATGTCAAAGTGAATCCGATGTCAAAGTGCATGGCTTCGCTGCACCGGTGCACCTGCCCACCCGGCCCTGAGCAGCTGTCCGGCCGGGCCGGGCCGGGCTGGGCTCGGTCGGGTTTCCCTGTGGCGCCCCCCGCGCCGCCCCGCGCCGCCCCGCGCCGCCCACCCCACACATGTGGTGTCAGAGCTCAGGGCTCGGGCCGGGACTGACGGCGACACGGACGGACCCCTGATACCGGCCCCGGATAACAGGCCGTCGAAAAACACTCTTTATTTATCTTTTTTTAAAGCGCTGTCTCTCCCTCGCGCACGATTGTGTGCGTGTGTGTGTCCAACTGCCCTAAGGTAGGGGGTGTGAGACGAGGGGGGCTGGTGGGTGGCGTGGCTTGTGCCGGGCCGGGCGGCCGCCAGCCCTGGCTGACCCGCTCGTAGGGCAATCGGCTTTGACCCCTTGCCTGCCCCGCCCCGCCCCACCCCGCCCTGCTCAGGCTAAGTCGTTCATAATGTGACCTCGACCCGCCCCTCTCGCGGTCCCGCAATTGACACAACTTACCTCTGAAGAGCAGCTCTCCTAGTGTGCGAACTTTTATTTTATGCGAATATCAGCTGGTCCTCGAGGTGTTTGCAGCAATGTCTCACTCTCATGCCGAATGTACTAAGTGCACTGTATGGCGACTGCCCGCTTCACTAGTACGTAAATGTCTCCTTGCCGTGTAAGTTCCGGCCGGCCGCTGGGAGGCAGAGGCCGTCCCCTGCCCCGTTGTCTTGTGCGAGTGCCGGTGTTCTGGCGCGTTCTTCTGATTGGCGAAGCGAAACCAAACGAGAGCACTCCGCCCAACATAATGCCCGTGACTACCATACCATTGTGCGCCGGGCCAGGCCGGGCCTCCGGGCCGGGTGTTTAACTCCCCTCCTCTTTATTGCTGTGTATCAGTCAATAACAAGAAAACTAAAAGGTGGTGGAGCCTGGCCGGGCTGGGCTGGGCTGGGCAGGCAGCAGCCGCCTCGCCTCGCTCAGGTGGTCGACACCGACAGGCCCTCCCCGGCCCCGGCCCCCGGGCCAACGAGCCCAAGGAGCACGGCCCCGGCCTGGCCCCGGCACGGCCCCGCACGCCGGCCCAGAGTGGTAATTGGAGCTGCGCCCGTCTTGTTTTGTCACCGGGACACGAACAAGTGGGTCGCGAGAACCGCGTAAGAGCGCTCCGCGGCCGGCCGAGTTACGCGGCGCCCTCGGCGGCGCCCCTGAGCGTCGGGACGCCGGCGTCGTCGTCGCCGCGGCGGGCGAAGGTCGTGGCGGTGTACGTAGGGCGTGCAGCAGAGGGCAGAGAGGTTTGTGTGATCCACATTGTGTTCCGTTTGCGTCCCAGTCGAGTCGGGCGGCACCTGTTAGTGCCGAGTCTCGCCCTGCCCAGCCCTACGCCACGGCGCGACGGCCGGGCCGGGCCTGTCGAGGTACGACTGCAGCAAGGGCCTCAGCCCCGCCCCCACCCCACCTCACCCCGCCCCGCCTCACTCGCTCCCGGCCGGCCAGGCAACCATTGTATGAGCGGGATGCGCACCCTAGGATTCCGAAGAGAGCGAGAGAGACAGGCGTATGAGGCGTTATTCTTCTCTCAGCGCTCTCTCTCGCTCTCTCTCCCCCGCTCTGTCTGCGTTTGGATGGGATGCCATCTGGCTTCCTCCCGCCCGTGTGCCTTGCCGCCGTGCAGGAGAAGAAGGCTCTGAGCGGGCTGGGCGGGGACTCCGGCCGGGACGTCGCGTCAGCCTTGTTGCAAAAGCGGTAGCCGGGATGGTTTTCGACGAGCTGCTCGGCTGCTTGCTCGCCCTACCAAGTTGGACGTGCGGACCGGGCGGGCGGGGCGGCTTGGATTTCTCATACCTGGCTGGGCAGAGCTGCAGGCAGGCAGGAGTCGGGGCGTGGCGGGGCGTGGCGGGGCGTGGCGGGGCGGGGCGGGCCGACACTCGATACCCGTGAGGTCCCGCGAGGATACGCCACTCGCTAGCTGCGCTGATAATGGCTCGCCCCGCCCCACCCCGCCCCGCCCCACCCCCTTCACCCTCCCACTTCTCGCCCGGGCTGAATCACTCACTCTAGGTCTGTACACAGCCGCGCCTTATCCGAGCGAGTCCACTGTCAAAAAGTTTTCCGAGTGATAAAACTGTACTGTAGCTGTTGTTGGGACTGGGTGGAGGCGGCGAGCGAGGGCCTTGAACCGTACGCGCTCTGCAAACCGCCCGAGGCGCAGAGAGAACGGGCCGTTAAGAGGGGAGGGGGGGGGTCAGAGGGGCAATATGTCAGACGGGGTCCATCATTGCAAAGGCCTTTTCTCCCCTTGACTCTGTGGACCAGGACCTGCCGACTTTATTCCGTAGATCGCTCTTGTTACCTCCCTCCTTGTCGCACCTATGGCGGTGCCCTATGCTGGTCATGGAAGTGTCCCATGAGTGCGGTAAAGACAGAAGTATGAGAGCGATCTTGGGAATAAGTCGGCTGGCCCCGGGGACAGAGCAGGGGCGGGAGGGACTGGCGGGGAGTAGGGGAGTCTCTCTAGCTCAGACGGGTCTGCCGGCGTACCCTGCCTGCCCGGGTCAGCTCAGCTGCCAGACAGTTATGACCCCGTCGATGACCCGCTCCGCGTAAACGGTTATAAAATGGTGGCAGGGCCGTGCCAGCCAGGGCCTCGCCGGGGCCGGGCCCGTCGGCTGCGATAAGGACCGCGCTGATGGTTTTGGCTTTTACAACCTCGGCGCACCTGCCCAGCCCCGGCCGGCACGGCCTCGCCACGGCCTCGGCCCCCCTGCCTGCCTGCGCGGCGTCGCGGCCGGAATCTCCATTTCCTCTGCTGGGGACGCCCCCGCGCGGCCCCGCCCCCGCCCCCGCCCCGCCCCGCAGTGCACCCGCCGTATTTACATTTTATCGGGCAGGTCACGTGCTCGCCTGCTCCTCCAGCGGGTACGACCGGGCCGGGCCGGGCCGCAGAGGGGCGCTCACCTCCACCGCCGCTAACCCTCTTACTCCGCCAGCACAAGTCCGCGACCTGCTGCTGCTGGAGCGCGTTTATTTTTCAGAAAAGTAGGCAATGTAAATGCACCAAACTGGGGAGTGTAAGCGGGCTGAATCTGCGCCTGCCTACTGGGCAACACATTAGTACATGCACCCTCCTCTCATGGTACATGTCCCTGCATCTTGCCTAGCTAGTAGGCAGGCACAGATGCAGCCCGCTTCACTCGCCACTGTTCGGTTTGGTATACTCATTGCCTACAATTTATCCGTCGCAGCACTGGGCTGGAGGAAGGTGTTTGCTTAGAGGCACATCTTGTGGCACATCTCTAAGTTTGATTCGGACGCGAGAGATGGTTTGTGTACATATTTTTGTATCTTTTTGGGCGCTGGTCCCCTTAGCACGTCTAAGCATCACACTCTCCTGAGCTCACGTTTACCTCTCTGACTGTGTGTGTGTGTGTGTACGCTCCAAGCTATCATCTCGGTGCGTGCCGGCGACGCGACAAGATCAATATTTGATTTTTTTTCTGTCCCTCTCACACTCGTATTGCCTTGATCTCGATATAGGCGCCGCCGGCGCCGCCGCCGCCATGTCTGTAGGCACACACACACGCGGTCCGGTCGCAGAGCGCGCTGTTGTCGAAGTGTTTGGCGTCGGAAAGGTGAGGTGGTGAGGCGATGCGGTGTGGGGTGTGGGGGCGGTGCAGGCAGGGCCGCGGCGGCGCGGCGCCGCCCTGGTGGTAGCGCCCTCCTGAGCTGAGGTGAGGTGAGGTGACATCACGTCATTGGTGCACCGGAGCGTAAAGCTGCTCTTTTGCGCTGTTGTGCCACAAGCCTGCTCCTCCTCCTCTTCGTCCTCTTCCTCCCGCTCCTCCTCTTTCTGCTCCTCATCTTCCTCCTCCTTCTCCTCCTCCTCCTGCCCAGCCCTGCCCGGCCAGTGCCGCCAGATCGAGTCGGATACGCGTTTGGCCAGCCACAATAGAGGCCTGTCCAGAGGCCTGTCGTGTGTGTGTGTGTGTGTGCGCGCGCGCCCGCAGACTGCCGCACAATGTAGAGTTACACAGCACATCCAAACAGTGTGCTGTCGGTACGACGCCGAGGTGCAGCGGTGCGTCCAGCAGTTCGAGTCCAGCAGCTGCAGGAGCAGCAGGCCAGCCGGCCCCAGGCGCCTCTGCGCCCGCAATGCTCTTGTAGGCGATCAGCTGCCGGCCGGCCGGCCTGGCAGAGCCTCGTGCAGGCGCACCTTGCAGACACTCGACCCGCCCCGCCCCGTCCAGGCGGCAACCCGAGCTCGGCCCTGCGTGCGTGCGTGCGCGCTGACAGACTATAACTGAACCTTGCGGCCAGCATCGAACGTCGTGTCGCATTTTCTGACCGTTTGGGTCACGACAAAGAGGGCTACGGCTGCTGACGGCGGTGCGGCAGTCGGTGGCGTGGCGTGGCGTAGGTCGGCGTGCACGGAGGCTGCCGGCGGCACAGGCAGGCGGCCGGAGAGCTGGATAAGGGGGGGGGGGGAGGGGGCGGGAACCCTCCCACCTGGCAACACTGGGGGCAACACCAGGGACGAGCCTGCCTCAGAGCGGAGGGGGGCTGCTGCAGCTAACACAGCTGAGGTTTTACTCGGTCGACCCTCGAACCTTCTTCATCTCCCCCCCCCCCTACCGGGCCCCCACGCCCCCTCCCCTGCCGCACCGCCGCCGCCTCCACTGCTGCTGGAGGCACTGGAGGAGATGGCCAACTAACAGATGGGCTGATAAACGCCCGAGCCCGACCTGAGGGTCCGCCGCGCCGCCCGGCCCGGGCCTGGAGCGGGTCCTGGAGAGGGACCTGGAGCGGGACCTGGAGAGGGTCCTGGGATGAGCGAGCGGCCGTCCGGAGGGTGCTATTAAAAGCCATCGAAGGGCGTTTAGGTTAATTTATATTCCGGTACTGTGAGGTTATGGCAGAGTGGAGTCCCGTCTTATCTCCGTATGTATGTGTGTGTGTGTGTCTTGGGTCGAATCCTTTTCGTTTCCGGGCGTGCGCGCTGTAAGTAGAATTCAGTGTCTACGACGCGAGGAGGGCAGGGAGCGGGTAGTGAAACACCTCGACACAGTGGGCAGGGCAGGGTGGGGTGGGTGCAACCTGCCGCTTTTCAGGTTCGTTGTTGTTCGTAGATGAAACGTGGGATTGTGTATTTTGTCATACTCCTCTTGAGGAGTTGCTGTCCAGCGCTGAATGGTGGCGAGGTGGTTCGTGCCCCGCCGGGTGCCCGATAAGCCTGGCCCCGCACCTGGTGGCGGGGCCGGGCGGGGCCGCGGACGTCCGCAGCGTTATGAGCCGGTGACCCCGCGCCGCGCGCTTTGAAGTGTCCGCCCGTGAAGATATTTCCGTTTTTATTTCCTTTCTTTATTTCGTGAGGGGGGCGGGCCGGGCGGGCCGGGCGGTCCATACACCACCACCCTCGCATAGCGCTTCCGGTCCACATTAGCTTCCGCCAGGAGCCTCCGCCGGTCGTGATGGACGGCGGAAACGGGGCGTAAATTTTGCATCTCGTATTTCGCTCATCAGGAGCAGGCTGCCTCTGCTGTCGCTGTCCCTAGGGGGGCGGGGAGCGTCGACGGACGCGCGCCAGCCTCCGCCGCCACCCAGTCGGCCCGGCCGGGGGAAGAAAAGTGTAAGGAAGGCGTGGAAGGCCGTGAAGGCGGAGGAGGCAGCGCCCGCCCGATTCCCACCGGGATCGAGAGCGCGCCGCGCCGGGCCAGCGCGGAGAGAGAGCAAGTCCCCTGAGAAGTTATACGGCGGTGAGGCGGCTGTGTGCGCAGTCAGAGAGAGAGAGAGAGGAGGGGGTGGGAGAGAGGGAGAGGGAGTATCGCCCCCCAGAGTTACCCTCTCTCGCTCCCGCCCTTCCATTCCACATGCCTCCTTTTCACAGTCGTGCGTGGGCGCCTCGTCCCGGGATTTGGTGTTTCGCAGCCTGACGCCCCCCCATCCCCCCGCCTTCCGCGTCGTCGGCGTCGTGCTTGCTACCAGCTTTCTGGCAGCCCCCTCCCCCTCCCTCTCTCTCACACACACTCCCTTACGCGTCACACGTGTCTTACGCCCTACCGCCTCCCCCCGCCCTCCGCCCCCCTCATTCGCGTCTCCTTCCCCGAGAGCTATATAGCGGCGGCGAGGACTAAGGCGCCGTGCCGACGTCCTCCGCCCCAAGTTTCGGCTCGGCTCGGCGTGAGCAAATGCCTTTATTGTCCTCCGCAGTGACGGACCGACCGACGGCGTCGCGACGCCCCCCGCCCCGCCCCACCACGCCCCGCCCCGCCGCGCCGCGCCAAGTTTGGCGATGAATCCCAGACTGAATTTTAAGAGGAGCCGCCGTGCCGCCGCCGCGGCGCCGAGTGGAGAGGGAAAGGAGAGAGAAAGGGTGGAATCGGTGATTAGCGACGTTACGTTTGTTTTCAGGTGGGGCGGGGCGGGGCGGGACGCCCTTATCTCTTTATTGCACCAGCGCGGTGCCCCGCCCCACCCCACCCCACCCCACTTCGCCGCTGTCCTCTTCGTGGTGGTGGTTACCGTGACAGCCGTGGGAGAAGGGGGAGGGGGGGCGGCACGATAATCCCCACGAGAATTTGGTCCGTTTATGGCAGGCTGTGATGAAATGACGACGTGGCGTCGACTGCGACGCCGACGACGCCTGCTCGGCGGGGCGTGGTGAGGCGTGGCGGGGCGTGGCGCGACGTGTCGGCGGGGACGTGCTATTTGTGCTCCGGAATGACGTGCCGCCGCCGCGTTATCGTTCCGTACGTGGTTTCATTATCGCCGCCGCCAAACCGTATTGCTCTTCTTATATTCCCCGCCGCTCTCGCCCCTCTCTCTTGCCCCCTCTCTCCTCCTCTCCCTCTCTTGCTCCCTATCTCTCCCTCTCTCTCTTGATCTCCTTCCCTCCCTCACTCACTCTCGCCTTCCGTTATTTGGTTCTGGCCGCCCCGTTTGGTCGCGGCGGGGGCGCGGCGGAGCGGGGCGGGGCGGGTCACGTGATGGTGCGACGCGGCGTGCGCCTGTATATTTTTGGTGCCAGACTTCTGTCACAAACCTGGCGCAACTCGTATTTCGTTTTTTCCTGTATGTTTTTTTTTTTGTGTCATATGAGAGACGCATAGTTAACCTTTAGACAGGCCAATCCATTCCCGCGGCTGGTTTGTCTCCGAGTAGCACTCTTCGCCACGCACTGGCCCCGACGGCATGATTTTATTTCATGTAACTTTATTATTTTTTTTCTATACAATTTGTTTTTTACGGTGTTCCGGGCCATTGTATCATCAGGGTGGTGTCTCGAGGAGGAGGAAGAGGAGGAGAGGGAGAGGGAGTGGTGCCGAACGTGAAAATAATTGGCGGTGGGCTGCTCCCCTCGCCCTGTTCAACCCCTTAACCCCTACCCCCACCCCTCCTCTCTCATTGCGAAGCAGGCCGCCCTGCTGCTCGGACAGCCAATAAAGGGTTTCTTGTTTCTGCCCGGGCCCGCCCGCCCGCCTGCCTGCCAGCCCTGCCAGCCCCGCCTGCCCGCACTGCTCTCGCCCTGGTCAGACGTGTGTTCCGTAGTCTCTTCGCCACTAGAATGCCAATTTGTTCCCGCTTCTTGCCCTGCTGCTACCCCCCCCCCCCTCCGGCCACTATCAGAGGCAGACGGCTCAGGGGGCGCCAATCACCCGCTCCCGCTCTCCCCCCTCACCCTCCTCCTCGTCTTGAACGGACGCAGTAAAGGCGCTGCTGGCTGGCGCGGCCCGGCGCAGCCCGGCGCAGCCCGGCGCAGCCCGGCCCGGGCGGAGATCTGACGCTATCAGGGAGCCATTGTCCAAGTCGCGTGTGCGGGGGGCGGGGCGGGGCGCGCCGCCAAGCAGTCTTTTCCCCTCAACCGCTTTTACTCCTCCCTTTCGCTCGCTCTCTCTCTTTCTCTCTCGCTCTCTGTCTCTCTCTCTCCCTCTCACTGTGTCTCTGCTCCGGCCTGGAGTCAGGGCACGGCCCACTTGATGTCGAAGATACTCGGACGCATACACTCGCGTGCATGCACACACACACAATTAGGGCCTAGATCGTGCTCGTGGTTCCATTTCGACGCTCACCCCGTGCCATAGCACCGAACACCACCTGTTCGCAGAGAATGCGTTCGAGGTTTCATTTTTTATTTATAATTAATTGTTTGTTTTTCCACCCTTAGTCTCCTCAGGTTTACTTTACTTCTATTGCTTGGTTTGCGCGATTATAGCAGATGGGTGCGGGGGGGGGGGGGGGTTAAATAAATAAATAAATAAAAGAGAGGTTAGGTTAAGATGGCCACTCGTCATTCTCCTTATCAGGGAGCTCGGGCTTAGCGCCCCCCACCCCCACCCGCGGGGAGATGCTTGTGGTCCTGATAAAGGCGAGAGTGGCAGCGGGGAGGGGGCGGGGGGTACCGCTTGTTGCCATAGCGGTAGGGGGTGGGGTTGGGGCGCTCTTGTGCGCTCCACCGCAGCTACGTTCAATCTTCATCATTTCATTTTATAGCCCGGGTGTGTTAGCGCCCCGCCCCGCCCCAACCACAACGGCGGACATGCTGTCGGCTGAAACATGTGCCCGCCAAGTGGAATGCATCACACTTGCTGTGATCGCTGCCAAAAAATTTACTATTTAGTTTCGTTGCGAAGCGGAATTCTGCGGAAATTTAAAAGCCTTAAACCGCATGTAATCAGATGTGGTTGCAGTCTACGAACTCCCGAAGTGCTGCGGGGAGAAGGGTGGGGAGAGAGGAGGAGAGAGGATGCACAAGCAGCCTTGGGACGTTGTGTTAAAGCGCCTTGTAATAGCCACTGTTATGACCGCCATACAGTCCGCGCCGCGCGCGCCCGGACCAGAACAGACGGGGCCACTACCGCCAGCCCCTGTCCAGCACCCCTTCTCTCTCTCTCTCTCTCTCTCTCTCTCTCTCTCTCTCTCTCTCTCTCTCTCTCTCTCCGGTTTGCATCTGCAGCAGAGGCCGGGTAAGCAGGCCGTCTTAGGTCGTTAGAGCATTCATGAGATTCGGGTCACGAGAGGGGCGTGGCGGGGCGGGGCCGGTATAAAACGCGCCGGGAGGGAGGCTGTAGGGGGACCAAGAAGCGAAACATTAAACCTTTTGCGATCGGACGGCGCTGCGGCGGGGCGGGGTGGGGTGGGGCGGGGCGGGAGCACTGGGAGGACGGAAAGCGGAGTTGGGGGCGTAAGCTGGTGCCAGGGGGGTGGGTAGGGGGATTTGAAGGAGACTCAGCCGCGCCGCGCCACGCCACGCTACGCGGCTCCGCTCTCCGCCGCGCCGCGGCGGCGGCCATAACAAGATCGCTGGAGATTTGCCTTTGGTTTGCAGAGCTTATATTGTGCCGGGCGTAGCCGGGCGGGGTGGGGTGGGGTGGGGTGAGGCGGGGTGGGTCGGCGACATTCGGCTCGCGCCTTTGTGGCGCGGTTTGCGCGGCGCGGCGGGGCGGGGCGGGCCTGGCTCGGAACCAAAACTGCCCATTGTTCACACCACGAGCACGCGCGGCGGGGCGGGGCGGGGCGGGGCGGCGTAGGGTGGAGCGCCCCTCCGGTCCGAAGCGCCGCCCGCGACACTTCCGCATCAAGTCCGCGCGCCGCTGTCAGGGCCGTCCCCGTGCGGAGCCGCGGTGGGCACCAGCAACGCTCTGCTCAGCCCAAACTGACTCGACTCCGAGGATCGCTCTTGTGCTTCTGTCCTTGTCGCACTCATGTAGCGCTGCCATGCCCAGCATGGGGCACCGCCATAGGTGCGACAAGGATGGATGAACGAGGGGGATCCTCTGAATCAGTCGGCAGCGTACCGGGTGTCTTGAGGGCACTGGGGAGGCTGGCGCTCAGGCTGGGGTGCAGCAGGGTTGCCCTCCTGGGAGCCGCGGGGATCGCCCGGGACAGCCGCCGCCGCCGCCAAGCACCGCTCAGCGCCGCCTCGTGGCGATGCGCGTCGTTAGTTTGATTGCATTCGTATTCCCCACCGGACCCGCCTGACCGGGCCGGGCCGGCCGCGCCGCGCCGGGACGAGTATAAAATGAATAAAATGAAAGAAAGACATGAGCATCAAGCGTTCCATCAGCGGGGTGACGTGGTTGTGCAGGAGGAGGAGCGGCGGCGGCGTCTGAGAGTACGGCGGCCGGAATAACAAGCAGTCATACTGAGAGGGGGGGGCGCGGGCGGCGACACCCGGGGCTCAGCGAGTACCTCCGGCACCTGCTGTAGTACCTCGCACAGAGTGCTTCCGCCAGGCCCTCCCGGAGGAGAGAGTACCTCCCCGAGCATCTACCCCAGTACCTCCGCGAGCACCTCCGCGAGCTCCTCCCTGCTGTACACTACAGTGAGGGGCGATGCGCCCGCTGCCACGCGGCGGGCTATGGCTTGGCGTGGCGTGGCGCGGCGCGGGTAAATGGGCACTAAATCTAGTCGGCGCGGTGCTGCTGCGGCGGGCTGGGCTGGGCTGGGCCGGGCCGGGGAGGGCCGTGGGGGCGTCCGCACAGCGCGCCGTGCACAGCGCGGAGCTGCGCCGGGCGAGCAGGGCCGCGCCGCGCCTCACACCCACAAGGTGGCCGTGCCGTTATCGCCATGCCGTATCGGGCCGGAGCCTGGCTGCGGCTCAGCCCTGCCGGAGGAGCCTGGGGGGGGGGGGGGGGGGTATCTTTTGTCGGTGCGCCGCGGCACCGTGTATGTACGCACCACGCATGGCTCCACTCTCTACCACCGACCGTCTCTCTTTATTTCCCCTTCTTTCTCCTTGTCTTTCCCCTCTTCTCTTTCGTTTCGGCCGTCTCTCTCTCTCTCTCTCTCTCTCTCTCTCTCTCTCTCTCTCTCTCTCTCTCTCTCTCTCTCTCTCTCTCTCTCTCTCTCGCTCTCCCGCCCCGGCGCGAGGACGCAAGCCCCCCGGGAGAACAACGGTAGGGCAGCAGCAGACTGACTACTTGCTCTGTGTGTGTGTGTATCCTTTCCTTCAAAAGAGTGTGTGCTGCTGCTTGCCTCTCGCTCTCGGAACTGACTCTGGTTGCGGAGCGTGGCGTGGCGTGGCGGCGAACAGCCACCGTGCGAGTAGAGTGTGTTAGAAGGTGCTCGCTCTCTCTCTCTCTCTCTCTCTCTCTCTCTCTCTCTCTCTTTCTCTCGTCGAGAGCGCGCGCGGATAGGACCATTACCGGAAATTAAGGTGCGCCACCGTGCCACTAGGCGGAGCTACGCAACGCCACGCCGCGGCACAGGACCCGACCGACACGCCTCACCACGGCCCTTGTGTCTCTCATCCTCTCTCTGTTCTCTCTCCCTTCCCCTATCTCTCTCTCTCTCTCTCTCTCTCTCTCTCTCTCTCTCTCTGGGATTTGATTACTCCTCTTCCTGCGTGTGCCCTGCCTGGTTTGTCCCTCCGCTCTGCCGCCGCTGTTGGCTCCGCCTGGACGCGTTTCTACGAGGGGGTCCCGCCCCGCCCCGCCCCGCCCGCGGGCCTGCACGGCCCCGCCGGCAGAGCCCACCGCCCCTGCCTGCCTGCCTGCCTGGCGGGCCGGGCTGGGCTGGGCCTGGTGGACTCACACAGCGCTAATCCACTCGGTGTGTGTCAAAGACTCAATCAACTCGATATGCATATGCATGGCCTCGGCGTGGCGGGGCGTGGCGGGGCGGGGCGCGGTGCCAGGGGCCCCATGCCAGCTGGGCGGGCGGACACTTGCTCTTCCACTCTCCCTCTCTCTCGTTCTCTCTGTCCGTGAGAGCGACGGAGATAGACTGGAGCGTGTGAGTGTATTTCCCGGAGGTACAATCCTACGGCCCCTGCCGGGCTGGGCCGGGCAGGGGCCGAGCGAGGCCTCCTATGCCTCAGTGCGGCGCTCATGACGTCCATGGGCGTGGCTCCGCCCGCTAATAGTCCCCAACTCTGCGGCTGCGTGGCGTGGCGGGGCGTGGAGGGGCACAGCTGCGGGGATGTCACCCCGCCCCGGGACGTACCGAGCCGGGGCTTGGTGCCCCTGCTGCTGCTACGTGAGTGGCAAAGTTTGTGTGTGTGTGTGTGTTGTCTCAGGACGGGCCTTTGGGTTGGTCGTTACCGCCGCCCCGGCCCGGCCCGGCCGGATCGGCAGGCAGCGCAGCGCCCTCCGTGTGTCTGTAGGCGAAGACGGAAGTTGGCGATTTCCTGTGTGCTCGCTTCTTTTGGGGGCCGTCCTTCTCGCTCCAGGGCTAGGTCGCCCCGCCTCACCTCCCTCACCCGCCCCACCCGGCCCCGCCCTACCCCGCTCCGCCCCACCCCGTCACCACTCTGTGCTCGGAGTGTACCCTTACGTACCCAGAAAACACGCAAGAGTGTTGCGGATCTGCCTATACTCTCCGGGCCGATGCCGCCTCACGGGGTGATGGGGCAGTTGGGCATTGGGCATACTGTTGAGTGTTTTCTGTTCTACCCGCCCGGTGTACCTGGCGCTGGCACTGGGGTACTCGAGCGCGCCGGTGCGGGGCAAGGCGGGGCCCAACAGCGACGCCCTCCGCCTTGTGTGGGTGCGTGCCGCCCATTAATATCCCCCCCCCCCCCCTCTGGGCCCCTCCGGGCCTCCAGGGCCCCCAGGCCCCCTCGGGCCCCAACTCGGCCCTGCCTTTGGCGGCATCTGCGGTTTGTTGGTCGGTCACTTCTCCTGAACTCCCCCGCTCATTCCCCCTCCCTCACCCCCCGGGTCTCTGCGGTATCACTCCCTCCGCGTCCTTACTCCCGCCCGCAGCCCTTCTTTCGAAAGGGGTCTCATCCCTATCGGCTAATGAGAAATCTGTCGGGACTGTCTTTGACTCATTCATCGCGCATCTCCCCTCCCTTTCCCCGCCACTCCCCTCCCTCCCTTCCCTGCCCGACCGGCAGCGTGGCGGAGGCAGAAGGGAAAAGAAGGAAGTTGGTCAGAAATCGCTTGCGTCGGCCCGGTCATCACATATTTCGGTCCGGAGTGGCAGTGGCAGGTGGTTACTTGTGCGTGCTGATATTGGCAAACTTTGGACTGGTCGGGCGTGGTGGAGAGCGGGGGGCGGGGGAGGGGAACGGCGCCGCAGATGGTGCAGCTGCAGGTGGTGGGGTGGGGGTTGTGGGGGTACGGCGGGGCGGCGGCGGGCGTCGTGTGCGAAGCAGTTCACATGAACGGCTGCGGCGGGGCGGGGCGGGGCGGGGGCCGTGAGGAGGGTCGCCCCCGACTGCCAGCCCCGCCTCGCCCCGCCCTGGGCCCAACTCTTTGCGCTGACGGGGAGAAATATCCATTGGTCCGGTCCGGTCCGGCTAGAAGCTCAGAGGGGCGGGGGGCGGGGGAGCTGTCCGCCTCCGTTTGGAGTCGGCGACGTGCACCAGCCCCGTACCACTGCAGTGCGCCGCGCAGAGCCGCGCGACGGGGAAGCTGTCTCAGCGTCTTGTCACTACGGTTCTCTCTTCGGCGAGGAGTCGGGAAGGGGAGGGGGTTCGCTTGGTGGAAATCGGGAGAGGGGCTGAGCAAAGAGCAAATAGCAAGAGTACAGCGTAGCGACGAAGGGACAGTGTCTGCGGGGAATATAATGACATCTCGCTGCTGGCGGGTGCGGGCGGGCGGGGCCCGGCCTCAGCCCGCGGGGGTCAGTCCTAACCACGGCGACAGTCTGCAGGGAGTTCTGTGAGGGGACCGGAATTACCTCCGACCAGGGAGTTGGTAGTGGGGGAGGGGGGGCAGATTTATTTCTGGAATTCATGCCGAAATGAAATGGAATTGCATTAGCTGGGGGCCTGGCGGGCGGCCGGGGTGGCAGCCTGCGACCTTGTGTCCTGTGTAGCAGGCGTGTGTGTGTGTGAGAGAGAGGGAGGGAATGAGAGAGAGAGGGGGGGAGACAGGCGTGTGTCGCTGCGGCACCGTGGCTGGCTCACGCCGTTGCCATGACGACCTGGTCCTCCACCCCGCCGGGGTGGATGGATGGGGTGGGCCGGGGCGGGCCGCGTGGGCCCTGCTCAGCTCTGCCCGGGGGTGCGGGCCGGGCTGGGCCGGGCTAGGCCCCAACAGCCCGTGGCGTCGAACCATGAGTGTGACAGAGAGGGAGAGAGGCAGGGACGGGAGCATATGGTTCCAAATCATCGCTCTCTCTCTCTCACTTTCTCCCTCGCTCTCGCTCGCGCAGCATTCTCCCGTGTCTGTCGCTCTTGTGGCGGCGCCGATGCCGGTAATGCACAACGTAATGCTATTGTCGAAAGTATTATTTGGGGTCTGTGTGTGTGTGTGAGCGGAGGGGTGTTCGGCGGGGCGGTGTTTAGAACTGTCTGCACCCTCTACATCAGCCCCTCGCTGTCTTTGTCTTCCTCCCACATCCCTTGAAAAGAAAAATCTCGTGGCGCGGTGTTTGAACCTCCCTCGCGAACGCGTCAGCGTAACGGGAGGGTGGGGCGGGGTGTATTAATGTCGACTTGAAACTCGCCCCCTCGAGGTGGAACATCGCGCGCCAGCTTGATGGTACATACTTAAACTTTTCTGACTACCAAGTTCTCCCCCCTGCGCCCCTGCGCTGCGCCCACTGGTGCCAGGGACTGCTGTTGGGGCGGAAGAAAAATCTGTGCAGCGTGCCAAAGTTGTATTGATTGTCGTGTAATGAGTTGCCGCCCTGTTGATCCGCAGGCGGGGCGGGGCGGGGCGTGGGGTTGGTGTAGTGGTGGGTATCGGAGCACGCCGGGAATGCACGCTGGCACGTGGGCAAGTGCTCTGTCTCTGTCGCACCACCTCGCCACGAGGGCGGCGGGGGCGGGACTGTGCGTGTCAGAGAGAGAGAGAGAGAGAGAGAGAGAGAGAGAGAGAGGAAGAGAATTCTGTAGGGGATGAGGGCCGTGACGGACAGGATGTCCTCTCCGCGTCCCCAGAGTCCCTTCCCTTCCCGTTCGGGGCGGCTGGCAGGGCGGGGCGGGGCGCGGCGGGGCGGGGCGCGGCGGGACGCTGTCCCCGGCCCACGATGCCTCGCTGCTGCTTGGGGAATGTCTGCTCCGCTTTTCGCCCCGGGGATGGGTGCGATTCATGAAAGTGGAAGGAAGAAGAAGGAGGAAGAGACGGAAGGGATGCGCGAATTCCTGAGATTTCGCGTGAGATTGATTATGGTGTTTTTGGAGTCCCTCTCTCGCTCTCCGGCCGTCCTCTCCTTCGCGTGCCCGTGTGGGGTGCGGGGCGGGGCGGGCCAGCTCGGCGCGGTCCTGGCGCACTCCGCCATGCCGCCGGGACGGGCCGGAGGCGACGAGAATTAAATTTTATGTGGGGGCGCGCGAGCGCCGTGTGCTCTGGCCGCCCGCCCGCACCCCGCTGTAAAAGTGCGGGGAAAAATTTGTTTATCGAGTTAAGTCTGGCGGGTGGGCCGGCAACGCCACGGGTGGTCGTTTGCGTTATTAGCGGTGGCGCGGTGGGGCGGGGCGGGGTGCCCGTCCACCTGTAGGGTGTTTCTCCTGTCGCTCGCCATGTCTGACCTCGTCTCTTGTTTCTTCTTGTCCGCAGGGAGGATGACGGCGTTCTGTTGGAGGCGCGCGAGCTGAGGCGCCCGGAGAGGCGCGCCCCTCGCACCATGACGCGCGCGGGGGGCCTGGCGGCCTACGCCCTGGCCGTCGCCCTGGCGGCGGCGGCGGCCGGGCTGGCGGCGGCGGGCCCGCCCGCCCCCCTCGCGGCCCCCGCGCCCGGCCAGGGCCCCGGCCAGCAGGGCGCCGGCGGCGGCGGCATGCTCGTCTTCGGCAACGGCACGCGCCTCACGCACATGGTGCTGGACCGGGTGACGGGCGGGCTGGTGGTGGGCGGCGTCAACCGCCTGTTCCAGCTGGACGCCGGCCTGCGGCCCGTCGCCACCGTCGTCACCGGCCCCAAGCACGACTCGCCGCTGTGCCACGCCTCGGGCTGCGAGTCGCCCGACATCAGCACCGCGCTCACGGACAACGTCAACAAGATCCTGGTGCTGGACCCCGAGTCGCGCTACCTCATCGTGTGCGGGTCGCTGTCGCAAGGCTCGTGCGAGAAGTACAGCGTCAACAACATCACGGTCAAGCCCGAGTTCCTGCCGCGCGCCGTGGCCGCCAACGACGAGCACTCGTCGACGTACGCCTTCATCGGGCCGGAGCGCTACGGCTGGGGCGGCTCCAACGTCCTGTACGTCGGCACCACCTTCACCAACAACGGCGAGTACCGCCACGACGTGCCCGCCATCTCGTCGCGCCGCCTGCACAACCTGGACTTCGCCGAGCTGTCCTTCTCCAAGCAGAGCTCCCTGCAGATAGAGGTCAAGTACCGGGACCACTTCCTCGTCAACTACGTCTACGGCTTCAACGCGTCCGACTACGCGTACTTCGTGCTGGTGCAGAAGCAGTCGCACCTGCCCGAGCAGGAGGAGCTGGGCTACGTGACGCGCCTCGCCCGCACCTGCATCACGGACGCCAACTACGACAGCTACACGGAGGTGACGCTGCAGTGCCTGGCGCGGCACGCGGAGGACGACGGCCAGACCGTCACCACCAACTACAACATCATCCAGGACGCCAAGGTGGTGCCGGCCGGCCAGCATCTGGCCGTGAGCATGGGCCTCGAGCCCGGGGACCCGGTCATGATCGGCGTGTTCTCGCCCGCGAGGTCCATCACCGCCGAGCCGCAGGCGCGCTCCGCCATGTGCGTCTACAGCCTCAAGGATATCGAGGCCAAGTTCAACGAGAACATCCACATGTGCTTCAACGGCAGCCTCGGCTACCGCAACATGAACTACATCTCGGGGCTCATCCTGGACGGCATGTGTCCGACGGCAGGGGTAAGTGAAGTGACGTCACATACGACCATAAAACATGATCCCAAGGGAGGGGGAAACAACTCTGAAATTATTGCACACCTCGTAATTTTTTAAAAAAGTTCACAAAGTTCGGAAGAATTTAAGGAAAATTAGAGCAAAAATTAAATAAAAATTCCAAAAATTCAGGAAAATTCACTTAACTTCACGACATTTGTACACCAAAATTCAGAGTTGTTTCCCCCTCGTATGATCCTCCCCGGCATTGCGCTCGTGTAATGTTCGTTGCCCGCTGTGCGCGTGCGCACTCTGGCGGGGCGGCGACCTCCGCTCAGCTCCGGCCGGCGCTGCGCTGCGCGGTGCTCTTGGCTCCGTGTCCCGCGCCGTGTATCTCTGGCCGTAACGACCGGCCCTGCCCGGCCCGGCCCGAGCTCCGCGGGGACGCATGCCTGATGCTGCTTCACTTTGAAATTCACATGCGCGCTGTTTGTTTCATTTCCGCGAGCCCCCCCCCCCTCCCCTCCCCCAACCCTTCCAGCCTCATAACTTATTATTTACTGCGACGCAGCGATTTGTTTGTCTGTTGGGAATATAACGTTTGCACCGGGCCGGGCTTGGCGCGGGGCGCGGCGGGCGGGGGGTACTACAGTAGTAGGTGGTCGGGTTCGCCTTTTGTTTCTCGAACAGAACAGGTTACCGGCCCCGCCACGCCGCGCCACGCCCAGCGCGAGGATGAGAAACAAAATGAAAAGAGCGCAGCGAGACGCGGTCGTGAAATTTGAGTCCGAGTTGGGATCGCTTTCCGCTCGTTTTGTCGCCGGAGGTCCGGCCCGGCCCGGGCCGTCGCGCGCCTCGGCTGCCGAGGGCCGGGTCCCTTCTTCTCTTTGGCCTCTTCAGTCTCAAAATTTTGGCATAATAAAAGTCACTTCTTGTCGTGGCTTCAATTTCGCCGCCCGACTGGCCGCCGTGTCTGTCCGTCTGTCTGTCTCCCCCGCCCCCCGCCGGCTCGCGCCGCACTGCCCTGCCTCGTCCATTGGGCTTGGCTCGCCTTGCCTCAGCGTCTCCCCACTTTATAAGCAGCATATTTTATTCGGAATTGTTGCTTTGGAGATTTATGCCTGGAATCGCTGCTGCTGTTGCCGGCGGCCGGGCCGTCTGGGGCCGGGGCCCTCCTGGGCTGGGCTGTGTCCGAAGTGCCCCGCCGACCGTATCGGCCCCGGCGGCCTGCCTGGCCCGGGCAGGCAGAACGCCCTTGTCACCCCGCCCCGCCTCGCCCCGGACCGAGCCCTGGCCCTGGTCTGTCTCTCCCCTTCCTTGTCTCCAACATCTCCCCGTTTACCTCACCGAGCCGCGCGCCCCGCGCCCCGCCCCGCCCCCGCCCCGCCGAGTCCCCTCCTCTCCTCGGCATGCCTGCTGCTGCACTCACCGCTCTCCGCCTCCTGTCTCTTTGGCTTTCATACGTAAGTTGGCTGCCCGCGCGCGTGTGTGTGTGTGTGTGCTCCGGGCCGCACGCATAGAGAAGCTCTGTCTCTCGACCGCCCCGCCCCGCCCCGCCCCGCCTTGCCACGGGCCCCATGGCGCCTATGAAAGCAGTGCTGCTGCCCACTTGAGCCCCTCGCCCCGCCGCGCCGGGGAGGGTAATGAACAGGTGTGCGCAGAGGCGGGGCGGGGCTCGGCGGGGGCGTGCTGTACCATCATGGAGGGTAGCAGAAGACTCCCTGCTCACTCCCGCCCCGCCCCGCCTCACCTGCGTGTAGCCGAGGCGACCTGCGGGAGTGGAGTTATGTCCCGCCCCGCCCTGCCGGCAGCCTGGTCTGGCGCGCCGCGCCGGCCCGCTGCTTTGCGCTGTCGAAAGCGAAACTATACACATATATTTCTTCAAACCTCGCCCATGACACAAAATTCGACTCGCCGACGTCCGTCCCGTCCTCGTCGTCCTGGTGGTGCGCCTTCGGTCATAAATCAAAAAAGCCCCTGGTCGGGCGGGCGGTCGGACTGGGCCGCTGGCGGACTGCTTTTCGAGATTATTTATTTGCCCGAGAGGGACAGAGGACGATAGAGAGAGAGAGAGAGGGAGGGAAAGAGAGATAGAGGAGGGGGGGTAGGAAAGGGGAAGAAGGGGCGGGAGGCAACTGTGTGCTCTGCGTGTCCGGCCTACGCGCTGGTCCGCCCCGCCAGGGCGATTAGAACCGCGACCGGCGCGGCGCGACGGAACCAAGCTCTTGTTTATGTGCGCTGCGACGGGCAGCGTCGTCGCTCTAATTTGTATTCCAGAAATGTTCTAATCGTTTTATACGAGCGTCGCGACACCTGGCTGGCTGCGGCCGAGCACGGCGCAGAGGAGAGGCGAACATTTGTCCGGGCGGGACGGGACGGGCAGGTGAATTTCTCATCAAGTGCCTTACGCCTGCCGCCGGGCCGGGCCGCGCTGGGCTGGGCTGACAGAGGGGGCGGTGGGTGGTATTGAAGTCCCAGCCGGACCCTTTTCAACTGCGTGCGCGGGGCGGCGGGGCGGCTTCTGCTGGGCAGGGCATTAGCCAACCTGATGGACGAAAAGAGAAAAAAAAAGAAGAAAAAAAGCAAGAAAAAAGTAGAGTAATTGGGAAACGCGCCGCCTCACGCCCTGGCGGGAGTGAAAGGGAGAACGAGAGTGAGAGAGAGAACGAAGATGAGGAGGAGGAGGAGGGTGGAAAATAAAAATGCGGAACTGCATGCATAATCTGGCCGTATTTTGGGGGGACCGTTCTGTTCGCTGCCCCGCTCGGCTCGGCTGTCGACACATTCTGTGAGCGCGCGCCAAGTCGCGCGGGGCCCGCGGCCGTTTGAAAAATGTTGGAGAGTTGAGGGGGGAGCCGGGCGGAGCGGGTCGGGGCGGCGCGGGGCGGCCACCTGGGCCTGTGGCTGATGAAGGCCGAGCGTATAGCGGCGAGGCCAGGCCGCCCACGCACCCCCCGCCCCGCCCCGCCCCGCCTCGCCCCGATAGAACAGGTGGCGCATGGCGCTGCGGCTGCGAGCTGCACTGCGCTGCGCAGCGCACGCCGGGGTATGGGAGGGTCATATGTCGCGCTCCTCTCCTCCCCGGGGTACCGTCCCGTCCTGTCGCGATGCGGATCCGATCGAGTCCGGCGCGCAGCGGGGGGTGGCAGCAGGGGGGCCGGCAGTAGTGATGATGTGGGGGGTCACGCCCCCCCCCCCCCCCAAACCCGGGGCGTATGAGCCGGGGCGACCGCGGGGGAACATGCAGCACCTGCCAGCCGGGGGCGCGGCGGAGGGGAGGGCATTCCCCCCCGGGGGTGGGTAGCGCCGAATGCATGTTGTGTGCACACGTGTATATGTGTGTGTGTGTACACACGGGGGCGCGAAGGTGGGGGTAGGTTTACACGTTAGGCGGGTTGGGGGGCGGAGGGAAGTGGGGGTTGATTTAAGCCTTGCAACCGTTTTGACAGTAATGGACCTGTTATGGATAATCGAACTTTCCGCTATGTCCCCCCCCCCCCCCCCGTAAAGGTGCCTGTGAAAGGGGTGGCTTCTCTTTTTTTTTGAGGGGGTGGGGGTGAACTGCAGGGATGGAAAGAGAAGGGGCATGGGCAGGGCATGAAGCTATATTAACACGTTGTGCAGTTTCTGTTGGCAGCGATATGTGTGCGTGTGCGTGCGTTGGTATCGACTGAGGCCCCGTAGCCGCCCCTGCGCCCGCCCCCAAGCCTGCCCCTGAGCCCGCCCCTGCGCCCGCCCCTGCGCCCGCCCCTGCGCCCGCCCCTGCGCCCGCCTCTGAGCCCGCCTCTGCGCCCTCCCGCCTACGCCTGCTGGCAGCGGCTGCTGGCGGCCTGAAGGCCTTTTGTGCCGGTGTCGCCACCACCGCCCTGCTAATCCAATAGATGGGAGCGACCGGCCCGAGCCCGGGCGACCAGCGCGCAAAGATGCTAAACTTGGGCGTTAGTCTGGTCTGGTGGCGGGGCGGGGGAGGGGTGGCGCCGGGCCCAATGGCCCGCCCCTAACGGCCGTGTGTGATTACGTCCAGCGCGCTGTGGATCTGCGTGGGATGGCGAGGGGTAGAGGTCCTAACTACCACATGCCTGTGACGGGCAGGTTCTGCCAAAGTGGTGTTTAGGGACGTTGCTATCGTCCGTTGTTTGCTCTGCTTTTAGTGTGTTTTCGTAATTTTATCGCAACTTATACACACCTGACTCCCCCCTCCCCCCCGCTCTTCTTTTGAAGGCGGTATTTCCAGCTCTGGATACGGCTTGGCTCGGTCGCCTTGCCCTCAGCCGTGGATATGGGGGGCTGGGCTGCGGTTCTCCTCCACCGCGACCTACCGCAAGCGCCCCCCTGCCCACTGCCTCCACCTCCCCCCGCCCCCGTCCCCTGGCGCCCACAGATAAGAAACGGCGGGGAGAAGGGCGCCCACCCTCTCACTCTCTCTCACACACACACACACATGCACACACCCTCACAGCGCGCGGCATCAAAACTTGCCAGTGATAACATCGCCGCTCCAAACCGACCCAGCCCCAGCCTCTCCGCTCCGCTCCACAACCCGCCGCGTTCTTCCTTGTACTTCCAACCCCCATAACCTCCTCTCCTCCCCCCTACCCCCACCTCCCATCTCGACCGGTAGGGCACGGGGCCGCAGGCAGGGCGCCCACCAGCCCAAATACACACAGCGACGACCTCATATAACTTTCGACCCCTGCCCCCTTTCTCCCCCTCCCCTACTCCCACCCCCACACTCCCCTCACCTCGCCAATAAAAACGAGTCGTCTTTTTTTTCCCTTGTGTGCTGCCTTCTTCCTTGCCTGCAGGGCCCCGTGCCCGTGCCAGTGCCCGCCCTCCCCCCTCCCCGCCCCCTGCCCGCCCCCGAGCTCCACCGCCAACGAGTGGTTTGCGTGGCGGCCGCACGCGCTCCCGTCGAGGTCGGGGGCGGCGCTGCTGCCGCGGTGGTGGAGGTGATGGTGGAGGTCGTGGTGGTGGTGGTGGAGCTGGAGCTGATGGTCCACTCGAGGACCATGCAGGGCGGCAGCCTCGTCCACCACGGTGGCGCTGAGAAAAGGAGGGGGGTGGGAAGCTCCTCGGCCTCGGCCCCGCCTGGAGTGCTTTCAGCAGGCGGCACAAGCAAGGGTTGACTCTCCGGGGGAGCCGCCCCGCCCCGCCCCGTCCCGCCCCGCCCCGCAGCCTCGGCTCGCGGTGCCGGCGGCGCCCGTGTTGGACAAGATCCAGCAGAGACCGGTTATCCAGGCCTGCCGCCAAAGTGCTTGCACACCTTGGTGTTTGCTCGGCCGGGGGTGGAGCACGGCCTGCAGGCGCTTACTGCTGGCGCCGCTGCCGCGACCCCCGCTACCCCCGCAACCCACCCCCACCCCAACCCCCTCTCCTATTCTTTTCTCTTTTCTCATTCCGGATTCTTTTCGCAACATTGCCTGTTCGGTAATTGACCCTCACAAAGCGCTGCAGAAGTCGCTGTGCGGGCCGGGCCGGGCCGGGGGTAGGGGGCGGGGGGAGCTGGGGGTAGATTAATCAGGCTGTTAGTAAAAGTGCTGGCGTCACAAAGGAGTGAGTGCGGCGGCGGCGCTGGAGAAGGCCAACCGCAGCGGGGCGGGGCGGGGCGGGGCGGCAGCCACAATGGGGGCCTCACTGCCCGCCTCGCTCCGACCTTTGTTTTACATTCAGAGGCCCGGGCCAACCCGACCAGGCGCGGCCATTTACAAAAAAATATTTTCCCCCCATTGCCCTCTGCCGCTGCCGCCCGCGGGGGCGGCGACGGAGGCGGCCTTTTCCCGCCGTGTCCTGCCCCCCTGCCCCCGCGGGGGCGGGCGCAGGTGAGCCGGCGGGACCGGGTCGGGGGCGGTGGCGGGCTGCGCCGGCTCCTGCTGATGCTCCGCCTGCCCCGGGGTGGCTGGTGCGTGTCTTTGATCGAGGGGGTGGGATGGGGGCGCCGATGAGGGGTGCATAACCTCAAAATGCTGAGCATCATCGATTCGGACTGAGGAGCACCGGGCGGGGCGGGGCGGGGCGGGGCGGGGCCGGCGGGCGACTGGAAGCAGACCGGGGTCCTGGCCTGGCCGGGCCGGTCCGTAACGAGGATGCTAACGATGAGGGTTCAAAGGAGGGAGCGCAAGGGGGCGAGCAAGGGGAGACTCTTACCGTCTCTCCTGCGTGATGGGGGGGAAAGAAAAAGGGATTGAAGCCTTGGGGCGGGGCGGGTGTGCCCTCCTGCCGCCCCGCCCCGCCTCGCACCCGGTCCATTTTCCTATAGTTGGTCGCGGGTGACGCGTCGCCGCCGGCGAGATTTGTTGTTGTTGTCGTCGGTGGCGGCGCCGCCCACTCACCGGGCCGTGATTGCTATGGGCGCCGCGGTCATGCCCCTCCCGCCCGCGCCCCACGCGGCACGCTATTCGGTCCTTAGCCGCGCGGACGGTGGACATGTCCCCTCCCCCCTCCTCTACCCCCCTACCCACCTCGGGGGTGACGGCCGGCCGCGGCCGGTCAGCCGGCGGGCGGAAGTGCTGTTTGTACTTTTGTCTGGCGCCTGCTTCCGGCGACTCAGTGAGTGGTGGTGGAGCTGTTCATGTCGTCCATGCGGACGGACTATGCTATACTGGAACTGGGTATACAGTAACCTGCCCTGGAGGTGCGCGTCGGGAGAATGAGATTCCCACTCCCCTCCCTCACCCCCTCCCGGTGTGAAGGTCGTTCGCCGCGGCCCAGCAGCAGGCCCGGCGGGGACGCTGCGGCGCCGCGGCGCGTCGTCGCCCCCGTCCCCATCCCCCTATCCCCCTTCCCCGCGGCAGTCGGCCGCAAGTGCCGCCGCCGCCGGCTCCTCATATCTCCCTCCTGGAAGCAGCCATAAATTTTGGGGGGGTAAAGTGGGGGGGGGGGGGGGGTGTAGGGGAGCACGTCGGCGGGGCGGGGCTGGCGGCCAGGCCAGGCGGGCACCTGTGCTGACGGCGGCCGCACACAAGTCGCGCCCCGCCCCTGCGCCACCCCGACATGGTGCGCGGGCCCCAGGGCGGTTTGTAGTCGAGCTGTGTGTGTCGTAGTGGCGCCGTGTGTGTGTGTGTGTGCAGGGGTAGGTGTCCTAGCGTAGGGGGCTGTGGCATGGCGGCAGGGCTCCGCCCTGGCTAAGCCGGGGCCACTGCACATGCCATAATGTAATTTACAGAGAGAGGGAGGGAGGGTGGGAGGGGGAGAAAAAGCAAACTGGAAGGAGACTGATGTCGCAGACACACACATCGTTACCATACCGCGCGTTGCCGCGACAGCCGCTGCTTTGGCCCCACCGTCGCCGGCCTAACCGGCAGACGCCGCCCCCGCCCCCGCCGTGCCCCCTCCTCTGCTCCCGCCCATCCTACACCTACACCTTTATTCGCCATCCCCCTCCCTCTCTCTCCCTCCTCTCTTCTGCTCCTTCTCGGGTGCGACCGTGCGACTCAACCTGGCGTATCTAAAATCCATTCCGCACCGTCTCCTGCGAACAAACAAAGGGCCCTGGCGCAGGCAGGCAGCCCAGCCCAGGCGGCCCCGGGGCCCGGGGCCGAGCTGAGGCTTGGCGACGGCGCCAGTGAGCTCGCTCAGCCCCGCCCCGCCCCGCCCCGCCACGCCGCGGTGCGGTGCGGTGCCCTTGCTCCGGGCCGGGCCACCGAGAGCTGAGCTGGAGCAGGACCCCGGGCCTGGCCGCTCGCTCGCTCGCCCGGTCTGCCGGGCCGGAGGAGACGGTTATCTCGGAATGAGATCGCGTCCTCGTCGCTTTTTTCAGAAAGCAGTGTGGTGTCCCGGCCCTCCGGAGCGTGACGCAAAGAGTGGTTCCGTACGTGCACGCGTAACGCTTATTGTCCCTGAGTTACGGGTTACGGTCAGTCCTGGGCATTAAATTTGAGCAACAACTGCAAACTAAATTTTTATTTTCGAAGGGTTTGCTAAATGCTATAAAAGAATATAGGTATATTTATTTAATTGGTGCCATCGCCATCTAGTTTTATCAATACATTGGTTATTGTTCCATAGGAACGGGCCAGTTTTTCGTTCTGTTCCGCCTCACGCGGCAACGTGCTCGCGGTAGTGCAAAAGGTTCTCTGGCCCTGGTGGGGTGGAGAGAGAGAGAGAGAGAGAGAGAGAGAGAGAGAGCAAGGCCGCGGAACGTATGCAGAGAGACCGGAAGTGGCGCTAAAAGAAAGAATGCGGGGTGCCGCCGTAAGGGTGGCGAGTAAAAAAGGGAGGAAGGGGAGGGAAATAGAGGGGTGGGGGGCAGTAGCAAGACAAGCCCCGAGGCGCCATTTTTATTACTATTATTGTAAGAAATGTGATTTAAAGGGGTCTGCCGGCGCGCCAGGCCGTTACTGTTGATAGGCAACCCGCCGCGCGCTTTCTGCTTTTATCACTGCGAAAAAAATAAAAAATAGGGGGGCACTAGGCGTCTCTCTCGCTCCCGCCCCGCTCGCGGGAGGGATCAATCATGCAATGGCTGCACAACTGTAGCACCAGTCTGGCGGGGCAGGGCTAACCAAGTCACTGAGAGAGAGGGAGAGAGAGAGTGAGCGAGCGAGCGAGGGAGAAAAGGAGACAGGGAAAGGGACGGAGAACATTATGCAGTCGCGGAATATACGCGCTGCTCACTCGGCTCGTCCACAGCGGGTTGGTCGGAGCGCTCGAATGAACAGCCGGTGCGCCCCCGCCCCGCCGCGCCCCGCCCCGCCTCGCCTTATCCCGGTCGGGTCGCGGGGGAATTTGATCAAGTTTTGCATTCTATTTCTTGTGATGCTGTCGCTTTCCTCCTTCATTAAAGCTGATTGATTTTTAATCTGTCTTAATTTTGGTTGTTGGAGACTATGTTATTTGGTCATTGAGGTGGGTGGCTTCCGCGCCTCTGGTCGGGCAGGGGTGACTGTCCCTGAGAGAGAGAGAGAGAGAGAGAGAGAGAGAGAGAGAGAGAGAGAGAGAGAGAGAGAGAGAGTAGGGTTGGCTGGTACCATTAGGCTGAGCGTTTGAGGTGTTCATTTGTCATACACGTGCACGCACACACGCAGGATTGCCGCAGGGGACCTCTTGCCTCGGGCCCCGCCCTGCCCCGCCCCATGTGCGCACCTCTCCGCGTGTCCGTCCCATATCGGTACTTATTTCATAAATATCGTCGCCCTGCTGCCCTTCCCTCCCGCTCTTTCCCCCCTCCCCGGCTAGTGCCGCCGGTGCTCTCATCTAAATTGGAGTGGTTCGCCACGAATGGTTCGGCCGGATGGAAGCGCCTCCCCTCACTCACCCCCTCCCCCTCCCCCCGTCACGGCCCCCGTCACACAACAGGGCAAACAATAGCCGCAGCCCGGCAGCGCGCAGGGTTTCAAATTTGCCCGCCCAAGGCGGCGGGGCGGGCCGGGGCGGGGCGACCGTACCGTTCGTCATTTGTGTGCCTAATGCGAAGGTGTGCGGTGGAGAGCGGACCTCGCCGCGCGAATGTTGGGCCGATACTTTTAACGCTGGCGTTAAAAGTTTTTTTCCTTTCTGTGAAAGAAATAATCCCCCGCCACTTGCTTCCGTGTGACATTTCGGTATATTGCGATGCAATTATGGCGAGCTGTGCGCGCGTGTGTGTGTGTGTGTGAGAGAGGTTTAGGGACCTAGAGCTGTTGTTCGACCAGGAATTCTGCTCGTTTTTACCTTGTCCGACTGTGAGTCGGTCGGTAGACCAGGAAAAGGGGGGAAAGGGGGGCTGGGGGCGCGAGCAAGAGCGAAGCACATTAGGGCAATAACTCAGACAATATCAGCCCGGGGTAGGGGGTAGGGGGCGATCAGTGGTCGCGCGGACCCCTGCGCCCCCCCCCCCCTCCGCTCCGCCCAAAAGTAAATCCAACAGCGCCCATTTGACACTCCCACCCCCACCCGCACCCCTCCCAGCCCGCGGGCCGGGCCCCACACTGGGACTCATTATCTGTTAAGCGCTGCCACACTTTTGCCCTCCTAGCGTGATTAACAGCTTTATATCGTAGGATTTGTGGCAGGGTAGGGTTGGGGCGCTGCGTGGCGTCGCGCACCCCTTTCGCGTCACATGCGTGGCGAGGTGGGGTGCGGCTGGCGGGCGGGGCGGGGCGTTCGTGCTCTCGGAACACCGCGGCGCCGAGGCGCGTCCAGCCCGGCCATAACCCATGAGATTAGCAGCGCCCCCTGTTTGCCCCCCCCCCCCTCCCCCCGGTAAGCGCCAACAAATTCCCTCCGATTGCTCTTTGCGCGGCGCCGTCAGTCGCTGAGTACGAGAAACGAGAACAGCGCAGCGCGGCGCCGGGGGCGGGGCGGGGGCCTTACTCGTGACGTGATCACTAATACGGGACGGGGCGTGTTTTACTTTTCCTTATGCGGATTTAAAAAGATGACGCTTGCAGATGCGGGCTTGGAAGTGGGTGGGGGGAGCTGAGGGGGGCTGGCGGGCGCGGCCGCGATTCAATTACAAAGTTTGAATGGAATGCACGGGCGGGACGGGGGACACGGAGAGCGGAGGCTTTCGTGAGGAGTGAAAGGAGTCGGTTAGCGGGGATGGGGCGGGGGGACGTGCGGTGTGAATTGGGGGGGCAGTTTCGCGCGCGAATAGGGGGGAGGGAGGTGTACGGAAATAACAGCCAATGAGCCGCTGTGCCCCGCCCGGCCCCGCGAGCCGGCAGCTGGCAGGCCACAGCAGTGCGGCTGGCGACGCCCTTCCCCCTTTCGTGTGAGGACCAGTTCATAAAATCCCGCGCGTGAAACTCGGTTGAGAGCCAATTCCGAACGCTTTCGGGTGGGCGGGCGGACGAGCAAGCGCGTGGGGCCCAAAGGACGTCCTCGCGGCGGTAGAGGGTGGGGGGACGGGGGGCAGGATGACAATAAAAGTGTCCCTTCAACTCGAACGGCCCGGCCCCCGGCCCGGCCAGGCCCGGCGGCGCCTAAGTTTGACGACTGGCCGCGATTGAGGCTGTTACACGACGCTAACTATCCGCCCACTCCCACCCCCGCCCCGGCTCCTGCTTTGCCACCGCCATGGGGAGCGTCACCGCGCTCTTCTCCACGGTTCGGTTTTGATTGACGAGAGGAAAACCAACCCCATTATTTTGCGCATTGAACGCGAAGCAAGGAGAGGCGGTAAAAAATGGAAGAAGAGGAAGAAGAAGAAGAAGAAGAAGAAGAACCTGTGAGGGGGTCCAGAGTCAGCGGTGTCGGGTGGTGATGTCGAATCTCTCCCTTCCTCGCATCCCTCTTGGGGTTAAAGACCTTCTTCTTCTTCTTCTTCTTCCACTGATGGCCGCGCGGGAGAAGGAGGGAAAAGGGAAAAAAACTTTGGCTCTCGTCAGCTAATTGAAAGGACACGCGTCATTTGCGCCGGCGGTCGTTATCGCCGAGGTGAGGTGTCCTGCAGGTCCTCCTCAAGGTCCTCCTCAAGGTCCTCCTCAAGGTCCTCCTTGACGCCCTTACTTGAAGCGCGCCGCGACGCACCCCCGCCCCGCAACGCCACCCAGGCGCCGTTCCATTGACCCCTGCTAGCCTGGGGGTGGGGGCGGGGGCGTTAGTCTGCGGAGGCCCCAACAGCTGCGCAATGTAAACACTATCCTATGCCAATATCATCTCCATATTTGAATGCTGCCTCCACGCACGCTGGCCGCGTCGCCTCGCTTGGGCGTACCCGGGGGCTAGGGCTAATGCCAGCCCGCCCGCCCGCCTGCCTTCTGATGGTGACTCCGCCGAAACTGGCAATTTTTCCTCCTTCCCCTCCTGCTCCTCCTGCTGCTCCTGCTGCCTCTAGTCAGTCCCGCTCAGCAGTGAGTTGGCGAAAAACTGCTGCCGACAGGAGGGAGAGGTCGGAAAGGGGGGGGGGGGGGGTAAGAGTTGCAAGCGGGCGGGCGAGGTGCGTGAGCGACTATCGGCGGGCTCATCGATAGTCGCTGGAGCAGACATCCGATACCCTCTGACGTGTGTGTATGTGTGTGTGTGTGTGAGAAAGAGAGAGAGAGAGAGAGAGAGAGAGAGAGAGAGAGAGAGAGAGAGAGAGAGAGACGACGCGCACCTGCACTGACGGCGGCCGTGGCGCGGCCTGGCCTGGCGGCGTGTTTGCCCCCCGCGACGCCCGAGCGACGCCCTCCCGTTCAGATCGCCAAAGGAAGATAAGCAACACGGTGCGCCGCGCCGCTGCAGTCGAGTTCGTAAATATCGTCGGCCAGGCGAGGCGTGGCGGGGCGTGGCGGGGCGTGGCGGGGCGTGGCGGGGCGTGGCGGGGCGTGGCGGGGCGAGGATTACAAGAACGCCCACGACGCGCGGCTGTGCGCCCCGAGGTGTCGGCCACTCTGATTGGGGCCAGAGAGAGAAAGAGAGAGAGAGAGTCTGTGTCGGCGGGAGAGGCTGAGAGAGATGAAAGTTAGAAGGAGAGAGAGAGAGAGAGAGACGGAGACGGTCGTAGCAGGGTGCTCTGTTTCAAACCGTAACGCTCCGGGGAGTCATTCGCCCGCCCCGCCCCGCCCCGCCCCGCCCCGCCCCGCCACAGCGGCAGCAGCCGGCTCGCGGCCGCTTTCGCATCTGCCGCCAGATATGTTGTGTTCCTCTACCCACACATGCCGCTCGCACCCTCACCTCCGACCATCTCCCCCTCCTCCTCCTCCGCCCCTCTCTACTTCCCCCTCCCCCTCCTCCTCCTCCGCCCCTCTCTATCTCCCCCTCACCTCCTCCTGTGTCGTTCTGACACATTTCGCCGTTTCCCTGGCCGAGGATAACTTGGCGCCGTAAAATATACATTACCAGCCGTAACTCCCAGGAGAGTGTGCAAGAGAGTGAGAGGGCGTAAGACTGAGCTAGCGAGAGAGAGAGGGAGTGAGAGAGCGAAAGACTGAGAGAGAGAGAGAGAGAGAGAGAGAGAGAGAGAGAGAGAGAGAGAGATGGCTACTGTACTACTGCGGTTGTAGGCAGCTGTGTTCGATTGGCCGTGCCCCGGCTCTGCGCGCACGGTCGCACTGCACTTTTAGGAGTGTTTGGAAATCTCGCTTTAATTGTGCGTGCGTCTATCTAAACCGCACTTCCCACTCTGCTAGTCTAAGCGTTGGACAGTTTGTCAACTAAAGTTGGCGAGCTTTTCTGCTTAAGTTGTAGGTGTAGAACTAAAAAGTTCGCCGCTTACGAGTACAGAACGTCAGAAAACTACTGCAGACCTCCCTTGCATATCAAAGAGTTCTGCAGTTCCTACTGACGAATAACTTTTTAGTTCCACACTTACAACAGCAGAACAAAAGTTCGCCCACTTATACATGGCAAACTGGTCTAGACTTAGATTAGCAATGCACACGCCTGCGCGCACCTGCGCCTGGGCGGGCAGGTGATTCTGAACATCAGCCGGGGCGATGATGACGCACCTTTTAGTTGACCTTTTTGCGGGGCGCTTGCTCCCCGGTTCAGAATTGTAAAATATCGTGTGCGCGCGTGCGTGCGTGTGTGTGTGCGTGTGGGCGCGCACGGCCGCGCTGTGCTGTGCACAGGAAGCGCCGCGCTGGCCGCGGGGAGGCGACGCGGAAGTGAGCGGGCCGGGGAGGATATCATTATTATTATTAATTCGCGGGGGATGGCTGCCGCTGCGCGAAACTGATACGCGAAACGGATATACGGGCGGGGCGGGGTGCGGCAGTGTTTGAATGGAGTGCTGCTCCGCGCCCCTGCACGGCCCTGGCGGACCTGCCCTGCCGGACCACACCCGCCTCCCCCGCAGCCACGGATGCCACCCTTCCGCGAACTAATCCTTTCCCCTCCTCGCTTCTCTCTCTCTCCCTCTCCCTCTCTTTGCCTCTCTGCCTCTCTCTTGCTCGCTCGCTGCTCGCAGGTTGGCTCTCTCGCCCGCGCACTCTCCTTTTGGCGTGATGTACCCCGGGGAGCGTGCACACCTTTTTAATCATGCAACGGCCGATAAGAGCGGTCCGGCGCCATCTGTGCACCGCCCCGCCCTACCCCGCCCCGCCCCACCCGCCCCGCCCCGCCCCGCCCGGCCCTGCGAGTGCCACCCCCTCCCCTCCCTCAACCACGTCAACCGGCTGCACTGCAGCCACCACCTACTCAGCCAGAGCTACTCACCATACTCCTTCAACCAATAATTACGCCTTCAGCGCGGCCTTCTCAACCACGGCAAGACTTTGTGCTCGCAAGGTTGAGTGAATGAGGGGGAGCGAACTCGTTCGCAGAAACAACCCCTTCCCTCTTGGGCCGGCTGCCTCGGCCCGGCCCGGCCGTGTACCGACGGCTGCTCTGGCCTCCGCCGGTCGGATCCAGGCTGCTGAGGTCATTTTTCAACCGGCCTCTGCCGTGCCCCACCACAACCGCCTCCTCCTCCTCCTCCTCCTCCTCCTCCTCCTCCTCCTCCTCCTCCTCCTCCTCCTCCTCCTCCTCCTCCTCCTCCTCCTCGTCCTCCTCCTCCTCCTCCACGGCCTCCACCACCGCCGGGCGGGCGCGGCGCTCCAGCCGGCCTACCGCCCCTCGGCTGGCCGTTGTGCCTGCGGGCTCCGGCAGCAGCGGCACGCCGCCACGGTCCAACGCGCCGCGCAGGGGGAGGGGAGGGGAGGGGAGCTAGGGGGATGAAGTCGCGAAACAAAACAGACCCCGGGCCAGCCAGCGAGCCAGCCCGGCCGCCCCGGCCACCCCGGCCACGGCCGGCGCTAAAAGGCTTGGCATGCAGTCCAACGCCGCTTGACCGGGCGGGGCAGACGCCCCACACGCCGCCGGCACAGCACCGCGCCCCTTTCTACACCCTCACGCTCCCTCCCGCTCTCTCTACTATTCAAATTAATAATTGTGTTTGAAAAATAAATGCCGCACCTTGGTGGCGTCCCCCTTTAGGGGTCTCTGGGGGCGCGGGGCGGGCCGCAGCGCGAGCGACTATTGTGTCAGAAAATACGCGAGCAGGCCTAGCCGAGCCGAGCCGAGCTAACCCTGGCGGGGCGGGGCGGAGCGGGGCGGGGTGGCCAGCCTTTGAGCCCTTCCCTCGACCCCTCCGGTTTAATCTTTTCAACTGACGAGGCTCACCGTCCACCTGCAGCAAGCAGCACAGAGCAGGGTGGGGCGGGGCGGGCTCATCCGGCTCATCTGTTGGCGGCGAATTTAGAATTTAGTAGCCGAGGTGAGGTGGGGGCGGGGGCGGGCGGCCTGCAGGGGACGAGGAGGACGCTGGTGGCGCCGCGGCGCGCCGTGCTGAAACCAACAAACTCTTCGTTTGCTGTCCTACTTTGGCTTTGAGTCTTTTGGGTTCAGTGATGGCGGGGTTGGAGTGTTAGCGGGTGGGGCGGGGCGAAGCGGGGCGGGGTGGGGCGCGACGAGCTGGTGAAAGCAAATACGTTTACCTCATGCAATGAGCGGTATGAATTGTTATTGGTTATACGACGAGACTGTGTTGGTGATGTCTGTTCTCGCTGCCCATACGGAGGGCGAGGGAGAGGGGGTGAGAGAGAGAGAGAGAGAGAGAGAAAGAGAGAGAGAGAGAGAGAGAGAGAGAGAGATGGGGGAGGAAAGAAAAAAGTTAATTGATTTCGTTTGCCCTCGGTTGGCGCAGTTGGTGAGGGGCGGTTTGTCGAGGGTGCGAGACTTTAATATGCTCGTGTGTCTGTCTGTCTGTCTGTCTGTCTGTCTGTCTGTCTGTCTGTCAGTTTGCCATGGTTTGCCCGCGGGTCGATGGTTTGACCGACCGTGTCGGGGCGCGGCCGACGCGGCTGCAGACTATAGTTATTTGCCCATTTTTACTACCCTCATCTACTACATGCGCCCCTAGCTTTACTGGCTCGGCGAACCCTCCCGTCCGTGGCGCCATCCCTGCAGCGCACTGCCCTGTACTGCCGCGCCCCACCCCGCCCCGTCCGCCGGTTCAACTTTGTGCTTCTTCCTGTACTAATGATGTGTTCTCCTCTTGTTCCAGGTGAGTACAGTGATGTCCGTGTGGCTGCCCCCGAAGCGAACCTGTCCGCTCTCGAAACCCAAGTGTGTGAATGTCGCGCGCTGGCAGGTGTGTGAATTTCCGTCCGCGGACACTTAACTGATTAAAGTGTGAATTTTACTTTGAATTTCACACACTTATTGAAAATAAGAAGGCAGGTGTGCGCATGCTGGGAATCCAGTCACCAACAAGTATGCGACATTTGCACGCTTTGGGTTTGCAGTGCGCGACCCTCTTGTCCGTCCATCAGGCCGCAGGTAGGTCGGCGGACATGAAAGGGTTAAAGCCGAGCCCGCCCCGCCCCGCCCTGCCAAGTTGAGCTTATCTCGACCAGGTGAGGTTGGGCGAGTCCTACGACCCTGTGACCACCGCGGCCCGCTGCCCCGGGGCAGGGCAGGGCAGGGCAGGGCGCGGGTGGGGCCCATAGCCGGGCCCGTGTCTTTGCATGTTCAGCTCAATTAGTCAGAGTGGTCAACCGGAAGGGGAGAGGGAGGGGAGGGGGGAGGCGGGATGCCCGGGGGAAGAGGAGGAGGGGGGAGGGGCTGGGGTCGCGCGCGTCTTACTGCCCTGCGTCCGACCACCCCCTCCCCCCACCCTTTTCCATCAAAACAAAAACCTTTTGATGCCGGGGGCATTAGGGGGCGCGCGGACGCCATGCCCGCCCCTCCCTCCCCCAAACCCCACCCCTATGTCGTTATGTCCCTCTGCTCTGTTCTATTTGCCCAAGGGTCAGTCCGACCGTCTGTCTGTCTGTGTGTCTGTGCGTGTGTGTGTGCGCGCGCGCATGCTGCTTGTGTGTACCTTTGGGTTCGCGGTCCTGGCGGGTGCGGCACGGCGTAACGTTATATTGCTCCGGACGTACGCTAAAGCCAGAGCTTGTGACGTGACGTATGTAGTACAGCATTTGCAAAGTTTGAGACTTTGTTTGGTCGCTTTACACCGAGCATGCGTTCAAAGTATTGTTTCATTTTTACGCGCCGGGCTGCCGCCACTCGTGTGCGGTAACGCTGACGTTGTGGGGGAGTTCTCCACCCCTCGCCCCCCTCTTCCACCCTGTTGTTTCCCTTGTTTTTTTTTCTACCCTCCCTTGTTCCAGGCCGCATACTACGTGTGGCGTAACAACCCCAGCGCCCCACCCCGCTGACTCTGCCTGTTTGCAGTGTACCACCAGATACCGCCCCGCCTGTAGTATTTCAGCCCCGCCTCGCCCCGGGTGCCCCCCGCCGCCGACTAGGACTGCTACCCCCTCGACCACAGATGTTGCCTCGTGCGGCAACTTTGTGCCCTGGCCGCCGTGATGACCGTCGAGTTTGGTGGTGCAATCTGGTGCCGTGGGCGCCCCGCCCCGCCCCGCCCCGCCCCGCCCCGCCCCGCCCCGCCACGCCCCGCCACGCCCGCAGGGAGAAGGAGTAGGAGGAGGTCCTGTCTGCCGTCGTCCTGCTGGCGCGCCCCGGGCCCGTCCTCTCCGCCCCGCCCCCGCCCCGCCGGCCGGGCCGGGATTTGGCCCCCGAGGGTTGGCAGCGGGGGTTGCGGGCGGGGAGGGGGGAATTAGGGGAGGGAAGAGAGGATGAAAGTGGGCGGAATTGCCTACTTATGCCCTGTTATGCCCTCGGAAACAAGAGGGCGGGCAGGCGGGCGGGCATGCGTCTGTCTGGGCGGGTGGAGCGGGCGGGGCCGGGCCTTGTTATTTCGTAAGGGACCGTACCGTGCGTGGTGTGGCGGGGCGTAGCTGCGGCAGGTGGATCGCGTGGGGGAGCACATGGAGGTGAGGCGGGGCGGGCGCGGCGGGCGCGGCGGAAGGGAGGCGACTCTGCGTTGTCATGGTGGTGGGCAGGCTAGAGGGGGGCGGGCCGGAGCAGCGAGGCGGGGCGATCCTCTCGAAATCCAAGTTCTGCGCGCGTACACCAGGGCCGTCGAGTGTGAGGTGCCACCGCGTCACCGCCGCAAAGTATATACCCGCCGCGGTGGTGTGGGACGGTGAGAGGAGAGTGCCATGGCTACTCTGGCATGGGGGTCGCCATACCATCCCGAGAGGGAACCTGAGGGTCGGCAGAGAGAGAGAGCGAGAGAGAGATTGAGAGAGAAAGCGAGAGTGAGAGAGTTGCCTATAGTGTGAGGGGCCGGCCCGCTGCGCTGCCCGCCACGTCACCGGCCGCAAGGGTGCCAACCCGACGCCAACGGAGGCGACGCCATCCATCATGGCGCCGCCATGGCGACGTGTGATGTGGCCTGCAGGGGGCCGGCAGCGGGGCGGGGCGGGGCGGGGCGGGGCGGGGCGCGCCCCACACGCTAGGGGACCGCCAAGGGGAGGCTGGTCTGGTCTGGCTGGCAGACCACAGGCCTGCAGGTTACGACGCCCCGCCCCGCCAGCCAGGGGTGCGGATTTTGCATCGCGATTCCGACGGTCCGCCCCGCCCCGTATCAGGTCCGCCGCGGGACGCTGCGGTGAGCGGTGAGCCGACGGCGTCCCTCTGTGGAGGGGCAGAGGAATTCGGGCCCGGGCGGGGCGCCTGGTTGGGATTAGCGGGCGGGGCGGGGCGGGGCGGGGCATCAGTGAGAGAGGGCGCGCGGCCGGCGCAATGCGGCGGTAGTGAAGTGAAAGGGCTGCGTCTTGGGGCGGGGGCGGGGCGCCCTGGCCGCGGGGCTCGGGGGTGTCCGAGGCTTCGTTAACCACCAGGCCTTTTGAACCCGCGCCGCGCGCCCCGTGATTGGCCGGCCCGGCCCCGCCCCGCCCGTCAGGCGCAGTGGCTCTCGCCTCGCACCTCAGATAGGTCCAGTCCGGCCCCGTCTGGACCAGAGGGGGGCTTAAGTCAAAAGGAGAAGGGCCTCTGAGCCGCCAGGCCGGGGCGGCGCGGGGCCGGGAACCCCAGCCCTTAGCGCTGCCCCACCCCGCGCCCACCGGCACCGGCCTCGTCTTTGCAGGTTGGAGCCCCTCGGGGCGGGGTGGGTGTGGGTGGCGGGCGGCGGGCGCCCCCTGCTAGGGGCATCTTGTCGTGCGATCGTACGCGTTCCAGCCCCGCCCCGCCACATGCAAGCCCCCCCCCCCCCCTTAAGCGATCGGCTCGCTTATCAGTAGAGGCGGGGCGGGGCGGGGCTGGCCTGGCCCTGAGGATGCTGGCGCACCCTCGAGCTATCGCGGGCGTAGCGGGTCGTGGCGAGGCGGTTGTTGGGGTGGCGGCACATCAAAGCAAAGCAAGGAGGACACCTCTGGCTGGCCGCGCCGGGCCGGACCCACCTGATGGGATTAGCCCCGCCCCGCCCCGCCCCGCCCGGTCCACATAGCGGGCCGCTGACTGTGTGGCTCCAATTAAGGCGGGGAAGGTTATCAGCGGTGCGCGAGTCAGGCGCGCTTTTAAGTCCGGCTGACGGGAGGGGCGAGGTGGTGTAGGTTGCCTACAGGCAGGGGGTTTTCACCTCATGTTGCCTACCTTTCAGGCGGCATTCACACCTTACGGGAGAATGGGCAGTATCACGGGGGCCGCCGCAGCCTTAGTTCGAGGAAGGTGCCAGTCCCACGGTCCAGCCCCAGCCCGGCCCAAATGATCGCGCAGCAGAGCCGTGCCGAGCGGCAGTGGTGGCGGTGGCGGCAGCGCAAGCGGCTAAATAATGGTCGTTTTCGTGTTGGTGCCCGTGTCGTGTGCTGGGCACTGCCGGGCCGGGCCGGGCTGCCCGGCCTTATCTGTGCAGCAGCTTGGTGAGCTCGGCGGCGGAACTCCCCTCCCCTCCTCCCCCCTCTCACCTCACGAGGTATAAATTGTGCCCGATCTCAACCCTAATGGGCAAGCGGGGATATTAATTAACAGGCCGAGGACAGGGGCCGCCCCGCCCCGCCCCGCCCCGCGTGCGTCTGCTGGGCGGCGCGTCGCCCTGGCCCGGCCCGGCCCGGCCCGGCCCCCGGCAGGCCGCCGCCGTCCTCGTCGCTCGCACGGCGGGGCCGGGCCGGGCCTCTCTGTCGCTCAGCACGACGGTCTCGAACGCGTCCGGGAGCCAGGCGTGCTGAGGTCGGGAGTACAGCGACCTATCGGGCCGCCTCATCAGCTGGTGCGGCGGGGCGTGGCGGGGCGGGGGCCGGTGACTTTGCACACGACCAGGCAGGCAGGCGAGGGGATTAAAAAACAAGCTCGGTGGGGCGGGGCGGGGTGCACGGCGCCCGGCTCCAGTAGCGCCCCTAGGCCCGCGGGCCTCGACGGGGCCGGGGTTTAACGCGGCCATAGGTCACTGGTACCTGCTGTGGGTTCGAGTGTGTAGCTTATAGCCTCCATATCGGACGCGCACAGCGCCGTTGTTACTTTTTTCCATATGCACATTCGAGTCTCGTGTTGTCCCTGGCGGGGCGCAGGTTATACCGAATGCTTTTTGTGATCCTGATATGTGGTTTAATTATTCTCTCTGATATGCACTTGCTTGGTCCAGGAGGGAGTGTGTGTGCATGCGCGCGCGCGCGGAACAGAAGCCCTCTTGGTGCTCGGCTGAGCTCCAGCAGGGCTTATCGCCATCTGCATGCAGGCAGGGGCAGGCACACACACACACACACACACACACACAGAGCGATGCATTGCGTAAGCAGCCACTCTGGACCCTGTAGGTAGCAGCCGCTCGCCCTGCCGCGCCCCGCCCCGCCCCGCCCCGCCCCGCCCCGGCTGGTGTCTGTCTGCCCCGCAGCCAGCCGTCGCGCGCCGGTCCGACCGTGAACCGGAGAGCATGGGGCAGGTCAGGGCGTGTAGTGGTGATCGCGACGTGCGTGCGTGTGCGTGTGTGTGGATATGCCACGCCCCGCCAAAGGTAGACGCTCCTGCCGCCCCGCCCCGCCCCGCCCCGCCCCCCGCCCCGCCGCTCTGCCGGTACAAGGGTTCGCCATTAGCTGCGCGCGCCACGCCGTCGCGCCGCGCCCAAACCGTCTGGCGGCAGCGAGCCTGCGCCCCGCCATGTGCACCGGATCTGCATTGGCCGGATTGATTTTGAGCTGCGTGTGTGTGTGTGTGTGTGTGTGTGTGGAGCGGCGAATACCGCCGCGACAGAGATGGAGAGCGCTCAAGCAGCGGCAGGCGGCAGGCAGGCAGGCAGAGACAGGGAAACTCGTCCTAACACTACGAAAAATATCTTCGTAAAGTCACAATGTTTTTCGTTATTTGTAATTTACAAGTAAAGTTGTAAATTTATGATCGGTGTCGTACAGTATGAAAAAGCCTATTTGAGATCGTTTAAGAACGACGAGGTTAACATTACAAGTTTCTATTGAATTTTGTAATATTACAATTTGATAGCGAAACTTTACGACATTTCTTATGGGAAAACTGTAGAGCGACGTCGATCGTAGCGCTGTGCGGAGCTGAGCGCCGGGGACGGGACGGGACGAGCCCCGTGCGCGCTGCCGGGTAGGCAGACCCGCCCGACACGTGCCGTGTGCGGGTGGCCTACCCGGTCCGCCCGCAAGGCGCCGTGCCGTAGGTGGCAAGGCGCGGGGTAGGCAGACCCGCCGTGCGCCCCAGCTCGACGGGGCTGCATTTCAATCAGCCGGGCGGCTAGAGGAGGAGGAGGTCGGAGGCGGAGGTTGGAGGAGGGCACGGGCGGGGAGGGGAGGGGGGCGCTCGCGTGCGTCGCGGGCGGCGCGCGACGAGACGAGACCGGCTCGGCGACATGTCACGTGATTGCCAATCTAGCATTCCCCATCTCCCCCCTCCACATGGCGTCCTCTTTTCCTGTTTTTCCCCTTTTCCTTCTCTGCGCTTTGCGAGCCGCGTGTCCCCCGTACTTTTAGGCGTTCTCCCCTCCCTCCAGCCACGCCACGTCCCCTGGTGCGCCGGCAGCAGGTGCCTGTGGATCATATTGGCCTCATCGCTAGCGCGCCAGGCCCCGCCGCGCCCCGCCGCGCCCTGCCACCCCGGCTCTGCCCTGCCGCCCCGCGTGTTTCGCCGACATTGCGAGGCGTGCCTGGCCGGGGCGGGGCGGGGCGGGCCGGAGGTCTGCGGGGCGGCGAAGTGAAGAGGGAACGCCTTTACGCGGGCGGGGAATGCGAACCTGCGTGTTGATGCAGTGCTACGTCTCCCTCTCGCCTCTCTCTCTCCCCCTCTCCCCCCCTCCCTCTCCGTCATTGCCCTCCCCCTTCTCCCTCTCTCTCCCTTTGCCTGGCTCGGCTCCTGCCTCCCTAGGGCCGGCTGCCTCGCAGCTCCTCATGAAATATGAAGTGAACAGGCGCGGTGCGCGCACGCTGCTGCTGCTGCGTCCAGACGGGGCGTTCTCCTCCCGCCCCACCCGTCAGCAGGGGCGGGGCGGGGCGGGGTGGGTGCGCACGCCGGCAGCAGGTTGCCGGCCGGGAAGTGCACACTAAGTATTCCTGTTGCACGCTGGGTCCCCGGAGAGCGGGCCGGGCGCGCTGTGCGGCGCGTCGCGTCGCGCCGGGTACCGTACCGGTACTCTTCCCTCTCCCTTTCTCCCTCTCTCTCCCGGGGGCGGTGCGCTCCGCCCGCCTGGCCTGTCGCCATCCTTTGAGCTGCTTATGCCGTTGTTATGCTTCCGCACGCTCCGCCGCGCCGCGCCGCGCCGGGCCGGGCCCGCTGTGATCTTCAGAGAAAGAAGAGAGAAGTGCAGAGCGGAGAGCTGCTGCAGGCGGGGCTTCCCTCCCGCCGCTCCTCCCAGGAGGCCCTGCCCTGCCCCGCCCGCGCTCTGGCGACAACGCCACCGCCGTCTAAGTGAGCTGCGAGAGAGCGCGAGAGAGACAGAGCGAGCAAAATAGCGAGTAAGGTAGAGGGAGCGATGAGATAGAGAGAGCGAGCTAGAGAGCGAGACAGCGAGCGAGCGAGAGCGAGTAAGGTAGAGGGAGCGATGAGATAGAGAGAGCGAGGTGCCTGGTCGCTGGCCTGGCCTGCCCGCTGCCCGCCCCGGGTGACTCACGCAGACGTGTCCCCGAGGGCCGACCTTTGCGCTGCTGTCGCTGCAGATACATATATATTTTTTCTGCGTCTCGTCGCTTCGTGACGGTGCGGGTACCGTACGCGGCCGCCGCGGCGCCTTGTACGGCGCGGACGAGACGGGACGGGACGGACGACGGTGGGCGCCCGTCCGTCCGTCCTTCCCTCTGTCTGTCCGTCCGTCTGTCTGCCTGCCTGTGTGTCAGTCTGTGGGTCCGCCTGCAGCAGCCGGCAGGCCGGCAGGCACGTCTCAACTCACTAACGAGAGGCGAGCAGTCATGCCCGCACTTTGTAACTGAAATCTCTCACTTGTCCTGGCCGCCGCCGCCGCATGCAGCCGGGTATAACGAAGGTACCTAGCCGCCCCGCCCCGCCCCGCTCCGTCCTCCGCGTCCCGTCCGGGGCCGTCGCGACGCCGCGCCGCCGTCCAGGATCCACGTAACGATCCTCTCGTTAGAGCTGCGGCCGCGCTGGGGCGGGCGGGCGGGGCCGGGCCCGGCCGGGCCGCCTCCACTGCTGGGCTGGGCCGGGCCGGGGACGACGGAGAGATGTTCTCAAAATTAGCGGTGCAGGCGGCGGGGCGCCGGCTTGGCGAAATCTAAGAATCTCGTTACGGCTCCGGCTGGCTCTGCTCCGCGGCGCGGCCTGACCCGGCAGGGCAAGGCTGGCAGGGCGCCCCGGTTCAGTTCGGCCACTGCGCGCCGTCGCAACCCCTCCACCCTTCTCTCGCTCTCTTTTCTCTCTTTTCTCTCTCAGACCACCCTGCTAGGAATGCATAGTGTTCCTTTCCGATTCCTTTGAATGCGCCCCTCCCCCCTCTCTCTCTCTCTCTCTCTCTCTCTCTCTCTCTCTCTCTCTCTCTCTCCCTCTCTCCCTCTCCCTCTCCCTCTCTCCCTCTCCCTCTCCCTCTCTTCCTCTCCCTCTCTCTCTGGCCGGGCCGGGCTAGGCTCCCTGCTGACATGCACAGCTGCCTCCAATCGATTTCGTGGCCCGATTTCCTTGCGGCCCCCCGGCGCTTGGCGCCCTGGCCCCTGCGCCCCTCCCGCACGCTGACACTGACGCGGGCCTCAGTGTGAGCAAATGAGAGCTACCTGATTCAGAAGATCGCTCTCGTTCCTCCTTCCTTGTCGCACCTATGGCGGTGCCCTATGCTGGGCATGGCGGTGCTACATGAGTGCGACAAGGACAGAAGTACGAGAGCGATCCTGCGGAATCAGTCGGCTGGCAGGGAAATGAAAAACGTCCTTGCGCTCGGCACCGACCCTAACCTGACCTTAGACCTGGCGCGGACGGGCGGGGCCGGGGCGAGTCGCTTCCTCTGTCGTGAATTAGTTCGTATCCGTGACAGTGGCGGGAGTTGGCGTGGTGGGCCGTGTGGTGGAGAGTTGTGTTGTTTCTCCAGTTTCCACCACGCGGCGGCGGCGGCCTCGACGGAAATCTCTTGTTTAGGGTCCTCTTCTCCACCGCTTCCTCTTGCCCCTGCCACATCTTTCTCTCTCTTTTTGTCTCTCTCTCTCTCGCTCGCTCGCACGCTCTCTGTCTCTCTGCTTCTCCCAGGGGCTGTGTTTCTCCGTCCACCCACTGTATTGCCCTATGATGTATGGCGCGTACGCACCGGCCGAGGCAGAGAGAGAGAGAGACAGACAGAGACAGAGAGATAGACGCCGGTGGACAGCCGTGGACCCTGCTCGAGGCCCCCCCCCTCCCTTTCCCCTCTACGGTGGTCAGGAGGGCCGGGCCGGGCGGTAGCTGTCCGGTCCCCCAGTTAGGCAAAGTGGCAGCTGTACTGTAACCACCGCCCACGCGCGGGGGACGTCAGACTGAGCGCTCTATGTAGTGTTGTGTTGAAACAGAAAGAAAGTTACCATAACGCGCCTGGTGTGTACCTTTTCCCCCTTAAATTTATCTTCCGTCGTATTGGGTATTGGCTTAGTTCGAGGTATACGGCGTACCCGCAATACACGAGAGAGAAAGAGAAAGAGAATTGGTGTGTTCGCCGGTCCCTCGGTGTCTCTTTTTCGCACACTTCCAATGCTCCCTCTGGAGGGAGGATAAAAATACAAGTTGAGGCCGCGGCCATCCGTAGCGTGTAATAATTGGAGCGTTATTTATAGCGTATATAACTCATGCGACGTGCGCAGCCCGTCTCTTTCGCGCGCTCTCCGCCCTCTCTCTCCCTCTCCTCATTCTGGTCTCTCTCGCTCGCTCTTGGTGTACCTCCTATGTGCGTCCTCCTCCCTCCTTTATCCCTCTCACGCTTGGCGAGGCGACATGGAGCGCCCCGTTTTGCGAAAATGAAAATTATGCCCGTTGTTGGAGTGGACGTATAATGAGGTACGATAGCCGGTCACGAGCGAGACGGCGGGCTTATTGGTGGTGCGAGAGGAAGGGAGAGCGAGAGAGTCTGAGTCTGAGGAAGAGAAAGAGAGAGAAACGAAGAGAAACAAGAGACACAGACGCGGGGGCTAGGAGGGGGCCCATTCGTACCCACGAGGTCGTGAAAAAACGTGACTACCCGATGCACCGTGGAAATGCTGTGCACTCCCCCCTCCCCACCTGGCAGTCGGGGTGCTTGTAGGGGGCCGGGCTGGGGTTCGGCAGGTGCGGGGCGCCAGCCAGCCAGCCCCTTTGAACACATGCTGATATGGAGGGTGAGTAGATCGGGTGTCGGGCTGCTCCGCTAAACGCGAGACGGGCCGTGTCTCGCGACTCGTAACGTGAGACGCGTCGCGTCACGGGGTGTCAGGCCTTTCCGGAGACGCTAGGGGGTGGAGGGAGGTCCTTAACCCCCCCCCCCTCTCCCCCACCTCCGCTTTTATCCTCTCGAGTGAGCGGGGCGCAACAGATTGGTGCTGCGGTGGCCGGCCCGGCGCCCCTACCCCGCAGGGGTGGCAGCCACCACCACCGAGGGGGCCCCTCAGGGGGCACAAGCTCCCGATGAGGTGTGGCGCCCGGGGGGCCCCCCGGTGACGCGCCGTTGAGGTGACCCCTCGTGGGGCCCGCAACACTAATAAAAAGCTCACGGCGAATTTCACTCCCACAGCACTGTAGCTTGCGGTGAATTTTTCTTACCGTAAGTGATTGTGTGCTTTATGTGTGCGCTTGACAGAGTGCAGTCGCCCCCTGGCAGTGGTGGCCGAAACGTTGCAAGCGATGAGTCAAAGCCGGCGACGAACGTAAACCACTTCCGGCTTGAGAAGAGAGTTATATCTCCCAGTGCGTATACCAACATTATTCGTTGAAAATACGTTGTGCGAAAATGTGAGGTCCAGCGAAGTTGTGCTATGGCGAAACGTGCTCCATGGTGGGTAACAGAGAGCCGGCGTGCTAAACGGCTGGGATTGCACAGCGGTTGTAGGGGCGTATCTGCTTACGGGGCGTAACTACACGTGGGACTGAAATGGATCTGGCGTGTGTGTGTGCGCGCGCGCGCTGGGTCTGCCCTGGCGTTGCACAATGGGGCAATAGTGTATCGGTACACCTCCCGCTGGTGTCTGGCTGAGGAGTTAGCACGCGGCGGCCGCTGCATTTACACCGTAGGGCACAACGCGGAAAACTTAGCAGTCCTGATCTTCGCTCCTATACGGGCAAGAATCATGACTGAAATTAGAGAGGAGGGCGCCCTTGTCTCATGCCTAAATAAAGTGACGCTATCCAAGAGGAAATTTCAGATTGACATACTTAAGTTCTTTCACTCGTACGTGCGGGCGTCACTCTGGAGCAGCAAGGACTTCCCCACCCACGGCGTGAGTAGTCAGTTTGTGCCTCTTTGTCGGGAGCGTCCTCACAGAGTGCAGTGCACCCCGCTGCCCCCCCCCCCCCCCCTCCTCCCCTCTCCCCCGAACCTGTTTTCCAGTGGGCTGCTGCTTGCTGGCCCTGCTGGCTCGCTGTGCATGATATGCGCTCCGCTGCTCAACAGGTTGGTGTTCAACTGTTTCAGGGACTTTGGGAGGGAGGAGGGGGGCATGCAGCCCACACGGGCGACCAATAAAACGTTGCGTGGTAGGCACGGAAAGCGGTGTAGTTCTAAAATCACGGGGTAGCTACGAGTTGGTAACACCAGAGTGCTCCAAAATCGATGGTCAAACTTTCTCTGCACGCGAAAGAAGATGAGAAACACGACTTGGAATCGTTCATGTTTTCCCGTAGGTTTGGGAATACGCGTGCCTGTAGCCCTGCCCGCGCACAGGTCCCTTGAACGAACATGTTTCAAGTAGCGTAAGGACGTGATGCGGCGGTGTCGTAATGCCGTGGGCCGCGCCGCGGGAGTGGGAGTGAGACGGGGCGAGGCACGGCGGGGAATGAAATTCATATTCGGGAGGAACAACAAGGAGGGACAGTAATTGATGGCCTGATAATGCGCGGCTCTCACCGGCCGCTGCGCTGGCTTGTTGCCCGGGCGGCCGCCCACGCCAGGCGCGCACGCGCGCACGCACGCACGCACGCACGGGCGCGCACGGACCAGAGGTCGTAAACGCGCCGCAGCCTTAGAACAAAAGGAAGCGGCAGACCGCCCAGGTCTGCACCCTTCAGACACTAGTTGGCTTCTTGTTACATTTCGGCCGAGGGAGATGGGGGGGGGGGGGGGGGGAGGAGGGAGAAAAAGAGAGGCAAAGGGACTGTGCATAGCAGTCGTCGAAACGGAAACTGCTGCGGCGGCGGCGTATAGCAGTCTTTTATGGCAACCGTAAAGTGCAATTATTATCTATCTGGGGAGGAGGCCAGCCAAGCCCAGCCCAACCGGTCCGTGTTCGACTGTTAGCAAATGAGGTGGGCCCGGCGGGGCGGAGCAGCGGATACCTCTGCGCTCTGGTGCAGGCCGAGGCCGGCTGAGGCCAGGGCGTCGCGGGCGGCAGAGACAGGCGGCGCCGGGGACGACACGGCTGCTGCGCAAGTTTTAGTGCTGCAAGTCGTGGCGTGGCGTGGCGGGGCGGGGCGGGGCCGGCACAAGACGGGGCCGTCCGAGCTGTAAAACACCCAGGGCGTTCGGTCCCCCTGGGGGGGGGGGGGGGGGGGCGTTCGGAATAGGGAAGATGGGGAAAGGAACGAAGAAAGGAAGGAACACCCGATCACGCCGAAAGGAGAAAGAAATCGATCACTCGCATACGCGGTACTTGCTTTTCCGCGCCAAGCATACTACGGCTGAACCGCAGGCATATACAGGCGTGGGCCAAGCATACACGCGGAAGCTTGACGCGAGCATGAGATCGGTACTGATATCTCGCACTGATGCGGAAATCACGCATTGAATGCTAGATTCAAACGAGACTCGCGTAGGCCCATCACGCATTGGTTCATGCGTAGACGATTTTCGCCCCAAATACCACTTTCAGCTTGAATCAGGCTTGCATTTTTTGGGGGGTGAGGGACGGGAGGACAGGGATACAGAGAGAGCAGAGAGGATGGAAGGAGTGAGGAGGGCGGAGGAAGGAAGGAAGGAAGGAAGGAAGGAAGGAAGGAAGGCAGGCAAAGAAACGGATGGTGAGACGCGATGGCGCTGGCGAGCGGGCGCGGTGCTGCGCGGTGCAGCGCGCTGCAGGACACGAGGCTTTACGGCCTGTTTGAAATGCATTGCGCCGCCCGGCTAGGGGGCGGCAAGCGAGAATGAATGAGATGGACTTGAACGAGTTTTTGGGTGGAGCGGCGGCGGCGCGCGCTGAGGGCGTGGTCGCCCGCGGGTTGAGCGTGTGTGTGTGTGAGAGAGAGCGAGAGGGAGAGAGAGTGAGAGAGAGAGAGAGTGAGAGAGAGAGAGAATAAGGCTGAAGTGGATGGGGCGGGTGTGTCATACCGTACAGGTGTTCGGTGCGGGGAGACCTCAGCCTCAGCCTGTGGGCCACTACTACTCGGGGCCACTTAGGAGCCCCGCCCCGCCCCGCCCCGCCCCTGCGCGGCCTCCGCTGCTGTCTCTGTTTCGGCTCGGTGGCCCGATCGGATGCTCGTCTGTCTGATGGGTATTGCCTGCTCGTTTATATGATTTATTCGTTAATTATGTTTAGCTCGCTCACACCTCTCTCTCACACACACACACAAACACAGATTGTCGGAGCTGGACTGAAACGCCTTCCGTAGGAGGAGTATAAAATGCTCTGGAAATGAAAATCAAAACGAGTATAATGAAGCTGTGGACTTCGAGTCCGTACAGTATAATGCGCCCGCAGCGAGTTTAAACGTCCCGCCGCGCCGGCCCGTCCCGTCACGTGTCAGGTAGCCTCGGCCGGGCGCTAATGCGTTGTGGGTACGCCCCAGCGCGGCCCAGCGCCTAGCCCTACTGGGAACAGTCGAACAGAAGCCGCTGACCTCCCACTCTCCTCTCTCTCTCCCTCTCTCCCTCCCCCTCTCCCTCTCGCTCTCTGTTTCTCGCTTCTGCGCCCGCGCGCGGGCCGTAGAGACTATAAAAAAAGATGTTCAACACGTGTCTCGGTCATATTTCGTGAGACGCGTCAAAGAGTTGACACACCACTAGGAATACGGAGAGAGTGAAGTAGGGGGGGGGGGTAAGTCACGTGAGCGCGTATTTATTAAGCCCCATGTGCGTGGTGTACTGCTATCAGAGGCCTCACGTGTGACTGTGCGGAGGGGGGAAGGTACCCGCGGGGGTAACCCCCCCTCGATGACAAATGAGCCAAGGGGTGCGGTGGGCGGCGTGCGGTGGGCGTGGCCCTGCCACAGGCCGGGCCCGCCCCGCCCCGCCCCGCCCCGCCCCGCCCCGCCGTCGTGGACTTGACGATATCATATTTTGCCCGCTGGCGCCGCACCTCGCCGTTTCCCCGGGGCGGGAATACGCCGCCGTACGCACCTCGGGAAAAGGGAAGGCTTGGGGGCTCCTGCGCGCCGCGCTGCTTCTGCTGCTCATTTGAAAGTCAAGATGGCGTGTCCTCTGAGCGTGCGGCGGGGCGGGGCGGGGCGGGGCGGGGGCGCACCCCCTCATCGTACACCGCTACCACTCTTATTTATATTTCTAAAAAAGAAAGGACGGCGGGGCGCTCGCCGTGTATATGCTGTTTCAGCCGAGACGTGCGGGAGGCGCCCGCGCCCGGCCCGGCCCCTCGTCTGCTCCGCCTGCCGTACACCTTTCCTCCCCCGATTTCTTCCCTTCTCTCCCCCCACCCTCCCCCCTCTCCCTCCCTCTCTCCTTCCCCCGCCCGCCCGCTCGCTCACGCGCGATATCATCGGCAATAGGCACGACCCTTTCATGTGTCGAACGCGCTAGATTACTCGTACACGACCCCTCCGCTCCGCTCTCTCCCTCTCTGTCTCTCCCTCGCTCCCGCTCTCTCTCACCTGCGCGCCCAGCCCTCCCTCCCGCCTCCCCGGTAACTTCCCCGATATTTGCTCCCTCTCAGGGTCCGCCCACACGCGTGGCGCCCCTTCCTCTTTCTCTCTCTCTTACTCTTTTTTTGCAGCGGCTGTGTGCCGGGGCCGTACCGAGCTGAGCTGCACCAAAGTGCGCGTCGAGTATTGTAATTATCCCCTGGTTGGTCTGGAGGGTCCGGACCGGAGCGGGCCGGACCGGAGGCACCGGGTGGCCCGGAGCGGACCGGAGCGGGCAGTTACATTTCTCATGTCGTTGGGGCCTTCGCTCTCTCGCTCTCTCTCTCTCCCTTTCCCTCTCCCTGCCCCCGCCACTCTGGAGGTCTGCCTCTGCTGTGGATGAGGTGCTTCTCTCCACTGTCTGCTCGCGCTGTGGCCCCTGCCCCGCCCCGCCCCACCCCGCCTCGGTTCAACTCGGTAGCCGGCCCGTGGTGGTGTGGTGCCTGCTGCTGGTACTTCATATAAACTGTCGGTGTACGGTTCTTCCCCCCCCCCCCCCCCCCCCCCCCTTACTCCTCCACTTTATTGTAATTTCGTGAGTACCTCTCGGGTATGTGCCGTACCTGCCGCCGCCCCGCGCGCATCGCCTGAGATTATCTCTGGGTTTAATTAAAATGTATGGCGACTCGGGCCGTCGTTATCCTGTCGTCATCAGGCTCGGCCGCCCCGCCCCGCCCCGCCACCGCCGCGGCCCAGGCTGCAAATTTGCCTTTTGCCTCGCAATGAAATAGTGGCGGTGACCGCCTGGGCTAATGCGCTGGTCTGCTGGGCTTGGCGGCTCCTCCCTCCTCCAGCAGCAGGGGCTGGGCTGTGCCCCCTGCGGGGCCCCTGCAGGACCCCGCAGGACCCCGCAGGCGCGCATGAGTAGCTGCTGCTAATCCCTGCTCGCCATATAGCGAGCGGAGCGCGCTGTCCCGTCCCCTCCGGCCCCCTCGCTACCCGTGTAAGCGCTGCGCGCGCCGTGATGGATGCACGTGACGTCACCACCAGCGCCACGGTAGCGCACACCACCACACGACACGGCGGCGCCCGACACGACGCCAACGTCCGGCGGTAACGTGGAGAAATTTCTCTGAGCGTCGCGACGCCGCGCGCCGGAGCGTTCCTGTGCAAAGTGGTCTCGGACACCGCGGTGTTCCGCTGCCACTGCATAATATCGCTACTCTTATACCACTCCGTAGGCAACGATGTTTAAAACTAAAACAAAAAGTTTGCCAAAGCAGCTAAAAGTTTGCAGCAATGGCGCAAAACAAGTTATTAGTGGTAGCAAAATGATTTTGCTGTTGCCATACTGTCAAACCAGCTTACCCTCTATTTTGCGTGCGGACTATCCTGGAACAGTTTTAGGTGTGTCTGTAGCTAACCGAACGGTTCCAAAACCGTTCGGTATGGGTTCGTTTCATACGGTATGTCACATAACGGCCCCTCCCCTCGCTGCCTCCGCCCGCAGCTCTTGCCGCTCGTTCGCGTTTTGGACCCTTTTCCCTCCATCCCCTCCCGACGCACCCCCCGCAGGGATTCTCATGTTTGCGAGCGCGCTTACGCCCGGCCCGGCCGCCTGCCTGCCTGCCTGGCAGAGTTGAGATATATTGGGGACCGCTCCACACTCTCGCCGCGCCACGCCACGCCGCTCTCAGCCGCAGGCGTCCATCATATTGATACTTCAGATGTTCACCTCGGCGACGCACACACCACGCCGCGCCACGCCTCAGAAAGCAAATATAATCAAACAGCAAGCGCACGCGTTTACCACCTCACTCCTCCACCTGTGTGTGCTTGTGAGTGTGTTTGTGTGTCTGTGTGTGTGTCGTGGTGTATATCGCCCAGTGTTTTTGGGGGAACGTCTTCCGATGAACATTTGTCGTAAATTATGTCCGATTTATAAGCGACATGAGCTGTTATTTGGGAGCCCTCCTGGAGGAATGCCCGTAAGATATTGTTATGCCGACCCTGGCCCGCCACGCCCCGCCACGCTCGCTCGGCCCCTGCTCGCTCCGCCCGGCCCGGCCCGGCCTTGCCCGCCAGAGCTTTGCCTCATGTTCTTATATTATCTCCCGTTGCTGTTGAAACTTTTTGTCACGACGGACTTTTCGGTGGAGCTGCAACAGCAGCAGCAGGCATGGCATGGCGGGGCGGGGCGGTCGGTTTCCGTTCCCGACAGCAGCAGCAGCAGCATATCGTCGTTTTGTCTCAGCGCAACGTATGTTTTTACCTTTTATTATTTAACGATTCGGGGGTCTTTTTACATATGTTGAGCCCGTGTTGTCTTTGCCCGCACACTGGTACGAAAACGCTGTTGTTTATGCTGCTGTGGTGTGATTGAACACTCTCTCTCTCTCTCTCTCTCTCTCTCTCTCTCTCTCTCTCTCTCTCTCTCTCTCTCTCTCTCTCTCTCTCTCTCTCTCTCTCTCCCCCACACGGCCGCCTCTATTCTTCACCCGCACGTACACTCGTACACAGCTTTGGCTCCGGGCGCGCCGCCGCCGCCGCCTCCCGCTGAGTCGAGTTACTTTCGTTAATTAATATTTCGTGTGTTGATGCGGGTGCAGCAGCAGCAGCGTGCGGGGCAGGGTGGGCGGCCGGGCGCTTTCAAATCTGGCGCGCCCGGAACACAGCGGCAGCAGCAGCTAACCGAGCCGCGGCCACGCACATCCCGGTGTGCGGTGCGGGCGGCGCGGCGGCGGGGCCGGTGCCGGGGCCGAGCCAGACCGGGGAATTAATGCTCCCTACTGATAAAAGTAATTGTGAAGTCCAATCCAACGGGTGGGCCTGCCCTGCCTTGCCCGCCGCGCCGGTGGGGCTTTTGTCTTGGCCTTTCTTTCTCTTCTACTGCGCCTTATCATACTTTTACTAACTTAACGATCCTGATCAAAAGAAAAACACCGCGCGGAAAAGTTTTCCCGCGCGTCTTTTAATTTTCTTTTTCGTGTACGCGCGCGCGGCGCGCGCGATACGGAAATTTAAACGCAATTTTTTTTTACTATTTTAAACGTGTGTGTGGGTTTGCGGTGGCCGGGCGGCACAAGTTGCGCGGCTTATGGGGATTTGGTCGGGAGCGGGAGAGGAGAGGCGGAACCGGTAGAGGAGAGTAAAGTTCAGGACGGGGAGGAGGATGGTGCGTACGGGGATTATAGGGAGCGGGCGGGGCGTCTCACGTGAAGCGGCGAGAGAGGATTGTGGATATGGGGGGAGAGGGAGGAGAGAGAGAGAGAGAGAGAGAGAGAGAGAAAGGAGAGCCGACGAAAGACAAGGGGCATGAGGGAGCGAGGTCAATGTTTATATTCACCAGGACACCCTTACAGGTGGGACGAGGCGAAGCGAGGCGAGGGCGACACCTCGGTCTCTCTCTCTCTCTCTCTCTCTCTCTCTCTCTCTCTCTCTCTCTCTCTCTCTCTCTCTCTCTGTCGCCCACACCGTCTCTTTCCCCTTCGCTTTCGGATCGGGTCGTCCGGCCTCCGCCGTCGGCAGGGGACGAATTCCTGTGAATTATGGAGAAGTCACGAGTTTGACGGCTTCTATCAGGAGTCTGCCCCAGTCCCAGGGCGCTGGGCGGGGCGGGGAGGGGCGCGGCGTCGCACCATCACCGATCATCGAGCCCCCGGCGCCGCGCCCGCCGCGCCCGCCCCGCCCCGCCCCGCCATGGACGCTCGGCGCCCCCGCCTGCGAGCGTGCGATGGCAATGGATGGATAGATGGAAGAGCTTGAAGGATGATTGCGGGGTTTCGCGTTCAGCCCCTCTGCTGCCTCCGCCGCCCCTCCTAATATCACCTGCCGGCCCCACCCCGCCCCGCCCGGCCCCGCCCCGCGGTCTTACCGTCATGTCACGGGGAGCAGAGCGGCGGGACAGAGCTCCGAGCTCCATGCCAGACACACGCGTCTCTACCGAAAGACTTTCTTACACTGAAAACACCGAGTGCGTGCGAATGTCGCACTCTTGTAGGTGTAGGGATTTCCATTCAGCTAGTAAAGGTGTAAATTTCCTTGGAACTCTGACACTACGTGTATCAGGCACAAGTGTGTCAGTAATGGAAACTCGCACATCTTAATGTGTGTGACCTTTAAACACTAGGGTTTCCCGCGATGTTTCCGCCAAACGGGTAGGCCGCTTGCGCAGAAAACTAACCTCCTCCCACTGTGGCATATCTCGCATTCAACCGCACGCAGTCGCAAGTGCGTGCAACGTGAAAACTATATCTTTATTACTTTTGACTGGTTATAACCAGTCATACATGACAGACGTCTACACCTGTCGCCCGTTTGCGTTTGAAAGGTCTGTGCAGTTTCGCACACAACCGCACACACACAGGGACCAAAAAAGGGCGCAATGCCAGCTTAACAGGATGGGAAAAGAAGTGGCAGCCGCTGGTAGTCGAACCCGCCCCGTCCGGCGCGCCTCTCTCGCTGCCGGGCTCGCTGGCTTTTACGAGGCTTGTTATGACGTGGCTTTATGCGTCCCGCTTTTAGTCGCAATAAATTAGTGGCATTGTTGTCGTTACCGGATAGCCTTACGCGCCTTACACGTCATGTTTTACCACCTGTGTGAGCGCAGCGCGCAAGTACACAGCGGAATTTATTTTTGTTGCCTTTTTTTTTCTTTTCCCTTTTGCTGCTGCTTGCTGCTGCTGCTTGTGCTATGCGAAAGTCTGCTTAGCGTGAGCTCTTTATATTCCTTTCGACTGAGCAGCAGTTTGCGCAACAAGGAAAAAACGAAAACATTTGAAGGCGGTATTTTGACGTTAAATGGCGTTCCAGTAGGAGGGGGGGAATATCCATCCGGCCAAGTCATTCTAGAAAGGTATCCCCGTCCTAACGGTGCAAGGAAATAATAAACAAACAGCGCGGGACAACTAAGTTCGGCCTGGTGGCCGTGCGGACCTGACCCTAATCCGCGCGGACGCGAAGCAGCGCGCCGGGCTGGACGACGAGACGAAGACGGATCGCTCGCAACCCTTGGATCCCGTTGGCGTCCAAACTGGGCGCGGGGGCCCGGTCCGGCCCCGCCCGGCCCGGTGCCGCCGAGTCCTAGCGCTAGCGCAGTTTGCATGTGGCTGTGCCGCCCCGCCCCGCCCCGCCCCGCAGCAGTCCGTCTTGCTGTCCAGAGAGGAGGAGGAGGAGCCGAGCGGATGCTGTGTGGACCGTAAACTAACGCCTTTCTGTTTTCTCTTTGTTGCAGGTGAGTGTCGTGTCGAGGAGTGCCTGCCTGCCTGCTGCTGTCTATGGCGGACCGGCAAGTTTTTATCGGAAATCTCAAAAGAGTAAAAGAATATATATGACAGGGAACTCGGCGTGAAAACGCACGGGCGTGTTGTAATGACACGACGGTGGCGCTGCGCGGGCGGGGCGAGGTGGGGTGGGGTGGGGTGGGCAGTGCAGGGACCAACTCGCACTACAGTCGCAGTCCGCGGTCTGTTCTGTTTGCTTTTTGTACTGGATTTATGCGTTTGCTGTTAATGCAGTGGGCGTAGCGCCCCACTGTGCCCCGCCACGCCCCGCCACGCCACGCCCCGCCACGCCACGCCCCGCCCCGGCGCGTCAGTGCGCGGGCCGCATTGTTTGCGCTCGGAATGCACTGTGTCACTCGGCCCATACCAGAGTCAGTGTGTGCTTTATGGTGCCCGCTGCCCCCGTGGCGCGGCGCTGCGGGGCGTGGCGGGGCGGGGCGGGGCGGGGCGCGGCGAGGCATCGAAGGGCGTCCCCGTGACAAGATCTTGATAAGGAGGACCAATACATTAGCTGCAGTGCTGCTGCTGGCGGGGCGGGGAGCAATGCCCCTCCCGCTGTCTGTTAGAATTGTATTCGTGTGTCTGTGTGTGTGTGTTCGTGTGTGTGTGTGCGCGCGAGGGGGAGAGGGGTTGCCTACCCCGCCCCGCCCCACCTGTCCGTCGTCGCCGCCGCCGGTAACGTCTCCGCTTTCTCTCTCTCTCTCTCTCGCTCCTCCCCCCGTACCACTCTCTGCACGTCAATAGGAAGTTCGATTTGGTAATTTAGGAGAGCGGGGTGGTTCGGGAGGGGGAGGGGGACGGGGGGGTGAGGGGGTCACCGTGTTCCCGCCCTGGGGGTGAGAGGGTGGGGGGTTAGTCACCCCTCGCCGCGCTAGCCCGGCCGTCTGTGCCCTTCCTTCCAAGTGGTCGGAATGAGTCGGAAATTTGTTTTATTCCATTACGTTGCCCCCCGAAAAGCGTTGGGGGGAGGGGGGCGTGGCGTGGCGTGGAGGCGCGCGGCGTGACTCGGCTCCGCCCGGCTTGGCATCTCCAGCCGTCTGGCTTTCATACTGGAGAGTGACCCCCTTCCCCCCTCCCCCTTCCTTCCTCTCACCCACTCCCGTTTCCATTTACCCCCCTCGGCAGCCACCTAGAGCGACGCCCGCCCCGCCCCCCTTATCTACGACCTCGCCGTCACATCAAGATTTGCATTTAAACAGATTGTGAAATGTCGCACGGGAGTATCTCGGAGGGGTTAGTCTTCACGGTCTAGGTGGGGCGGGCGGGCTGGCGGGGAGTGGACTAGAGTGCTGCGGCCTACTTTTGCCCACCGTGGGCCGTTTCACGTTCGTTTTCGGTTAAGCCGGCCAGGCCAACTGCCACGTGCTGTTTCCAGGTTTAGCGAGTGTTTTGCGTTGCTGAAAGCCGCACTAATACATCCTTGCGAGCAATGTGTACGCATCGCGAAGGATTTGGCTGCTTCATAAGCTTACAAAGGAATTTGTACGCAATACAAAGAAAATCGTTCGTAATTGGTTCGCAATTTCCAAGCAGCCAATGGTTCGCAAGGTTTTTGCAGTGCGAGCTATATCCTCCCGCCCTCTCTTTCTCTGTCTGTCTGTCTGTCTGTCTGTTTCTCTCTCTCCGTTCATCTACAGCCACTTCGCTGTACCTCGCGGGGAGGAGGGGGATAAGGGAGAAGAATTATGACGTGATGAAATTTCGCGCACGCGCCGCGGCGGTGGCGGCGGTACGATTCATCGAAAGGATGAAAGTTTTAAAATTTCATCAGGCTGGCCTGTAGTTGTTGTCGTGGCTCCCGCGGCCCCGCCGGCTTGTGCCACGGCAGCGGGTGTTAGCGGGGGGAGGTTGGTAATTGCGGGGGCGGCCAGGCTAGGCGGCTCGTGGCCGGCAAAGAAGCGCGCCACGCCCGCCCCGCCCCAGAGGGGGCCCGCCCCGCCCCGCCCCGCCCCGGCCCCAAAGGGGGCTGCGGAGGGGAGGGGCGGGGCGGGGCGGGGTGGGCCCAGTTGGTGTGCATTATTCACCTTCTCTCATCCTGTTACCGACCCCCTCTCCCTCGCCTCTCTCTCTCTCTCTCTCTCTCTCTCTCTCTCTCTCTCTCTCTCTCTCTCTCTCTCTCTCTCTCTCTCTCTCTCTCTCTCTCTCTCGCCTACTGTGTGCGGCGGGCTTGCCGCCCGCTTGCACCCCATAATTCCATACTTTAAAACTAAATTGTTTTCCGTCCCCCGCGCCCGCCTTTCTCTTCCCAACCCTCTTTCCTACCCCTTCCCCAGCCGCCCCACCGCCTCTCTCCTCCCTCACTTTTTCCGACTCTCTCCCCCTCCCTCTCTCCCTCTCTCTCTCTCTGTCTCTCTCCCCGGTGACCCTTCCGCAGTATTTCCATAACTGGGCGGACACAAAGGTTCGGGCGCGCCCACGATGCCGCCACCTTGCACGTCGGCAGGGCGGCAGGGGCAGAGGCAGGTGCATTCTTTTGTAAACATTTTCGGCGCCCTCGCGAACGCTCACTCAGCCTCTCCTCTTCCGGAAAAATTATCCTCGCGTCCCGAGTGTCTCTTCATGTTACGGCACGCATACTGTCTCTATAATAATAATAATAATAATAATAATAATAATAATAATAATAATAATAATAATGGTTGTCGTCTAGTTGCCTGTCGCTAAGGGCGTTGTGTATGGTGCGGTCGGTACCGGGGTGCGTCGCGGCCGGCGGGGTGGGGAGGGGATGGGGGCGGTTGTAGAGGCGGCTGAGACTTTTCCTTATCGTGGTCCCACCATGCCCGACTGGAAGCACCCTCCCCTCCCCTCGCGCCCCGCTCAGCTCCGCCACCCTATTTTTACTGCCTCTCGCGACCTTGTTCGTCACCTTGCGCTTCCACAGAGAGGACCCACCTGACCTTTAATTTTCTGGTTTTGTGAATGCGGATGGACTTATTCCCATATTCGATTGTTCGGTACACCCCGCGGGTTGTACCATTTTAAAATAATTCTTTATAAGTATATTTTCGTTTTACAAAGAATTCGCAGAGCGCTGCGCTGCCGTGGTGACAGTCTGAGCGGCCGCCCCTCTCCCTCTCCCTCTCCCTCTCCCTCTCCCTCTCTTACGCTGGCCACGAAGCCTTGGCGGGGTCGCGCTGTAACTTGATCCCTGACCATCCCCGGCGGACCCCCCCCGCCCTCCCTTTCCTCTCTCCTCCCAGCCTCCCGGGCCAGCCGTGCTCCGAATCAGAGTTAAAAACATTAGATGTTATTATTCTGTGGGCCATGAGCACGCACAGGAGGTGAAGGGCAGCTCAAGGTAAGAAAATAAGACAAGCCCCGTGTGCGAGGCGGGCGGGGCACTACTTTTTTTTTCCTCCGCTCGTCCGTTTTACGAGTGCCTCGTGGACTTGTATTATTTTGCATCATGTTGCCTGATTTATTGGCCGTCGAGTAATGGACTATTGCTTTTGGCTGAGCCGCTTAAGTAATGCGGCCGCCCGTCCCGTCCCGTCACGGTCTCGCGTTCAAATACCCGTGGCGTGGCGTTGCGGGGCGGGGCACCCCGGCGAAACGTTGCCGTGATTCAATAAACGGTCAGCGGCAGCAGCAAGTCGGTGTTATAAAACGGTTTATTTGAAACGTTTGATCTCGCGCGCGCACTCGCACTCGCACCGAAATGTCAAAGCCTTCCCTTCGGGCCCTCCGCCGCCTCGCCTTATCCTCGGGGGCCTCTGCGCTCGGCTCGGACCTTGCCCCTCTCGCCGCGGGAGAGAGGAGGGGAGGGGAGAGAAGGGTAGAGGGAGAGGAGAGGAGAGGGGGAACCGGTTGTCTATGGAAATGAGACGACAAAGCAGCGTGGCTGCGCCGTCTTGCGCCCGCCCGGGCTGCGTCCGCTGGAGCGGCGGGCTGCGGCCTGCGGGCGCCCGGGAGCGAGAGAGAGAGAGAGAGACGGACATACGGCCGAGACGTGGAGGCAGCAGGCTCGGCAGGCAGGCAGGCGCATCGCATGGCGAGCTGCATCAATCTTCAACTTTGCTGATTCCTCCTCATAAATTTAGCCAGCAGGTCCTGGCGGGGCCGCGCGGGGCTGGTTTACCCAGGGGCCCTTCCCTGCCCTGCCCTGTCCCTGGCGGGGGGTGGGCCGGAATGCAGACATAGGTTTCCATGGGGCCTGGCCCGGCCCGGCCCGGATACCTTCCTTATAGATTCTTTTGGGCGGCGGGGCCAGGCCGGGCCGGGGCCGGGGGCCCGCGGTCGCCCCCGTGCCGCTAATGGGGAGTTCCCACGGAGCAGCGCTCTTGTTGCTGTGAGGTGAGGCCTGTCCGTCTTTTACCGACACTATAATGAGATACGTCGCGTTTGTATATTTTACGCGCGCGGCGTGCGCGCCGTCTGCTTGACTTATAGAATGTGTCACACTTTTGTCTGGGCTGCTCAAAATAAATGACCATTACGCGATAAATTTATACCCTGGTATAATTCCCGGGCCGGCCGGCGGGCCGGTAACTTTATCACGGCCTGTGACGAGCGCCGGCCGGCCGGCCGCCGGGGCCTAAGGGCTTGGCGCCGCCGCCTAGGCCCATTAGCCTAGGCCCCCCTCCCCTAAGACAGCGGCGGCGCTGCGAATACATCACCGCTGTCACTATTCGCACTCACCGAGCTGCTAATAGGGTAGGGGTCGCTCTCAAGGTACGGCCTGCCTCCCTCCCTTAGCAGCCCGCCGAGCTTCCCCCTTACAAGACGCCACTTAAAAGTTCACATCGTGTGACAATCGTAAAGGGAGGGAGTGGGTGGCGCGGCGTGGTGGGAGTGCGGGGCTGGGCGGGGTGGGGCGGGGCGGCCCGGAGGTCGAGAGGAACGAACAAAACGGAGTTATTTTATCAGAGGGCTGTGTGTGCGGTTGTGTGTTTGGGGGAGGCTGTTCCTCCCCTTTTTATTTCGCTCTCCGTCTCTCCCGCTTCCACTCCTTATCCGCGTATCCTTACTTGCGCGCAATCTTGGGGCCACATCATCCCCTCCTGCCTTCCTCCCCCTCCTCCTCCTCGTCCTTCTCCCTCTTTGCGCCGCAAACGCTCCCAAAACTTTCCACCTCTCCTGCTCTCTTTCTCTCTCTCTCTCTCCCCCTCCGGCTGCTTCTCATTCGTTTTAATACACAAATGCAGTTTGTCGCCGATAAGGGCCGTGACGACGGGGGAATGTGCGCGTGGGTGCGACAGAGAGAGAGAGAGAGAGAGAGAGAGAGAGAGAGAGTGGGGGTGGGTGGGGGGAGGTAACGCGCCACATACGCAAGCGCGCACACACTCGATGCATGTGCGTACCCACCCCACCCCACCCCACCCCGTGCGTGGGTTACGACTCACGAACAATTGGATTCGTACTTACGTCGTTTGCGCTTACGATATGGTTAGGGTTCGGCCCCGGGGTGCGGGGCGCTGCTCGCCGCCAAAGGGCACGTGTAGTGGAGGGGGGAGCAGATCATCACCATATCACCATCACGTGTTGTGGTGCGCGGCCGGGCCGGGTCGACACGTCCCGCGGGGGAACCGCGGAGGGAACGCCCCGCCCCGCGCCCCCACCCCGCCCCGCCCCACCCCGCCCGCCGCACCGGGGAGATTACGGTTCAGGTGCACCGCCTTTACTTCACCCGCGCCCCGCCCCTCCCTATGTCCCCCGTTCCACATCTGACTACATGTGCACCGACGGTTTCGTGGGACTTCCGAAAGCATCGTATTAAAATGTTTTTATTAGTGCCTGCCCGCCACACCGCGCCCGGCGTGTCTGGGGTGGATCAGCGCCGTGCCGCGCGCGCGGGGCAAGCACCTCGCAAAGTAAGAACGCTCGAAGAATCCCTGTGTGTACCTGCTTGGGAATTCCCCGCCCGCAGCTGCAGCAGTAGGGCCGATCCGGTCAGAAGGGCGCAAGGAATCTCCAGATTGTTTCAGGGTCCGCCCCGCGCCGCCACCCACCCCCCGCTCCCTACGCCAGTCTTGCGCGGCCCCGACTCCAGCATTTTACGCCGTTCGCTGTGGGGTGGATGTCGTTGGCGGGGCGTGGCGGGGCTGGGCGGGGCGGGTGCTGCATCCCAGCTGCGTCGCGTCGGAGCTCACGGCGCTGCCACCGCCGTCGTGTGGTCATGGGACAGAGGGTCATGCTCGTGGTACTACATTTTTCACACAAATTTGTGCGCGTTGATTTAAACGATTTTGTGCAAACATTTGTACGAAAGTCAAGCATTTTTGTTTTCGGGAACGATGAATTTTAAACTTTGCGCGCGAAAACGTATACAAATACAGTGAAAGGGGCCTGGAGACTCGCGTCAGGCGCGTGACTGCATGCTGCTGGTAATAAGTGCCCTCCCTCCATGACTCGCCTGGAGGCAGGGCCGCGCGGGGCTGAGCGCCGCCGGAGGCTCAGAGTGAGCGCCGGCGCTTCCTTCCTCCCTCCCGACCACGGCGCGGCGCCCGTGCTCCCCCTGTGTGATCAGGACCCCGTGCAGGTGATGTTGTGTTTGGCAGCCCGCCCCGCCCCGCCCCGCCCGACCCTGCAATTTCCGCCTTCTCTTTTATGCTACCAATATTTGGTCCCGCAGGAGAGGGGAGAACTGTGGAATTTCGGAGGGGGAGGGGGGGGGGGATATGCGGCCCCGGGCTGGGGGCGGCCGCGAGAGACCCTCTGCACCGGGCCTAAGGGAGGGGTATGCAGGATTTCCCTTCAGGGAGAGAGAGTGCGATCATGACTTGCCTCTTGCCTACTCGGAGGGCGTCGAACAGAGTGTAGTAGTGCTGATTGCCGACTGATTGGGCGTCTCTGGTAATAGCAAGCGTGCATAGCGGGGCAGAGGGGGAGGGGGTTCACAGCGCGCTACACGCGCTCTCCCAGGGGATTGGTGGGGTTGGGCTCCCCGACTCTCCCGGCGCTCTCCTCGCTATTTGTTTGGTCCATGCAGCTTCCTTCCCCTCAGCGGCGGCCGGGCCGGGCCGGGCCGGAGATCATCTCCGAGATTACAAACTGTGTTTAATATCGCCACCAAGTATGAAAAGGAAAAGGGTTGCACTTGACTGCGTCGGGTGGAAGCGGGCTTTGCCGTTTTTCCTCCTCCCCCTCCCCCCTTCCCCCGCCTCTCTCTCTCTCTCTCTCTCTCTCTCTCTCTCTCTCTCTCTCTCTCTCTCTCTCTCTCTCTCTCTCTCTTACTGTTTTTCTCACTCTGTCCGTCTCTAGTTCTCTCGCTCTGTGTTTCGGAAGGGCCGTCGCGCTTTCAAACTCGTTGGAGCGTCGGGGCAGGCGGGCGCAGGCGGGCAGCAGCCCAGCTCAGGCGAGTACAGTTCTGGTCTGCGCCGGGCTGGTTTTTACCCCTGAGCCTGAGGTGGATAGCAGAGCAGAGCAGCCCTGGGGCCCGGGCCCCGGGCGCACCGGGAGCGAGCGGCCCGGGTTTTTGCCGCCTCCTCTAATGCTATTCCACTTGTGCGATAGATGGGGCAGTAATAACTTTGGCAAGTGTTTAGCCAGTCCTCACGATTCCTCGACGCACGTTGAAGTATCTCCCCCAAATGGAGGAGGAGGAGGTAGAGAGGAAGAAGAAGAAGAAGAAGAAGAAGAAGAAGAAGAAGAAACAGCAATAGCAGAGTGAAGAGCAACGGGAGAAAAAGTGTTGCGGAACTTTGGCGACGACCTCGTCTTCATTTCGGGAAGTGAAAGTCGGTCCAGATGAGGGAAGGGAGGCTTGACTTATGTCCGCTCCGAGTCGGATAGCAAGCCTGGGAGAGGAGGCCGGGAGAGGGTGTGTGTGTGAGGGAGAGAGGGAAGAGGGTAGGAAAGTGAGAAGGGCGGAAAGAAAAGAAAGAGAGAATATAATGCGCCGTCCCTGGAGGGATAACCCAGCCAGGCAGGGATGGTAAGTTAGTTACGTCTGGGACGTGGGGAGGGGGCGGCGCCGGGGGTCCTCTTGTGCCCCTCGCCTGAATGGTCGCCCTGCCGCGACGCCCCCGCCGCCCCTCGACGTCTGACCAACGCCCATTGACCTGCCGTGTGCCCCTTTTGCTCTGAGACGGAGCGGAGCGGCGAGTTTGAGGAAAAGAAAGGACGAGGTTTGTGTTGGGACAGGCGGGAGGGAGGGAGAATAAAAGCAGCAGAAGACGGTTCGTATTTATTTTTTCGCAACAGTTAGGGGCGGGGGGGGGGAGTGTTTCTAGTAATTGGTGCTGCTGTACACGTGTATCGCCCGGTCGGTAGCGGGCGTGGCGGGGCGGGGCGGCCGGGCTCTGGCGGGGCTTATCGAGACATCGATCATTTCCTCACAATCGCGCCACTAATTGGGGACTGAAATGCAAAATACCGAGAAGGGGAAAAGGGAAGGCTTAGCGCGGCGTGGCGTGGCGCGGCAGAGTTAGTTGGCGCTGCTACTGTTGTAAGACTCCCGCCCGACTCGATGCGCCACTCCAGTCGCTAAAGAAACAAGAATATAGAGCGTAGATTTACAGTAACAAATGTAGAGGTTTTTCGTTTAAAAAAATCCAAAGCAACAAAGTTAGGTTTGTCAGAACCGTCCATAATTCTTGTGATTAATTATTAAGTATCTTGGAACTTCCAAAGGAATTTTTTTTCTCATCCTAGCGAAATTTTGCGCCCTAGCCCCCCCCCCCCCTCCCCCCCTGCTTCTATTGCGCCAGATTGACCTGATTCCGGGCGACGCTCCCGTATCCCCACCACGCCCTAGGGGAGGGGGCGGGGCGGGGAGGTGATCCCTTCGGCCACTGCTACTTATTTTGAGCACGTTCCCCGTTCGGGTGAGAAGTGGCGGGGCGGGGCGGGATGGGGGGTGCGGGTGGAAGGGGGTAGTGATAATCGTGTTTAGCGAGCGAGAGCTCGCTGTTTGGTATGCTGCCTCCGGGGTTGGGGGCGGGGGCGGGGGCGGGGTGGATGCTGGTCCAGCGCAGCTACCTGCCGCCGCGACCGAATGCAGCGCCGGGAAGATGAGAAAAGTTGGGTGGGGGTGCGCGCCGCTGTGGGGGCACGGGGAGGAGGCGCCTGCAGGCGGGACGGGTAGGGCGGCCGCGGCCCCAGCGGGGGGCGCCGCTGCGCCGGCAGGGCGGTGAACGTCAGGCCTAAGCAGGCTCACCCCTGCCACGCCCCGCCCCGCCCCGCCACGCCCCGCCACGCCCCGCCACGCCCCGCCACGCCGTGCAGCCCCACGCGCCGCTGCTCCGTTCCTTACGCGTCATTTGTCGTGCAAAGGTGCGGTGCGGGGGTGCAAACCGACCACCATGCCCCGCCACTACGCCCCGCCCCACCCCACCCCGCCCCTCCTCACCCCGCCGCATTCCCTCGCCCACACCTCTACCGATGGGCCCGCCCCGCCGCCCTGCCTCACGCTATCGGTTGGCCTTCTAGGCTGTTTCCTCCCGTGTATAAAGCCTTTGGGATGCGTGCGGCTTTCACAGCTTTGCCAGGCCTTTACTCCTCTGTACTCTTCGGCTCTTTTATCCTAAAATCCTTTTATTTTGGCCATTTTTTACCTGAGCGTGTGTCGCGCACGTCAGCGTACGGCGCCGCCCGCCGCTCTAGGTGAGCTGAACGGCGCGCGCGCGCATGGTGCATTCGGAGTAGCCTTCCCTCCTCCGCTCCGTCTCCCCCGCCGCCCTCCACCTCCCCCCTCCCGCTGAAATACGGGGCGGGCGCGCAGGCACTGCCTCTACTTTCCCGAGAGTGGTTTCGGCTGGCAAAAATGCATCAGGCTTGGGGCATTAAAGCCCTTGGTGGCGGCCCCACCCGGGGAGGGGGGGGGGGGATTTACTCAAGGCCAAGGAAGGCGCGCGGGGCGGAGCGGCACAAATTGAGAAATGAAATACGCAATGAGCGGAGGAAAGAGTTGGGGGCGCGGGAAGGGAAGAGTAAGGAGAGTGGGTGGGGGAGCAGGAGAGAGAGAGAGAGAGAGACAGACAGGAGGGGTGAAATGAGAGGGGAGCGAGGCAGAGAAGGGAGGGTGGGCATAAGGGCCGGGCTTCATGAGTGGGAAAGAATTTGACTGAAGTCTTCCTCTTCCGCCGGCCTGGCGCGTGCCCCCCCCCCCCCCTCCCCCTCGCTTTATACACCCCGCTCTCTCTCTCGCTCTCCGATACCGCGCTGCTCTCACGACTCAAATTAAGTTGCGTTTGAATTTGGGCGCGCGCGCGTGTTGCACGGGGTGCCATTGAGCGCCTGTTGGTGGCCGGGCTGGCCCGCCGCCCGCTCTCAACCTGTCTGGAGTGGCGAGGAGTGAGTGAGTGGGTGAGTGAGTGAGTGAGTGCCCCGATGTCGGTGTATAGCTTCATTTACTACCCTCTCCCTCCGTCCGTCGTCTGTCCCAGTCCTTTCGGTTGACCAGTGCGGTGACCGTTTCCAGCTGCGCGCTGCTGCTCCACACAAAATTTGTCCGCCATTGACACGCGGCCGGGGCGGGGCGGGGCGGGGCGGGGCGGGGCGGGGCGGGGCGGGGCGGGGCGGGCAGAAGCGGGCAGGACCGCCAATCGCAGCTGCGCCCCCGGCCCGGGGCCGGGCCTCAGCCTGCCCTGCTCCGCTCGCGCTCTTTCTCTAGGCCAGGCCAGCCAACCCCTTTTCCTTTCACACCCTCTTGGAAATAAATTCTGTCCTAGTTACGCCTCGTGTGTGTGTGTGTGTCTGCGCGCGTGTGCCCGGGGCGGAGAGGGCGCGAGTTTCGTTGGTGTGAGTGTGTGTGTGTGTGCGATTGTGATTGTGCGTTTGTGTGTGTGAGCGACCAGATGGGCCAACAACAAATGAAATACTGGCCCCGGGATTTATTAGGAAGGTGCTCCCCTTCGCGCGGTGTGTGTGTGTGTGTATGTGTGTGTCGGGAGCGGGCGCCCTGCGGTCGCACATTCGTCTTTGTGGCGTTTGTGTGGCGGGTGCGGACGTAAGGTGACCCCCGTGCCCGTAGGACATCCCCCTGCCCTACCCGGCCCGGCCCGGCCCAGCCCAGCCCTGTCCTGTCCATCCCTCCCTCTTGTGCACGCGTGCCCTCTCCCCACAACACATCCCATCCCTCTCTTTCTCTCTCCCTCCCCCTCTCTCTCTCTCCTCTCTCTCTCTCCCTCTCCCCCTCCCCCTCTCTCTCTCTCTCTCTCTCTCCCTCTCTCATCTCCCCCAGCGCCCCTGTGTGCAGGAGGCGTCGGAAGTCAGGGGATGCTCGCGTCAAAGGGCACCCCACAAATCACCTTCGCTCCACTGGTCCGCCCGGGCCGGGGCCGGGCAGGCTGACAGACGGGTCCAAGGCGCTCGCAGGAGGCTGCAGGAGGGGCCCTGCGTCCCTGCAGGAGGCTCCTGCTGCCGGCCTGCAGGCGTGATGAATGTGGCCAGGGCCCCGGCCGGCCCGGCCCGGGCCGCGATGATCCGTTAGGAACGTCATGTCGCACGCGGGGCGGGGCGGGGCGGGGAGGGGGGTGGAGCGGAGGCGAGAGGAGCGCCACCTGAGCTGCGCAAGCAACAGCCTCGGCCCGCGCCGCGCGCGTATGTGATCAAACCTACTCCTTGGTTTTGATGGACCGTAGCGCGGATTTAAGGTACGACAGTACCCATGTGGTTTTCTTATGCCCGTCCTTGAATTCGGAGAATGGTCCTTGGAACTGAAGGGGGTCATTTTAACCGTGCGGATTTTATGCACTATTTGTGTTTTTTCTTCATTATAAATACAAGCCGAAGTGTATTTGTGCGACATGCACACACTTGGGTTTCCAGTGTACGTGTACGTGTTGTTGTTTTTGTAGAGAATCCCCTCACTTTTTGCTCGGGGGTCGTCAGGTCGAATATATGCGCCCGTGTCTTTGGCTGAGCGCGGCCCGGGGCGGGGTTGGGGTGGGGGTGACGGCCTTAGCCCTGGGGCCACGGGTCCTGGGGCCGGGGATTGGATGACCGCTGGACGGACACCCGACCCACCACGGCCGCGGGGCGGGGCGGGGCGGGGCGGGCCAGGCGCCGGCCTGCTGGACGAGACTCGGCCTTCGGGCCCGAGTACAGCCCGCGAACAGAAGAATATAGGAACGACCTGGTGTTATACCGCCCGCCCCAGCAGCAGAGTTGCCAGAAAAATAGGCAAAACCTGTCCAACACACTGCCGTGTTGAGCGGTCGGCATCAACGCCTGCGGACTAGGCAACATCTTTATAGCTGTGCTGAGGAATGGCCTAATAGGCAGGCGTTGATACCGTCCGCTCGACAGGGCTGTTTTTTGCCGGGGGTGGCGGGCTTCTTTTCTGGCAACACTGTCCGGCAGCTCGCAGTCTATCCCCCCGGCGGTTCGCAGATTGCGCACGGCAGTCTATCAATTTCCGCAAAATAAAATATGGAATATCGAATAGTTTGGCCCTTATAGAATGAGGTAGCCCGGTCCGGAGGGAGGGAGAGAGGGGGAGGGGGAGGGGGAGGGTTATTCAGATATTCGCCTGTTACTGGCGGAAGGAGCAGTGGGATGGGCTCCAGCAGACCAGCTTGTTTGGCCGTCATTTATTCAGAGTGGCTTGTCTGCTCTGAATGCTAACTAGAATGACGACAGGGTATCTTCGGCATTTCTTTCCTTTTTTGTCAAGTTTCCTGTACAATCTAAATGTGCATGGTCCATTTGGTACCTGTCTTAGATGTGCCTTTGTGCACATCTAACTCTTCTACTATTTAGGACCTGCGAATAATCGACTTTGTGCCTAGCTTTGGTGCAATAGAGCACAGCAAAGCTATCTGTTCAGAGTGTAACCGCGGCCGCGACTTGGCGATGACAAAGCTCGCGTGAGTCTAATGCGTCGCGGAGAGTCGCTCACACACGACTGCAGAGGGGGAGAGAGAGAGAGAGAGAGAGAGAGAGAGAGAGAGAGAGAGAGAGAGAGAGAGAGAGAGAGAGGATGGTGGTTGAGCTGGGGGGCAGAGAGACCAGGAGATAGCGAGGGAGAAAGGAGGTGATCGATGGGACTGCGACTGACCCCTCACCTTGAGGGTGTCGCTCAGGGCTGTCGAACACACACACACACACACACACACACTTATGCCCCGGGAGCTAGAGCAGTCGTTGGTAATGCCGGTCTGTTTGGAGGAGCAGTACGGCGCGGCTCGCGCTTTGCCCCTCGGTTTTCTTTTTCTGATCCACATTTTCACTTTCTCTCGTCACCCCTCCCCCTCCCTCACACGTCTTCTCTGCCCCCTCGCTGTGCGTACCCTTTGTGCCGTTTACCCAAATTTCCGCCGTCCGGGTGTTCCCCCCGCCTCTCCTCCCACGCGCTGCCTTTTGCATTGAAATACGACCCCCAACAGCCCCACAGCGGCTGAGTCACTGCCGCCCCGCCCCGCCATGCCCCATCGCCCCGCCCCGCCCTGCCCCGCCCCGCCGCCACGGCCTGTTCCTGTTCATTGTGGGGGGCCTTATTTAAGCCCTAGCCCGCCCCCCTTGTAGCCCGCGGCGGTGGTGGGGCCTTGCTTCGCTTGGCGTTTGGCTTCACCGCGGCTCCTCCACTGTGTCACTTATTTCGCCCCCGCGACGTCCTCTCTGCCCCCTGCCGCCTTATTACGGCCGCCTACGCCCCCTCCCCCGCTCCCCGGTGCCGCCCAGCGTGTCCAGCGCCACATTAGTTTGCGCGCGGTGGACACTTTTAGGCCCCTTTAGTGCCTCCCGCAGGAGGGCAATTGCGCCCTCATCCTTGAGGCAAACGGCTCGGAATCGCCAAAGTTGTCACCCCGAGGCCCCCGCGCGGCATCACATGTTTTGACTCTCAAATGCGCCCCTCGGCGCGCGCGCGCGGGCGGACCGGGCGCCAGGCGCGGGGCCGCCCCGCCGCGCCCCCCGGGCCCCGCGGGGGGTCGTGGGAAATGGCCCGGGCGAAAAAGTGAGATAGTGCCCCGGGCGGGCGTCCGCCGCGCCGCCGAGCCGACCCAGAGACCTGGAGGCTGGGCCGCTGGAGCCGGCCTGGAGAAACGTCCTGGAAAGGTGCGGGGGGTTTAGGCTAAACAACCCTAACGGCGGGGGCGGAACAAGGGCCGTGCTGGCGGGGCGGTTTGGGGCCGCGGCTGTCTCCTCGCGGCGCCCTGCTCCGCCCCGGCCTGAGCGGGCCCCGACCGGGACCAGGCGGTCGCGGAGCGTCATTAGGATAATTATTCCTTATTTCCATTCGAATCGGGCGCTAATCGCCACCGCCATGGTGTGGTCCAGAGTGCCCCGCCGGGCCCCGCCGCGCCCAGGGCCAATAATACATCCAGATAAATTATCTGCGCAATTAGATCTCTGGCGATAGAGTGGTAAGCAGCAGGCAGCAGGGCGGCGCTATCGGGCGCCGGCCGGGGCGTCACGCCGGTAATCAGATCCTCCGCAAGCCTCTGTTCTAGAGGCGGGGCGCCCCGCCTCATAATATACTGATTTGCTGCCGAATTTTTTTTTCCCCCAGGGTCGTAAAAATTTGTTTATCTCTTATCTGCTTATATACCTTAAACCTACCCCGCCCGCTGCCAACGACGCGCTCAAAATGTCGCACAGCGGTGTCGGTTTCGACAGTTTTATTAAGTTTTCCTCTCCGGAGGAGGACGAAAGAAAAGTGTCGCCACCTTATCGCCCGAGCGTTTTCTTGTCGCGAGCGCCGCTTTTGCTCTTGGTCTTTCTCGTTTGGTGTGGAAAGTGGAGAGGCAATATGCCGGATGAAATTCGATGGGGGGGCAAGCCGATAATATGGTATCGCCGGGGCTCAATTTTTCTGCTCGGGGGCGTCTGAATAGCGAGAGCAGGCGGCCGGAGGCGGCAAAAGGGTGTCGCGCACAAGTTAATTGCCAATTACAATAACCCTGCGTGTGCAGAGTACGCTGCGCTATGCGCGTGGGCTTTTGCGAATGCTCTTTTATAATTGTTTCCTTTTTTTTTCTAATTATTGCGATATTCAATTTGGCAGTGTAACTTTTTATTTTCACTCCGCGCCGCGCTCTTTGTGGCGGCTGCTGCTGCTGCTGGTCTTTGGCTTCCGTTTTTCTCGACGCGTCCTTCTTGTCGCCGCGACGGCCTGACGTCTTGGAGTTAATAACAGGGAAGCGCAGCGCTCTCTCTCTCTCTCTCCCTCTCTCTCTCTCTCTCTCCCTCTCCCTCTCCCTCTCCCTCTCTCCTCCCTCTCCCTCCTCCCTCTCCCTCCCTTGCGCTTACCTTGTTGGCTCGTGGATGCAGAAGGGCGCACGGCTGCCCCTCCCGCCCCTTCCAATTAGAAGTTCGGTACCTAATTAAGTACTGCTAGCCCGCCCCGCCCCGCCCCGCCCCGCCCCGCTGACGCGCTGGCTCGTCGCTGCGCAGGGGAGGCCCGGCGGCCGGCCGGCCGGCCGGACAGACTGCCGAGGGCAAGAAACGGAAGTGCTGCGGGCAGTGCTGCAGATAAGCAGGCAAAAATTGCCCACGATACACCTGTGTGAAGCGGGCGGTTTTATAACGCCTGCCTACTAGGCAAAATGGACTTCCCCGCGAAAATCCTACGCAACGAAATGTTGTCATAATGCATACTTATAATCCGGCGGGGCCCCCCGCCCGTCCCTGATAGGGAGCACCACAACTGTTGCACCCCCTCCTACCCCCCCCCCCTCACCCCCTTCCCCGCCTCTGTCTCTCTGTTCCGACCCTCACGCTAATTTACCGCATCCGCGTCTTCATTTCCGAATTCCTCCCCCTCCCCTCTCCCCTTCCACCGCCCTCGTCTCTCTCCGGCTTTCTCATGCAACCCCTTCATTGCGCGGGTTTCCCTGCGTTTGCTCGCGATGCTTAATCGCTAATCCCGTTTAATTCTGCCCCATAACGCAACGTACAAGTCGTAAGGAGAAGCCAAACCGTCTCTCCGTTCTCCATTTCTCTCTCCCCCCTCTCTCTCTCTCTCTCTCTCTCTCACTCACTCCCTTTCTTATTCACTCTTCGTTCCTCGCCGCCGCCCCCCCTTCCCGGCTAATCCTTCTTTGTTCTTCGTCAATGTTTTGCAGTGCTCGAGGAATTTTCTTGGCCGGCCTGGTGCGCGCCTCCGGCCTCCGCTCCCGCCTCCCGCCCGCCCCATTGTTTGTTCTCATCTATAGCTGGCGGACCGAGCCTCTTAGAAGGCGCCAGAATTAATTTAAGAGAAAAATCAACTGGACTAAATGGCAAAACAAAAAAAAAAAACAACGAAAAAGCTAACCTTGTCCTCTTTTCTTTCTGTTGCAGGTGAGTGTCGTGGTGTATGGAAGTATAGGCGATGCAACCGAAACCGTGTGAGGGATGGCTACGGACGGGAAGTATGAGAAGTTGTGCGACACTGAAGATGGAGGGGGTGATAGGGTACATAGAGAGAGGGGGAGGGGAGGGGGTCAGAGAGAGAGAGAGGGGGGAGAGTGTGTCTCAAAGTGCAGATTTATAGCTGAGTCGGCGCGGCCGAGCGCTATCTGGATCACACGGGGCACGCTATGCACCGGGCCCTGGCTGGGCCTGGCCAGGCGTGCACCCGTCACTCCGCGCACAGTCAAAGGCGTCCGTGGCGCGGCCTGCTGGGCTGGCTGGTGAAATACCATACCATTCCAGTCGTGAGCCAGGCGCCCTTCGACTGTCTCGCGACACGGCCGTACGGCTCGCCAATGTTTGCTGTTCTAGTTTTACACACGTTCGCACTCACAGTTTTGCCTCCTTTTCCTCGCGCGGTCATCCCCCTAGTGCTTCTCTCTCTCTCTCTCTCTCTCTTGCTCTCTTCTCTCTCTCTCTCTCTCTCTCTCTCTCTCTCTCTCTCTCTCTCTCTCTCTCTCATTATGCGTCCTGCAGCAGCTTTCGCAGCCCTGCTCCCGCCCCGCCTACCCGAGCGCCGCGCCGGCTCCCTGCCCGCCCTGCCCGCCCCGCCTGCAGGCCGTACCTTCTCGTTTTCGCGAGGCGCGCTGCGCTGCTGCTCGGCCCAAATCATGTTACATTTTGCGTTTCATTTTGAGCCTCGCACTTTGAGCCCAGCGCAGGCCAGCCGGGCCGGGCCTGCCTCCCTCTGACTTGGGGCCGCCCCGCCGCCGCTGCTGCAGCAGCGCGCTCTAGCGCGCCTTTAATAACGTTTACTCTTCCCGTCCTTCTTTGCGCTTACCTTTGTGTGGACAAAAGAGAAAATACCCACACACACACCTTATTTGGTGGAGATGGACTCGCTGTGCCAACTTTTTAGTTACAAATCGGTCCTACCTGAACTCCGCTTCTGCTATACTGCTTCTTTGCATACCGAAATGTCGGCACTCTTTTGGAATGCCAATTTTCGTCATCTTTGTTTTTCGATGTTCGCGGCATTCTTCATGGCAAAAGCCGAAGATTCCGAAAATAGGCATTTCAGAGAAATGCATTTTATTAAATTATGCTTGGCGGGCAGACCCCGCCCGGCTCCTACGAGCGCTTTGATTTGGTTGCACTGGCCGCACGAGGTGCAAAGCGTCTTCCAGGTGTGTGTGTGTGTGTGTGCGCGCGCGCGCGCGCTGGCCGCATGACTCATCATTGTGTGTGCGTTTGTGTGCGTGTCCGGATCGTTATTAGCAGCGGGCGGGCCTTATTCGCAGTGCTCCGCACCCCACGCTCTCTCTCTCTCTCGCTCTTACTTTCTCCCTCTCGCTTAAAGTCCGGAGGGGCATTAATCAAATCTCAACCCTCTCCGCCCCGCCGTTGCAATGCCCTCTCCTCGCCCCGCCCCGCCCCGTCTCGATTGCTGGGCGCAGCGGGGGCGCTGCTGGCGGCGCCTAGCAGCGGCGCCTGCTAGTTTTCTCGTTTCCGCCCAAAACACACTTTGTCACGTGTCGCGCGTTTTTCCCCTTTTTTATTATTTATTGTATTTTTTTTCCCGCTGACTGCCGCGCGATGTCTCTCGACGCATGGCTGCGCGCCGGGCCGGTGATTCACTCCGGGCTGATTAGGCTGCCGCTCCGGGCGCGAGGGCGCGACTTCCGGTGGAGCGGCGCGCGGGCGGCGGGGAGTGTGTCGTGAGGCGCCACTTCCGGCTCGAGGCAAAAGGGTTGATGTCCGGTGCCGGGTGGTACCAGGGGCACGGGGTGGGGTGGGGGAGGGTGGCGATCAGGACGACAGTGGAGCGAGGCCCGCACGCGGGACGGGACGGGAGCTCGCTCATGTGGCCATGAGTATCCACGTGACTTGATCTTTTCAAGTGCAACAACTGCCGTTTTACTGATGTACAGCAGAGCTCAATGTTTTAAAAATTTTAGAACATAGGTTTTAAAGACAGACAGTTGTTATGTATGTTGGATTTTTTTTTTTTTTTTGTATTTTTTGCGTTGGTTCGTCTCAACGCTGTACCTCTTGCGGACGCATTTGGGACGTATCGTGGAGCGACTCTTCCCTGCGGGGAGGCCTGCAGCCCGCCAGGCAGCCCTCCCGCTCCCGGCCCCGGCCACATTGAGACACTCCGAGGCGCCTCTGCGGGCCGTGTTCGCTGGGCGGGGCGTGGTGGGGCGGGGCGAGCTGGGGGAAGCAGGCGGTGAGGCGCGGGGGTGCCGCACCCCGCCGCGCCCCGCCCCACCGCGCCACGCCGCACCCCGCCGCGCCACGCCTCCCTCCTGGCCAGGACGGCCCGCCCGACGCCGCCGCTGGCGCCTACCAATTTATGCGTGACATTCGCGGGGGATCCGGGCGGGGCGCTCGGCGGGGCGGGGCGGGGCGCGCTGGGGCGGGGTTCGGCCAGGAATTCGATTTGCCGAAAGGAACTTGGCAATAGACACGCTGTTGTCCCGCCGTCAAAAAGACAGCAGGGGAGCGACGAGGCTCGGGGCGGGGCGGGGCTGGGTGGGGCGTGGCGGGGTGGGGCGGGGCGGGCCTGGCAGTGCGTGTGAGGTACTCAGAAAGCGACGGGCACCTGACAATCACCGTGTGTTATTGAAAATGCCTCGTCTGGTGGGGGCGGCTGGGGCTGGGGCTGCTACCCGCCCGCGCACTCCCGCTTCTCACGCGGTCGCCGTGGGGGGCTGCTGTCCTGTGCGGGGCGACCAGCGGGGCGCCATGCGGGGCGGGGTGAGGCACGAGGGCGCCCCTGCTGCCTGCGACCACTCCAGTCTTACCCGATTGAATTCCCCGCCCGCAGCCGCAGCTCTCCCTGCCCTCTCTCCCTCTCTCTCCCTCGCTCTCCCACTTCCCTCTCTAGCCTCTCTCACCTCAGGGCGCGACCACCGCGGTACTACCGCCTCCCCCCGCCATAACCGTAAACAATTGCAACAATGTAGTGGGCGCGCCCCCTACCGCCGCACCCCACCGCACCCCACCGCACCCCGCCGCACCCCGCCGCACCCCACCACGCCCCCGCTAAGCCGCCGCGCCTGCAGGGCGGAGCCCCTCACTGCCGCGCCGGGTGGGGCTCTGCTGCTCTCTCAGGTCTCTGTGCCCCTGCCCCGCGACTGATGTGACTCGATATCCGACAGACAAACGTTATGGAAGCCAATTAGGCAACTCGAAGCGGCGGGGGTGGGTCCGGGGGGCTGAGGGAGGCGGCTGCTCCTTTGGTCGTCCCCGCGCCGGGCCCGCGCCCCCGTACTGTATACAGCTGTAAGACGTGGCGGACGGGACGGGGCGGGGCGAGCTGCAGGAGTTCCAGGAGTTGGTGTGCTGCCGCCCCCGCCCCGCCCCACCCCGCCGTAGCTTGTGGCAACTCTTGAGGATTAGCCCCGACCCGCCCCGCGCCGCACTTGGGGTACTGTCCCGGGATCAAGCGCCCTGCTACTGCCCGGAGGACCTCGGAGGACTTCCGACTTGGTCCCGCGGGCGGGGCGGGGCGGGGCGGGGCGGGCGCGGGCTGTCGAGCACTCTGACTGCGGGACTGATTGGCCTGGTCTGGTCTGGTCTGCAGTCCTGGTCGTGTGCTGCTCAGCCCGCTGCTCCACTCGGTCGTGCTCTTGTGCGTGGTCGCGGTGTCTGCCGACTGATTCAGAACATCGCTCCCATGTTTCTGTCCTTGTCGCACTCACGAAGGTGTACCCTCTTGGGCATGGAGCTGCTCCATGAGTGCGACAAGGACAGATTCATGGAACCCATCTTCTGATTCAGTCGGCTGGTGCACATCACCTCGAGCGTCGTCGGCGGCGGCCTCGCTGTTTGTAGCCCCTCCCCTCCCACCCCTCACTCTCCGCCCGGGCTCCTTACCCTTTACTCGCCTGTACTCCGCAGCAAACCCCCGCCCCGCCCCGCCCCGCCGCGCCCGCTCCGTGCAAGCTACAATACCCTCCTGCATTGTTCCAAAACTTTGCCCGCGAGGCCGGCGGCGGCGTGTAGAACGTAACGCCGAGATTTACGGCTGCGTCTCATACTTCATGATGTCGGGGCTAACGTGAGTAGCCTCCCCCACCTCCTCCTCCTCCACCTCTGCCTCTTCCATCTCAGCCGCGGGCGGAGGAGAAAAAGAGCGACGTTTACTGGCGTGTGCTGCCATTGTTTTGGCGCAAGACTGATTTGTAACGTGAAATAACGAAGTTTGCAAAAGGGGGTGGGGAGGAGGAGGAGGAGGCTGGAGGAGCGGTCGTAGGGCAAGAGCGGTTTGGGATGTGGGGGGGGGGGGCGGTGTTCTTGACGAGGGCCCTCCGTGGAGGACGGTGACGGCGCCGTGGAGCTGGCCGAGGACGGCGGCGTGGTGACCATCGGGATGGGCGGGATGTGTGTGACATGACCCATTACACGATGACGTCGCGCGGGGCGGGGCGCGACAAAGAGGAGGCTGACGAGGAGCAAACGTCACCGCCCCCGGCCCCCGTCGACGGCGTCGCGACGGTCACGTACTGCTCCCGAAAGCCGCTGAGCAGCAGTGCCCTTCCCCCGCACCGCGCCGCTGAACAAAACACATTGGCGGCCTGTCCTCCCCCCTCCCACAAGACCTCCTCCTCCTCAACATAATCAGCGTCGTAGGCTGCGCCTATTAGGCCTAATGCTGGTGCGTGCGCGCGGGGCGGGGCGGCCGTAGCCGGTGTTCCCACGAGGCGTCGCACCCAACGCGCCCTGGAGAGACCGTATGTGAGAGAGAGAGAGAGAGAGAGAGAGAGAGGAGAGAGAGCGAGCATATAGATGGAGGAGGGGTGAACTCGGGTGAACTGCACCGTGGTATGGTATGAAAAATCTTTGGAAGGAGTTTTTGAGCCGTGGTGCATCGTCCTGCTGCGTCCAGCTCCCCGCCACGCCCCGCCCCGCCACGCCACGCCCCAGCCTTATCTCCCTGCGTGCGCCCCTCCCGGGCGGAGCCGAACCGAGGGTCCAGCGCCCGGCGGGGCGGGGCGGGGCGGGGCGGGGCGGACTATCACAACAGACCTCCCCGCCTGGTGGTCGGCCGGGTCGGACTTGGAGGACCGGCTAGCCGCCCCGGCCCCGCCCGGTCCGGCTCGGCCCTGGTCCGGTCTGGTCCCTGGTGCCCTACACTGCCTGCAGAGGGCCGGGCGGGCGGGCGAGTCGTCATTTGTTATTTTGCAGCAGCGAGCCCGGGCCGGGCCGGCGGTGCGGGCGGGTGCGGCGCGGTGCAGAGTAGTTAGGGCGTGTCGGATCGGTCCTATAAACGCGATTTGCTCCGCTTGTGCAGCCGCGGCGGCGCGGCGGCCGAGGAGGGGCGGGCCGGGCCGGGCTGATCCGGAACGGAGCCTAATGCTGATATCTTTTACGTTCTGATTCCGGGTGGATGGCCTGCCGACCCCGCCCCGCCCCGCCCGGCCCCGCCACACCCCGCCACACCCCGGAACGCCCCTGCTCGGGCCGACCATTCGGGCAGGACGCGCTCGCGTAAGGGAGCAGACCGGACCGGAAGGGAGGTGGAATGGAAGCAGAGTAGGGCCAAAGGTCGCGGGCGTGGCGGCGCCGTGGGAGTCCCGGGCGGGGCGGGGCGGGGGGCGGGGCGGGGCGGCACGACGCACTCTAAACAAATGCGTGGCGTGGGCCGCCCCCTGGTGCAGCAGCTCGGAGGGGGCTTTTATACAAACAATATACCGTGTGTCATCCATCGAGCCCGGTCTGGCCCTGTCCCGAGCTACACAGCTAGCTAAAGCGTTTTCTAAAACCTGGTGCCTGTCGGCCCGCCCTGCCCCGCCCCGCCCCGCCCTGCCCGCGGGTGTTCCCGTCGCCTCCCTGCGCGCGCCTCCACCACGCCCCGCCCCGCCCATGGGCGGCACGCCTGGCTGCGGCTGGCGGGGCTTACTAGCAGGCATAGCCTGGGTTTTGCTGTTGTTGGAGCGCCTCGGGAACGGGTGTCTGTCGTGGCCGCGCAACTGAAATAACCTCGGGCCGTGCGCCCCCTATGGGGTTCCCCCTGTGGGGCCCCGTCAGTGTACTTGGGCATGTACACACTATTTACTGCATACATGGCCACGGAATTTACTGAATATTTACAAGTACGCAGTAAATAATGAATACTTTTACACACTTAATTCTCCAGAGTTTCCAGTGTGACTGCACTGTGTTCTGGAGCACACCGAGGAAGAGAGAGGACCCGCCTCTCACTCCCACTCCAAACACAACACACCGCGCCGCACTGTTTCCACGAAAACGCCCCTAATTTACAATCTTTATGTGTTTTGAACAGAACAGAGGACGAGAGAGCTGGAGAGCGTGTCTTACTAACAGAGATTTAAGAGCAGTGTTTTTGTTTTTATTTGGTGTTTCTTTGTTCGTCGGACGGACAGGCTCAGGCTGGTGTGGGCTGTGCCGGGCCGGGCCGCGGGCGCGACGGACGCGGAGGGAGCAGCGTGCTCTATGACGGCTTTTCCCTGATAATGTTTTGGATGGGAGTATGCCACGCGTTCTTTTTTGTTCTCTGTGCGTGTCTGTATATATGTGTGTGTGAGAGAGTGAGTGTGTGTTCGGTTTGGTTTATTTCTCTTGTGCCTCCCGCTCCACGAACGCTCATGGGAAGTGTTCGATTTTAGTGTCGCTCGTAAAGCGGTGCGGTGTGCGGGTGTGAGTGTGGCGCGGCGTGGCGCGGCGCGGAGCTGCTGGATGCGCCCTGCCCCGCCACGCCCCGCCACGCCCCGCCACGCCCCGCCACGCCCCGCCGCGCCCCCCGCCACGCCGCCCGGCTCTTGAGATAACATTCATGAATGATCGATAGGGGAATCTCAGTCGGTCGGCGCTAACGCATTCAGAGCTGGCCTGGGAGGTGCCCGGCCCGGCCGGCGCGGGGAATAGAATGGCCCTGTGTTGGTCTGTCGAGTTGAGTCCCAACTCTGCGCGGCGTGGCGCGGCGTGGCGCGCTCCTGCCTCCAAAGGGGCCAAGTTCATCTTTCAGAGGGCGGAAGCTCACCCTCCTCTAAGCCTAGCCCGTCCCGCCGCCCGCCGCCGCCACCGGCCTGGATAATAGGCGGGACGCTCTTTGGAACACCGGGCGGGGCGGGGTGTGGCGGGGTTAGGCCCCTCTGACGCGGGCGTGGCGGCCGCGCGGGGGTGTGAGGGCCCCGGGCGTGCGTGCGGGGCGGGGCGGGGTGGGCCGGCCCCCAAGGGCACGATGTATGGCCTCATTCAAAAGTAAGTAACGCCAGCGGAGCCGGGGGGCAGTACAGTACCGGCCGCCTCGCTGGACGGGTGCATGCCCGTCTGGTGGAGCACACTGTTTAAACCTTACCGCGGACGTGAACGTAAGCTGCAGTGAAAACCTGCAGCACTGTAGCCCAATTAATGGGAATTTTCATCGTCACCTTCAGTGATTTGTCACTTAAGGCTACGGTGAATGAGATGCGAAGGCGCCATGACCCTTAGGGTAGGCAAACCCGCAACACTGTTACGTGTTTCTCGGTGTTTCTGCTACGATCCGCGTATCCCAAACGGCCTGACTCACCACCAGCGCCGCCCCGCCCCGCCGCGCCGCCGCTGCTGCAGCAGTTTCTTGCGCGCCCGTTTTCGTATTTTTAATGAGGGCATAAAGAGGTGAGTAATGAGGGCTGAGAAAGAGCGAGCGGGAGGGAGAGAGAGAGAGAGAGAGAGGAGGGGGTAAGTTCGTTGGCGCCTGCACGCTCCTTTGGATCAGGGTATACCATACCTCACTGCCCCCACGCGCAGCGCGCTGAACGAAAGACTCGGGTAAGGAGATTTCATATTTTTGTAATATTTTTTGTCAGTGTGTTGTGCAAGTTTTTCGGCAGGGTAACGTGCGGGCCTGGTAAGGGCGGCGGGTGGAGCGAGGCCGGAGCCGGGACCGGGGCCGGCTGGTCTAGTTAGGGGACGCTGTGCTGTGGACTCAGTCCGGCATGCGGGTGGGGCTGGCAGGTCATGTGTATGACAAAGTCCGGCCCGGGGCGGGGCGCCGTGCGCGCGCTGGGGCGGGGCGGGGCGGGCCGGCCAGGGCATTAGAACGCCGGATTAAACTTGGGGGCCCCAGAGTTCACTCGCTCGGTACGCAAACCAAAGCGGCGCGGTGGCGGCGGCAGCGGGCTGGGCCGGGCTGGGCGGGAGGACCCACGACCCTACCGTCCTGGCGGGCGGGTGGGCGGGCACCCCTGTGCGCCCTCACCTCCCCCTCCCCCTCCCCTCAGCCCTCGGATCAGCAGCACAGCGGTCGGGTGGCGGGCGAGGAGGAGCGCGTCAAACGGCGCGAGAGTAAATGCCGCACAGCAGGGCAACTAGACTCGTGCTCCCTCGCTCCCTGCACTGGAAATCCAAGTGTACGAATGTCGCTCACTTGTAGGTGAGCAAATAATTTCATTCACTTGTAGGTGAGCAAATAACCATTCACGCACTTGTAGGTGAGCGCATAACCATTCACTCACTTGTACCTTAAAGTGACCGAAAAGTTATTTGCTCACCTAAGTGAGTGAATTTATGTGCTCACCTACAAGTGAACGACATTCGTACTCTTGGATTTCCAGTGTGGCGGCGGCTGGGCGTCCTCATGGAGGAGCGCGTGTCCCCGTGCGGGGGCGGGGCGGGGCGGGGCGGGGCGTCGGGACGTGTTTGGCTAATCCCCCGCGGGCCGGACCGGACCGGAGCGGTCGGTCCAAGTGGGCCAAACTCGGCGTACGACTGTCAGCCCTGTCCTGCCCCGTCCCGTCCCGTCGCCCGGGCTTACTTCCGCTGGGCCGGTTCGGCCAATCGGGACGTCGCGTCGCGTCTGGGCGGGCATAGGGCGTCGCGACGCCTGTGGAGCGAGGACGGACGCCGCCGCCGGCCAGTGCGTGACGAAGAAATTCAAAAGTGCAATGGTACCGTCGACGAGGCATCTCTGGTGTGTGTGGCGGGGGCGGGGCGGGGGCCAACAGCCCCCACCTGCTGCTAACGGCGCGCCGTGCTGTACACAATTATTCCAGCACCGCGTCGCTTCCTCCAGCTCCAGCCCGGTGCGGGCCGGGGCGTGCGAGGCGGCTGATCACCGGCAGTGTTTGGCTCCTGGAGATTGCCGCATTACCTGTTGTGATTGGAGGCGGCTACCCCGCTCACCCCCGCCGGCTCCCGCCCCCGTAGCGCCACACCAGCCCGTGTGCATCGCCCGAGTAAACCTCATTTTCCCGCTACTTCCTCCCCGTAGAGGGGTTGAGGGGAAAGGGGGAAAGGGCGCCGCTCTCGGGCGCGAGTTGAGCATCGCTAGCGCGGCGGCGGCGGGGCTGGGCTGGGCGCGCCGGCACCCGCCAGCGCCTAAAACTTTGCTCTTGATCCTTTGCCACCCTTTTCTGCCCCGTTTCACATCCCGATTTAATCCCGCGGCCGTCTCCGCCCCGCCCCGCCCCGCCCCGCCTGCCGTCCTGACGTCGCGAGGCTTACGCGCTACTCTCGAGTCACTAATTTTGTGTGTGGGTGGCAGTGTGTGCGCGTGTGCTGGCTGTGCCGCGGCGTGGCGTGGCGTGGCGTGGCGGGTGTTTTTAGAATGCAGTGGTGTGTGTAGTCAGCCGCTGGGGCGCGCCGCGCACTGCAGTCACACTATGGCGAACCGAAATGGAGTTATGCTGTTCCGTGCGACTATTAACCTTTACCGCCACGGGAGTATATCGCAGAAGCGTTGTGAGTTTTTTTTAATATTTATTTTGTGTTTGTAAGCCGTCCGTGTTTGGAGCGCGCGGGGGCGGGGCGGGGCTGGGTTGGAAGTGTAACAGCCCGAGTTATGGCGTACGCCCCCAGCGGGGGCGGCGGCAGCGCGGCGGTGCGAAACCGCGAGGCGCACTCAGCTCTCCGGGGCGGCGGGGGTGAGGCGGGGGTGGGGGCGCGGCGATGACGACGGTGATGATGTAGGCGGGGAGCGGTCGAGGCCCGGCCTCATCCAGCGCGGCCTGGCCCGGCCCGACACATGACCGTCGTCATGTATTTTTAGCCCCCCGCCCCTCATATTTCCCCCTCCACCGCGGGCAGGGCAGGGCTGGGCTGGGCCGCCGGACTCCATCGATGGGTTTTGCGCTAATGTGTCGCGTAATTACGCTGCCAATCTTGCACGCCCCCACCACCGGCCTCCTCCTCCCCGCCCCCTGGAAACCTCGTTAACCTCCGCCCCCCCCTCCCCCTTCCCCTCCTCTCCCCCGCGTGGCTCGCGCCCTGCCCCCGCCACCCTGGCGCGCCCCTCCCTCCCCGGAGCTGAGGGACGACCGCCGCCAGAGCTACACTCATTTTGATACGAATCACCTTGCGGACGCAGTCAAGCGCGGTGCTAGATGGTGGAGGGGGGAGGGGAGGGGAGAAGGGAGGGGCGATTTGCTTTAAAACTCGTCTCTTATCAATAATTGGCGGAGCTAGAGAGAAGGGAAAAGTTTGGTTTCAGCGGCGGGTCGGTGCGGCTGTGCTGTGGCGGCGGCGCGAGATTTTGATGTCGGATTGCGCTCACCAGGGCCCGGCAGGGCCGCCACCCCGCTCAACTTTTACAACATCGTATTATCGAGATGGGAACCTCACCGATATTGGCGTGCCGTGGGGACTCGGTGGCGCCCCGGCCCGCCCCGGCCCGCAGCCTCAATGTCAGCGAACCCCCTTTGCGCCCAAACTTTTTCGTGGTATAGCAACTCGTTTCTCTCTCTCTCTCTCTCTCTCTCTCTCTCTCTCTCTCTCTCTCTCTCTCTCTCTCTCTTTCTCTCTCTCCCTCTCTCTCTCCCTCTCCCTCTCCCTCCCTCCCTCTCTCTCTCTCTTCTCGTTGCATCTATGGCCGCTCGCATTTGTCGTAACCGTATGCTGTCAGCTCCATGATGTAACGCGTGTAACGGGATGTAACGCTTCCCGCCCTGTCACGCGCGTCGCCCGTAACGCCCAGCCAGCCAGACCGTCACGCGCGCGACGGTAACGCGTGGCGCCTCCTTCTCTCTCTTTCTCTCTCTCTTTCTCTCCCTTTCTCGCGTCAAAATGTTTGCCCGCCTCGTGGTGTGAACTTTATGTGCGAGACGGACTTTTCTTTTGTTTTCGCAAAGCGCGCGCGTGTGTGTGAGAGTTGCCCGGTCTGAGTGCTTCTGAGTGGGACAGAAAGAGAGGAAGAAATGGGCAAACGTGCGGACCGAGAGCGCGAGAGAGCGAGAGAGAGAGTCAGAACGGAAGGAAAGGGTTCTCTAGCTGTGGGTGCTCCACCGCCGCCGTGGCCGTGCCGCGCAGGGCGACGATATGAGAGCAGAGGAGAGGATCTCCGAGTAGTCTGGCAACCTGCTCGCTGCGCCAAAACTTTTCGGTCATCTTTTCCCGATTGCGGGACTGGGCTGATGTCCCCTCGCTCTCGCTCACCCTCTCTCTCGCTCCCTCGCTCACCCTCTCTCGCTCTCTCGTTCAACTTCTCTCGCTCTCGCCACGCCCTCGGGGGCCACTCCGCCGCTGGCTTGTTTGCCACCCAAGTTGGTGAATGGACACTTATTTGGTGCGATGGACCGTGGATGGTAATCGCCTGCCCGGAAAGAAACGCTGCTGCTGCGAGAGAGAAAGAGAGGGAGAGAGAGAGAAGGAGAGATACGGCTGGATATATGGTGGTGGGAGATTAGGTTTCCGAGATCTCCTCATCCTGCCATGACCTCGCTCCCGGATGTAGTGGAAGGGCCTGGCCTCGGCGCGCTGTGTTTCCAAAACACTTTCATGCCCCCCCCCCCCCTTCCCCCCACCCGCTCTGCCCCTCACCCTGCCCCTCGACGCGCCGTCTGCCCCCGCCCCGCGGCCCAAATGAAGTGAGGATGTCATACAGCTGTAGGGCTGTCTCCGCCCGCGCCCTGCCACCTGCTGCCAGCTGCGGGCGAGCCGGGGGCGGCGCGGGGGCGGCGCGGGGGCGGGCCGACGGCCAGCCGAAAAATAATTCTGTAAGGAAGCAGATGGTCGTGGTGATATAGCGGCGGGGCGGGGCGCGTGTCACTGATAACGCAATGCGCTGCCCCGGCCCGGCCCCTCCAATAGGCCCCAACGCGCCTTGGCACGCCCCGCCGCGCCCCGCCGTGCCCCGCCCCGCCGCGCCCCGCCCGCCGCGCCCCGCCGCGCCCCGCCGCGCCCCGTGTTTGTTTTTAGTAAGGGGAAAAAGCATAGGGGAGGAGGCGGGCCTTCTGTCCAAGCCCTCCTCTCTTCCTCAGCGCTGCTGACGGGAATGAATGACCCACCTTGTGCGGCGGGGCTGGGGCGTTCCGCTCTCGGGTGGGGCGGGGCGGGGTGGGCCACCCCGAACACATTGTCATACCCGGGTCTACGCGGGGCACGGAGTAGAGGAAGACAGCGAGAGAGAGAGGGAGAGGTCAGCCGAGAATAAGAAATGGTCCTGGGAGGAGAGGGGAGGGGGAGGGGGGTGAGGGTCAGGAAAAATGGTCGCGGACACGACGCGAACGTCAAAAGGACGAAATCGCAGCGGTAGGGGCTGCGGTGGCGATGCGGTAGTGTGTGTGTGTGCGCGTGCGCATGTCTACGGTGGTGTGCGTGTGGAATAAGAGCACGGTCCTACTTTTTTCATTCTTTTCTTTTCCGAAATCTTTGCTGGCAGTGTGTTCTGCCCCCGCCACCGCCGCCCCCGCGCCCTCTGCGTCCAGACTGGTGAGGCTGTAATCAGGCATGGTCCCTTTGCAATCGATCAATCGAAATGTCAGCCTGGCCCCTTTCCCGCACCGCCGCCGCCACCACCGCGCCGCCGTCGTGGAGGCCCCTGCTCGGCCCGGCCCGGCCCTGGGACTCCCCCCCCCCCCCCCCAACCCTCCCACCTCCTCCTGCTGCTGTTCAACCTCGTCGTTTCGGACCTATTTATAGGAGGAAGGCCCTCTGCTCGGCTGTCTTTCCCTTGTTTTCCATATTCGATAAGATAGCGTGGGCCAAACCGAAAGAATCAGGCGGGGCGAAGCAGGACGGGGCGGGGCGGGGCGGGGCGCGCGCCTGTCTGTCAGGCAAGGCAGTCACGCTACTCGCGCCGGGAGACAAGGGCGGCCTGGCGGAAGCGGAAGGGCGAGGAGGAGGAGGAGTAAGATGAAGAAGAAGGGGAGGCGGAGGGCGACGACGAGGATCGAACATGAGCGTTGCTCGCGCGGGGCGCGCGGGGCGGCGGTACGGGTGTAGGGTAGAAGACCCCCACTATAGGGGTCCTGCAGGTCGCCTAGCATCACCTCCTCCGCGAGCAGCCCCGGTGTGCCTGCTGCCCGCACCGGCAGCCCGCACCACTGCGCCCCGCGTCGTGGGGGTGGAAAAGTTCTTAAATGCTTCATCTTAAAGCGACCGACCGAGCCGCCCCCTGCCTTTCTCTCGGCCCCGGCCCGCACCGCCCTGCCTGCACACAACTCCTTATTACAGGAAATTCTTCAGATGAGAACTGCTCTCTGCAGGGTAAACTTTGCTCTAAGAAGTTTTACCTCATGGAAGTTGTTCCTACCAAGAAAACATTCGCAGATCAAAGTGCGAGAGGAGGGGTGAGCGAGCGGAGACGGTGGCAGCGGGGAGGTGGGAGTGCGCGAGAGGAGAGAGAGATAGAGAAAGAAAGGGAGGGAGAGAGTGAGAGAGATAGAGAAAGAAAGGGAGGGAGAGAGAGAGAGAGAGGCGGTCCCCTCCCTCACGCCACGCGCGACCGCCGCCGACCGCAACTGGCCTGCCGCCGTCGGGGAAGTAAAAATGAAGGAATGAAAGAAGAAAGGAAGAAGTAATTGATATTATGAAGAGGGCGTGCTGCGCGGAGCAGGGGAGCGTGTGGGAGGAGTGAGAGGGAGTGATAGGGAGGGAGTGGGGGAGGGAGGGAGAGAGGAGTGGATCTCTGGACAGTAAAGCCGAAATAGGAGCGAGTTTGCGGGCGGTAATTGGTGGTGGAGGGGCGGGTCGGCTGAGGAGTGTCGCGCCGGGACTGTCTGCCAGCCTCGTCTGCCCGGCCCGGCCCGGCCCGCCTGACCAAGGCGTTTAGGTGCTCGAGACGCGCAAAGTTTATTCGGAATCTTGAATTGTTCTCTCGCGATGAGAGCTTCGCGGAGAGGAAGAGGGGGAGGATGAGTCGAGTCGAGTGGTTCCGTCTGGTGGAGCAGGCGGAGCAGGCCGTGTCTCTGCAGAGTCAAGCACCGTCTGGCGCACCGCAGCAGGCGCGGCGCGGCGTGCCTTAGGCCCTTGTGCATTAGGGGGTGAGTGTCGATACGTGTAGTGGACCGTGCCTGCCCCGCCGCCCGGCCCGCCCGGGGGCCTAGCGCAGCCCGGGTGTGGCCCCCGCAGTGTAACGCACCCGTAACGTACCGTTAATCCCTCGAGGGGGTAGCGGAGAGCGATGCGGGAGGGGGAGGGGCGTGTAGGGGGTATTGAGCGATCCGACCGACGCCCCCCCCCCCTCCGGCACCCCCGCATCTCGACACCCACCTCATTAAGGACAGGTTGATACGCAGCGCCCCGCCACGCCACGCCACGCCTCCCACCCCCTTAGGCACATTTGGACACTCGTCTCTCGGGCGGGCGAAGCCCTTTGCGGGACAGAAAAGGCGACGGAAGTGGCGCGGCGCGCTTAGAATGGATGGGGGGGGGGGGGGGGGGGGCAGTGGGGCCGCGCCACGCCACGCCGCGCCACCTTAGACCGCCCCTCCCTCCCTCCCTCCCCTAGCAGGGGCGGCCGTGACGCCGGCGACGACGCCGTTTCCGTCACTCGGGGCGGGGGCCGGAGAGTGGAGTGGGCTGCTAAAATGTTGTGAATGCCCCGCCCGCCTCACCGTCACCGCCCCTCGGAATGGCAATAAGAAGGACGCCGTCGCGACGCCTTGCGCCCACGTTTGTTATTATATGGAATATTATGGTTTTTTTTCACCCGCGAGGTGTGTGTGTGTGTGTGTGTGTGCTCTATCGTTAGGGCGCGTCGTACTGCTGTGTGTGTGTGTGTATGTGTGTGTCCCGGCCGTTAGGCCCTCGTCAGGCGCTGCCGCACGCAACTCCATTCATTTGGCGTCGCCTCGCCGGGCAGGGCGTCGCGGCGCCGCTCGCTGCTCATGCGCTGCTCGCTAAGGGAGGCGAGGGAGGGGCGGTCATTTACAGCAGGCGTCCGGGCGAAATCGCCCCCCCCTCTCTCTCTCTCCCTCTCCCTCCCTCCCTCCCTCCCTCCCTCCCTCCCTCCCTCCCTCGTCACACACGCCTCCTCCCCCCGCGCTCAGATCCTCTTAACACTTGTGAGGCGACACGGCCGCCCGCCACCTTGTGACGGCGCCGGTCCGCTGCGCTCACTGCGCCCGGCCACACCGGCAGGATGTAAGTCTCGGTCCACCTGACGCCCCCCCCCCCTCTCTCTCTCTCCCTCTCTTCCTCCTTATTTTCAATCTCTCTGACTTCTGCCTGCTCACCCTTTCGCTCTCTTTCTATCTCCCGCCTCCTACCCCCTTCGTTTCTCTCCCACTACCTCTTTCATCCTGTTCTCTCTCTCCCTCTCTCTATCTCTTCCCTCTCGCTCTCTCGACCTCCCTCTGTGTTATGACGCGGTGCAAGGGGCGGGTGAAGGGGCTGCAATATCCTGGTGGCCTGCACCATCACGCTCTCCTACCTTGCATAAACACTTGTTCACTTTTGCGCCCCTCTAACGAACGCTGCCCAACCGCCCCACCTCTGTCGCACTCCAACTCCTTTCACTGCCGGAGGCTCCTCTACTCTGGGCCGTCTTATACGCGCCGTCTTCCACGTTTCGCTTTGACTAATGTGAACTTTCCTCTCCTTTTTTATTTCCGCAGACCACGGGCAACATCATGAACTTCTGCGAGGTGGGCCTCAAGATCTCCGGGGTGGCGCCCATGTCGAGCTTCGCCGCCGTCACTGTGGATAACGCGACCCTCTCGTCCGTCACCGTCGGCTACACGGAGCGCCACACCGTCGCCTTCCTCGGCTCCACCGACGGCGTCGTCAGAAAGGTGAGTCCGTCTTCTTCTGCACCCTCTGAGAATCCAAAGTGTACGAATGTCGCCCACTCTGAGGCGTGTGAAATTTTTCACACACTTGTAGAGGTGAGCAGCCCGGGTGACGGTGATGGGTGACGGTATGACGGTTGTCCGTGATCGGATCGACACGAGACGGACGGCGGATGAGCCGTACCGTGCCGCTCTCAAGTCGGGCGACTGGGCGACTGGCTCAATCCGGCTCAAACCAATCCCACCGCCATTTGCAAAGTTATGCCCCATGGCTTGAGGTGGGGAGGGGGTGGCGTCGACGGGGACCTGATATCTTCCAGACGTAACACGGGCGGCGGTCCCGTCCGAGTGTACGGCGCTGCGGGAGTGTACGTAAGGGGCGCGTCCCGTCCCCGTGCAGGCAGGGCGGATAGGGAGAGGGCTAATGACGCCAGTGGCCCGCCAGTGTGAGTGCTCGTGACGTTTTTCACCCTCGACTCACACGGGGGCCCTCCGCCTGCTGGCCTGCAGCAGAGCTTTCCAAATCTCTCTCTCTTGCTCGCTCTCTCCGCCCTCGCTCTCTCGCCCTCGCTCTCTCTCCCTCTCTCCTGCTGTCCAGCGCGGATGTGTGCGAGCTGGGCCCTGGGGGCGCCCCGCTGGGTGGCTGCGGGGGCGCTGAGGGAGCGGGCCCCTATGGGGTGGTCGCCGTCCCGCCCCGTCCCACCCCGCCCCGCCCCGCCCCGACCCCGGAGTGCTGGGCTGCCATCGCCGGCCTGCACGTCTCGTAAAACCTGATGCTGGCTGTCCGCCCCGCCCCGCCCCGCCACGCCACGCCACGCCACGCCGCAAGACCCTTTTTGCGCGCGGCTCACATGGGGATGACCTCCTTTCACACCAGGAAGTCGTTAATGAAACCGCCAGGGGTAATCCGACCCCTGCCACGGCCACGCCGCCCCCGCCCCGCCGCGTACTTCTTCTTTGCGTCCCTCTCGAGAAATAACTCTGGGCACTTCGGATGGGTCGGATTTTTGTCTTCTTTTTTTTTTTGGTGCCCGGTCGCTCTGTACGCGCCCCGCGCGCACCCCGCCGTGGATTCTGAAGCGCATCGAGGGGCGCCGTGGCGGCTGGGCTTACGGGGGCAGCGGGTATCGCGTTCCTGCCGGCACAATTACTGCGGGAGAATTCAAGAGCAGGAGTGTTCCTCCCCGCCCCACCCCGCTCCGCCCCGCCCCGCCCCGCCCCCTGGTGAGTGAGTGGCGAAGGGGTGTGTTGTGGTGGTGGCTCGGAGGTATCTGGCGGGCGGGCGGGGCGGGGGCCACGTGCGATATGGGGCGTGACGACCCCCCCACCCCCCCTCCCGCGCCCCCAGGTGCCCCCTGGCCTTCCGCTATGCACGTTATCACCGTCCCCGCCGCTATCCTCGCCGCCGAGGCCCTCCCCATAGCCTCGCACCAGCCGTTTATTCTTCGACACCGCAAATCCCCTGGCGTTCTTCCTCCTGCCCTCTCCTCCCCCCCCCCCGGGGTCTTCGTCGTTCACCCTCGTTCCCGCCTCGCCTAGCATTACCTCCGGAAAAAAATCTTTCTGAACCACATACTTTTTCATTATTCCCCGTTCTCCTGCTGCTATCGCGTGACACATTTTTCATAATCACTTTCAAATCTGTAAAATCAGAAATTCACGAGGAGACCGTGCCAATTTCTTTTCCATGTTGGCTATTTTTTTTTTTGTCCTTCGCGCTTGGATAGCCTCGCATTGAGAACGACGGCCTGCTCCCGCGCGCCCGGGGCGGGACTGAGGTGAGGTGGGCGCGGGGCCCGGCGGGGTGCGGGGGGGAGGAGGGGGGCTAGGCTGCCGGGCTCGACGGCCTCCTATTAGGCGCTCTCCTGTCTCCTGTATCGCGCTCCTTTGAAAGCCTGCTGGCTGAGGAGGGGCTGCAGGAGCAGCAGGACATATCAGACCTGCTGGGGTCCTGCTGCGCCTGCCTGCCGTCACCCATACACCTGCCAGCCCCGGCGGTGAGGGGCGAGGTGGGGCGGTGCTAAACGTGCCTCAACGCCCCAACTTGGCGACACCGCTAAGGGAAGGCCCTGCCTGCCGCGGCCAAGAAGCTCCCGTGGAGCGTGAGCCGTGAGCCTGCCTGAGCCTCTTGAATAGGGCGCGGCGGGGCGCGGCGGGGTGCGGTGCCTTCTCCGTTTTAAGAATCCCGCCACGCTCTGCCACGCCCGTCCGCCCGGGACCGGCCTGGCCCCGGGGTGTTATTGCCGAGGTTAGGTTGGGTGACGCGGCGGGGCGGGGCGGGGCGGGGCACATCATTCTGCGGGGTGCGCGGTGCGGCGCGGTGGTTGTTGTTGCTGCCGCTGCTGTTATGCCGCGAAACGATATGAATGGGACGGTAAAAGTGCCTCGTATTTCCTGGCGCTGCGCGGGTCCCAGACCAGACTACCCTGCTCCTGCGCCCCGCAGACGTACTACTGCGCGTCTTGTTTTCGTGAGTGAAATATAACGTGACGCCTGCTTGCCATAATATCATTCCGGTCGCTGAGTAATTGCCGCTTGACTCGAATCTCTCTATAGCCCCCCCGGTTGGGGAAAAAAAACGTGAAGGTACATATTTTTACTTACGTTACGGAAATCAAAAAAAAATATAGGAAGACATATTAAAATTCTTTTACTTTTGACGGCAATGCGTAATTCCGCTCTGCAAGTTACACGATGATTTGAAAGTGGGAATCGAGTCGCGCATGAATATTTCGCGGTATAATAAAAGGTTCCGCAGGGGCGCGGGGCGGGGCGGGGCGAGGCAGAGGCTTATAGTCTGGGATTGTTTCCGGCGCACCCGCGTGTCGCACTCCCCGCCCCGCCCCGCCCCGCCCCCATCCTCACGGCGCGGCGGCGCTACTCCGCCACCTTCAACATCTTTAGCAATCTTGAAAAAGATTTTATTATCGTGTGCTCGCTTGCATTCCTCGAGCGGTGGGGAGGGGCGGGGCGGGGCACGGGGCTCGCGCTCGCTGGCACAGCAAGCGAGTTGAAAAGTTGGGGCAGATATTGCGAAAGTGGGGTCGGTCTGCCACACCTAAGTCGCCTCCCGCCCCGCCCTGCCCCGCACTCTCCGACGCTCATAGGGCTGGCAGCGCCGGGCATGAGAGGAAGAAATACAGAGAGGCAACACCCTTCTGCTCTATGGACTTGGCAAAAAAAAAGTATATGAACCTTTTTTTGCCTGCGATCTTTCGCGACTCTTCTGCGTAAAGACGCTCCCCGGGCTGCTGACTATATAGGGGCGCACAGATCAGCTGTTGACGTTGTCGTTAAACGCCAATGACCTCGCGACGCCCCCCGGTCCCTAGATATCTCACTCCTCCTTGGAGAGTAAATTGCACTCGACGTCAAATTGAATTTCTTCTCGTCGCTCCGCTCCTCCTGGGCTCCGCCTGGGCTCCGCCTGCCTGCAGCCCGAGCGACACGCGGGACGTGAGTCGATTTCGCAACCAGTTGATACACGATGGTGGCGGGTGATCCATCAGGCCGGGCGGGCTGTATCGCGGAGATGAACGGCGCCCTGCAAAGTCCACGGCCACGTAATACGCCGCCGCCGTCCACCGCACTCTTTCAGGAGAGGCAAGAAAATGGTGTTCTTTGCGTGTCGTATTTGCCGCATTTTAAAATCCGTGTGAAAAGCGCATTATTGTAGGTCTTAGTTATTTCACGCTGCACCTTACCTTGGCCCTGGGGGCGCAGTGTTGTCATTATCCTTCTGATTCTCTCTCTACTCGCCTCCCTCCTGCTCTCTCTCTCTCTCTCTCTCTCTCTCTCCCTCTCTCTCTCTCTCTCCCTCTCTCACTCGGGGAGGTGTTAAATGCGGGTGGGCGGGTCGTCACGGCGGCGCGCCGCCCAGTAGTTACGCCCCTGTGCCTTACCGTGCGGCCGCCTCCGAGGCGCCTGCTGCGCGCGCACGTTTCGTACGCGGCCGTACGCAGTCGGGCCAGCGCCAGCGGTGTGGGCCCCATGACGCGCCCAATATGATCCCTGATCTTCATCTCGGCGTGTCGTGTCGTTGAGTGAGTGCAGCTGCACCCGGGGCGGGGCGGGGCGGGGCGGGGGCGTACGAGTCCAATTCATTCACCTGATGGCCACCGCGCCGCGCCACGCTACGGCTAGCTTGGCACTGCCTGCTGCTGGTAATTCCGTTCGGCGTGTCTTGTTTCTATCTTTTTTTCTTCGTTTCGTTTTTTCCCTTTTTTTATTTTTTCTCTCTCTTACACTCGCTCTGGCTCTGGCTCTGCCCCTCTACTTCTTCTCTCTCCCTCCCTCTCTCTCTCTCTTCTCCCAATCCCGCTGATTCCGTCCTGCGCGCGTCAGTCGACAGGAGAGTGGGGGGTCCTCTTCACGGCAGAAGGATTACCGCGGTGAAGTGATGCGTGGCCCCCGGCCGGCCCCGGCCCCGGCCCTGGCTGATGTCCTGGGCCTACGGGCCCAGTGGGGCTGATGGGGACGCCAACTTAAAAAGAACATGGAAAACAAGGAGAGTTACGGACTAAAATACAATGCACTGAGAAAATGTTTTCCCGACTGGCACAACACTTTTGTTTAATGCTTCCAGGTATACTATCCTGGCACCAAAAATGTTGGTGCCACGATTGGGAGCATTAAACAAAATTATTTTGCCCGTCAAGAAAAAGCTAGCTGATACATTATCTTACGTTTAGTACTGGTCATTTAAGTTGAGGCCAGCTACAATTTATGAGCTGCTGAAAAATTTCCCCAGTGTGGTTGTGCGCTCTGCCTGCACGTGGGACGGTAGGTTGGCAGCGCGGTCACACACTGGAGCCTGGCGGCACAGCATTCAACCACCACGTGGTTGCGGCAGAGAGCCGGCTCAGCAGTGTGGCAGCCACCTGGAACATGCGCCCCAAATGGACTCGTATCGCATCGCTTAACTAAACTTTATAGTGATACGAATGAGTGGATTAGTCGTGCCGGTAGTCGCGTGCCGGCCGGCCGTCCGTCGCGCTCTTTGCTGTGTAAGTGCGCCTGGAGGTGGCGCTGCGGGGCGGGGTGGGGCGGGGCGGGGCGGGCTAGACGCAAATGCACCGCTGTTGGCATTATGAAATATAATGCGCGGCGCGTTCGACTTGGGCCCTGCCTGCAGCGCCCGGCTGTGTGGCGTTGCGCGGTGGGCGCGGATTAGAAGTGGAAGGGAGTTCCTTATTCTTACATCCTGAGTCCATTAGCGGGAGAGGGTGGCCGACCAGGCCGCTGCGCTGCAGGGCCGAGCCGAGGGGTGGTGATTTCTTTTCCGCACTCTAAAGGGGGCTCTTTCTCTACGCCGTCTCTCTCTCTCTCTCTCTCTCTCTCTCTCTCTCTCTCTCTCCCCGTCTCACTCACTCCCTCTTTCTTACTCACTCTACCGCAAGGCGTTTGGCGAGCTAAAAAAGAATAAGAATGAAGTCGCTCTGACTCGCAGAACAACTTTTAATAAAAGTTACTCGTGCCGATTTCGTTTTTTTGTTTTTTTGGCTATGTCCCCGCGAACGACTCTTGACATGGCACGACGATACGGGAGGACAGGACAGGATTAACGAAAATTTCCTTAAAAACATAGGGAAGTGTCACATTTATGATCGGGTTCCAGGCGCAAGCGCCCGCCCCGCACACAGCATGCATGTGTCCTTTTCCCCCGGTGTTTTTCTTTATACAAGTCGTCCGGCGCTGAATGGCGTGCACTTAGGCCCCTGATGCGGCCCCTCTGATACCGTGCCGCCGCCGCCGCCTCTTCCAGGAACCAATGCGTGGCCGGCCGCGCGTGAGCGTGAGTGTCGGTTATCTGCTACGCCACTGGGCTGCTAGGCCCCTGCGCTGCGCCCTGCCTGCTCGGCCTGTCTCCTCACCGCCCTGATGACGACCAGCGATAGCCATGGCGGGGCGGGGCGGGGCGGGGCAAGCCTTATTCACCCAGATTGGCTGTCACCCTGGCCGGCCGGCGCATCACAAGCAGCTGCGCGTTATTTATCATAAATTTGAAATGGTTGCCGGCCGGCCGGCTGCCCCCGCCGGTGAGGCCCCCCTGTCGTGTCACGTGACGCGCGCGGGCTGACCTGTAGCCTCGCTGCGCCCCAACTAAAGTGACGGGGAAAATCGTTAGTTTGTGTGGCCTGTTGCTGCTAAGTCCGCTGCGGGGAGACTGCTGCGCCGTCCAGCTGTGGTGATTTAGGCCCCGGCCCTGCTGTGAGGCACTTTGCGGACGGTCCCTCTCCCAGGGCGGTGCGCCTCTGCCTGTCCCCGATGGCCCACTACAACTGGCTTAACGTCCACCCCCGTGCCGGCCGCGGGGGCGTGGCGGGGCGGGGGGCAGTGTGGCGGGGCTTACGTCGGCCTGCTTGTCCAGCGACGCTGCTGCCAATATTTGGGCGGCCGCTGTTAAGCTCGTGTGACACGGCCCCACTCGGCCCCGCCCCGCCCCGCCGCACGACGCCACGGGCCCCACCCCACCCCACCCCACCCCACGCCGGCCCGGCGCGGCGCGGCGCTGCCGGCTGCCCGCTTTGAAGGATTCATGTCCGATCTCTTTTTCGGCGGGGCGGGGCGGGGTGGGGCCCACGGGGCGCGGAGCGCGGGGCTATTGTTGGACAGGCGACCGCGCCACGCCCCGCCACGCCCCGCCACGCCGCCGCCGCCGTCCGCCCCTTTTCTTCTTGTGCTTTTCGTATTGATACCCCGCAGCAAAGAAACCCAAGCCGTTGCGGGGTGGGGTCGGCGGGGCCCCTCTGCCCTCCGGGGTCGCGGGGGCGGCGGGGGCCGCGGGGGCCGGCGGTTCACCCTCGCCGACGTCCACCCTCGCGTGCGGCCCGCCCGCCGGGGGGAATGAGGCCCAAGCGGAAATGGGCGACGTGGCCTTTGTACGCGTTTCCCGCGCCAGCCCAGCCGGCCGGCCCAGACCCACGCTGGCGGTTTATTTTTATGTTGGGGTTGTTTTGCTGCTGCTGTGCCCTTTTTTCTCGCCGTGTATTTCGTAAAGGAGGGCGCGAGGCGCGCGGGAGGGTGGTGGTGGTGGGGGGGGGGGGGGAGAGTGGTGGCTGCGGTGACAATCGTCGAGCCGCCCGTCGGACGTCCTGCCGTCACCTGACCCGAGAGACGTCCCGACGGCGGCGTAGCGACGACGCCCTCGAGGTCGCCCTGCCGCTGCAGCAGCAGCCGCGACGCCACGCCACGCCACGCCCCGCCACGCCCCGCCACGCCCCGCCACGCCGCCAACAGACGCGATTTGTTTTCCCTCCATTTTTGATGCGGCCGCAGGCAGCCCTGGCCGCCCTGGCAGTGCAGAGGGAGCGTCCTTATCGTGGTCCGGTGCATCTTCTGCTTTGCAATGCAGCAGCGCGGCCCGGCCGGGCCTAAGGGAACCTGCTGGAGGGACCTTAAAGGAACGTAAAGGACCTCCTCCTGGAGGTCCCGGTCGGGCCGCTGCAACGGGATCCTCTTCTTCCTTGGCACCCCAGCCCAGGCCCAGGCGTGCGCCCGCTTCTTACGGGGACCCGACACATTTGCATACCAATGTTTCCCTACTCGGTCCCTCTCTCCTTACCCCCTCTCTGTGCTCTTTTCTTTTTGGGTTGCTTTTTGCTGTGTATACATATAGGGGCGTTTGTCGCGTCTGTTGTTTACTTTTTTGCTCAGCCCCCATGGGCGCCACCCCCTCACTCATTGCTGAACTGGGTGGGTGGAGCCCCCCCCCTCCCCCCGCCCCTCCCGTCCGCCCGGCGCTGCCCGGTCCGGCCGAACCCTTTTGTAATCAATTAATATCGCAAACACCCCCCGCCCTCCCCCAAACCCCAATGGCCGCCAGTCGGATAATAACTGGGCCCCGTTTAAAACGCGGCGGCCAGGCCAACATTTTACGTGGCTATTCGGCAATAACTCTGTCGGAGAACCAATAAGGCGAATGGCGGGGCGGGGCGGGGCGGGGTGCCTGGCCGATAGGTGTGAGGTCGACCGCACCCCTAGCGCCGCGCCGCAGTGCCCCTCTCGGAGTGACGTCCATGACGTGGAATCAACGCGTTCAGAATAAATGTATTCATTATTATTGTTACATTCTATGTTGTCTGCCAAAAAATTTGGAATCGCAGGTTAAAATGGGACCGAGGGAGGGGAGAGACAGAGGGGAAGAGAGAGAGAGAGAGAGAGAGAGAGAGAGAGAGAGAGAGAGAGAGAGAGAGAGAGAGAGAGAGACTGAGGCTTTTCCGGCCTCCCTGCTGCCGCGGCAGCTCTCACCCCTTTGCGCCCTAATTTAACGGGGGTCATTGAGGCGGGGCGTTTTTAGCAGCCGCTCGGCTATGAAATAATACTAATGATAATAATTTTGGTCGCCAAGCTGCGCGGGGCGCCGCTCCCCGCCCTGGTGCCGCCATGGTGGCCCCCTGCCCCTGAGGCCGCGGCTGGAAATCTCCCTCACACCGCGGTAGGGTTGGGGTTGAGAGAACCGCCAGGAGATATTCCTCTCGGTGTGTCTGCACTGTTAAACCGAATTGTCATGTGACGATAAATATTGCTACGAATATTTCGTCATAAGAGCTGTGATGAAACAGTCGTCACATGACATCACAGGACATAAATCTTTCGTCACACTGTGATGAACCATTTGTTTTGTCATATGACGAACCTTTCCTAAGTAAAATTTAGCACTGAATTCTGTCGTATTGTGACGACAATTTTACAGTGTGGAGTGTGACGTCAGCTGATCGCGTATGTGTATACATATAGACACTGCTGCATTATGTGGTAGCTCTGATGACTGTCAGACGCGTCCAGACGCGTCAGACGAGACGTAGAACGGTCGCACGGTAAACAAAAAACTCGAATTCCGAGGCAGATACCTCGATTTCCGAGATCGCTCCGATTCCGAACTGGTGGGCTCGAAAACGAAAAAGTGCGTCTCTAAAACAGAGGGAGCTATTCTCAAAATCGAGCCAACCTCTTCCCGTTTTCGAGGGGTCATTTCCCGATTCAGAACTTTGCGCCTCGGAATCGGGCACTGATTGCTCGTTATTGAAGGGAGCTGTCTAAATTCAAGTTCTAGGGCCTGAAATCGAGTTCTAGCTCCCAAAATCGAAATCTACCCTATTTTCATGCCTCGGAATCAGAGGTTTTCGTTTACCGTGCGCAACGCGGGTAAAGCAAGAGGGGAGACCGAATTCCGGCATGCGAATTGGCGTAAAAATTGACAGTCTCTCAATAATATTGCTTTCGCGAAGAGGCCAAATGTTTTCCCCGAAAGAATGCTAAAAATGTCGCCATTCAACGTGACAACGGCGTTTTGAGTGAAAGAGGTGGCTGTTTCGCGGGGTGGTACGATGTGGAATGTACCCATCGCCCAACTCTACCCCACTACATGTCCATATCTCTTTCTCTCTTTTTCCCTTAATCCAGAAATAAAAACGCATACATCAGCGCTTGGGAGGCCCTTTCGCGTGGCTGGGGCACATTTCGTCGAGCGGGGTTTCGGTTGATGGCTAATCTGCGCGGCCGGACTGCCACTGCGTTTTCCGCTGTCACATTTCATGCCCGGGGGAAGGAGGGGGGGGAATCTCTTGCCTCTCCAACTGCCCCCGCAGCCATGGCGCCACCGTCGCGCCGCCCTCCCCGATAGCAGCGTTCCGATAGCGGCCTAGCCTCTCACACGCTGTGGCGGGGCGTGGCGGGGCGGGGCGGGGCACACCCCTAGGTGCACACACACCACACCGTATCTATCTGGCCGTATTTCTCCCCCGGCCGTGTGCATAATGAGGACAGACAGCAGGCGGCAGGCGGCCCGGCCCCGCACGGCCCCTCCGCCCGGTGCAATATGGGAAAGAAATTTGGGGGGTGCAGATTGTTTGTTGTGTGCTGCGCGGCGCGTTATCGGCTGCTGCGCCCCGCTCACTCCTTGCTGGAAAGTATGGACCCCTTCCTCTCCACCTTGTGTCTTCTCTCTCTCTCTCTCTCTCTCTCTCTCTCTCTCTCTCTCTCCCTCTCTCTCTCTCCCTCTCGCCTCCGGCGGCAGTAAAGGGGTTGGCAACACCTTTCCGCTTTTTGGGAGGGGGGAGGGGGGGTTAGTTTTGTAATGGTAATCAGGCCTGTTTTTACTCCACCCCGCCGCGGACCCACCCAACCCTTCCCTTCCACTCGCCTTTTGCTTTTCTTGTTCCGTTTTTCCTGATGCGCTGTTTCCTTCATCTTTCCTTCCTTTATATCTGCGGCCACCGCCCTCGACCGCCTGGCCATAATGGTGGAAAACGGAAAACGAAAGATAAATATTTGGGGGGAGGGACGGAATGGTGTAAAACAAGCTCTCTCATCTCTCAGACACACTGCTGGAAGCTCATGTGTGCAAATGTCGCACGTTTGCTGGTGTGTCAGTCTCCATTCGCCCACGTGTCGCATTTGAATTCTAAGTCGATACGTAGTGCTTGTAACATTACGATTTCTACTTGTAACTTAACAACTGCACTTCGTGGATAATTTTCCCGTAAACCTCCTCACAGTAATAGGGGGCCTGTAGTTATTCGTTTCCCTTTCCTTGCGCACAAGTTTACGACGCGACACTCGCACCTGTCCGGTGTGTGGGGCGGTGCAGTGCATATCATGAGCGTGACGCGTGTGACCCGGCCGCGTCACGTTATGTGACGTCACGTCACGCGTGCAGGTGGCGCTGCCGACCACCTTCATGCGTGCTGCTGGCCCCCGCCCCGCCCCCCCAGGTGCCGCCGTCGGGTTAACCCTTTGCCTTCTATTAACGCGTAATGGGCGTCCCGTCCCGCACGCACGCACGCACGCACGCACGCGCCAGCACGTGGGAAGAGGAGGCGGCGGCGCCAGAGAGGATCCGGGAGGAGATTGAGTGGGGGGGGGGGGGGGAGGTGTTAGCACAAGGAACGAACCGACCAGGCAGAGCGGCGTGCGGGGGAATTGAATGTAAATACCCGCGTGTCTGCGTGCGCGCTTATGAGAGGGGCGCGGGCGCGGCGTGTTGCTGTGCAAATGCTAGCGCCCGGAGAGTGTAGGGGCTGCTGCTGCTCTTTCTGGAGGCCGTCGTGCTGCTGCTGCTGGCTGGACCCAAGGCTGTGCTTGGCGGTGCGGCAGTCCACTACTTGCGGGCGCTAAAACAAGGGCACACTGATGAACGCAGAGGAGGGTGCGGGGGGTGGGGGTGGGGGGGTACACCAGGGCAGCAACAAGGTGACGCTGGGGCCCTCCAAGTCTGCACCCCCGCGCGCGCGCTCACACACTAGAGAGAGGGAGAGAACTGGCCCGGGCCCTCCCCAGGGGTAGCCCAGCCTCCCCTCGCCGTGTCTGTTTCCGTTAGGCCCTGCTGAGCGCACGTAGTGTTACTCCCGGTTCTGGGTGCGGACCAAGGGGTCCGTAACTTTACAAACCTTTTTTACATAGCAAATATTAGTGTGTAACAAAACAACTTTTATTACTACTTTAAAGGCTTATTGGCTTAAATCTAAAAGACATAAATGTTACAGTATGCAAAATTGCTTTAGGCAGGCTGCCCACACCACACAGCATACATTTAAGGGCATGTAACTTTTATGTTGTTAAAGTTCAACTTACTTACTGGGTGGCTGATGGTTGGAAGGTTATGGGATAACTTGAACTTTCATTGTAACTGTTATTCTAGAGTTTTTGATAAGTTACGGAGTCCTGGTTCGGATCCCCGCCTTCCTCGCTCCTCGCTTCCTCTTCGCCTCCCCAGCTCATCTCAGCCGGCTCAGTCTGTGTAGTGTACTGCTCACTGACCCACATACTTTTTAGTTTTTACCCCCCCCCCCCCTCCCCCTCCGCGGCGTGCTTCAAAGGTCAGCAGCGGGGCAGATGACGAGTGAGACGAATGTTCCACTCCCGGCGGTGGGTCTGCGTGAGCGAGTGAGAGGGGGGCGGGGAGAGGGCCGGCGGACCCCCCGCAGATCCGCTTGTAAATCTGGCCAGAAAAGATTATCCGTGGCTCAGTCGGATTATTGCACTAAACACTCACACATGCCCAGGTAAGCAATCGCCCAGGTCTCTATATCCCCCCCCCCCCCCCTCTCACTCCACCACGCACTCACACTCGAGTTGTTGAATAAATAAAGTTTCCACTGCGGTGACGGTCTGTCTGTCCGTCTGCCTGTAAGCTGCCCGGCTGCTGTCCGCCCTGACCTTTGAACCTGTCTGGCGGGACAGCTGCGGCCGCCGTACCGCGCCGCAAGCGTTTCGAAAAAGTGTTTCAAGTGGAATGCCGAGCCGAGCCGGGCCGGGCCTGCTGCCTTTGCCTTTGCCCTGTGAGGTCCGTCGCGTCGACACGTTTGGAGGAGACGGAAAATTGGATTTGTTCGGAGCGGCGGCGTCCAGACCCCCCCCCCCCCCCCCATCTCTCTCTCTCTCTCTCTCTCTGCGAGAGATGACGGCGGCCGGACCGGATCCACGTAACTCCTGCTCCTCGCCGCGGCGGTTACGCGCCTCTGTCGCCGCACCGCCGCCGCCGAGGGGTCAGCGATATGCATCTGTTCCCATGCTGCCCGTCCGGCTAGGGTTGAGGAAATGCCCGCCCCCCCTCTCCTATGTCCTCCATACCCGCCCCAATAACAAAAAGGAGGAGTACGTCTGCTTTTTATTAGTCAACTTACCCCCCCCCCCCAAACCACCATGAGGCAGGCAACCGCCCCTGGAGACAGACTAGCGGCCGCGAGGCGGACCTCTCTATGTGTTACAGCAGGCCGCAATAACTGTAAAGTCACCACACTACTCGGTTGCGTGCGTGTGTGTGTGTGTGTGTGGAACGCACGAGAGGAAGAAGAAGAAGAAGTGTGTGAGGCATCAGCAAATGTGTCGATTCGCATTTTATGAGGCGAGAGACGAAGCCGCCGAACAACATTGTAGCCTCGGCGCCCCGCTCCCGACCATCATAGAGCCCAGAGTGTCGGCCGGCTCGGCTGCTGCTCCCTGATGCGTCCCTCCGATTGCCGGTGCGGTGCGATGGGCGCCAATGAAATACTGGCAGCAGTTTGGGGTGGTAATTTATCCCCCTGCCGCTCACCTGTGTCTCCCGCCGTCCCCCGTGCACGAGACGGCTGCTGATTCCAAGGGGCTCGCGCGACACTTGTGCAATCATGTGAACACAATCGGTTGCAATCTCGCAGCAATCAAACTAGTGCGAAAAACGTGCTGATTTTTAAAGAAAAGAGCACCCGATGCGGTGCTTGTTATGTACATGAACCTGCGCTGATTTTCGCGGATCGGAGATGTTTTCTCCCTGTGTCTCCTTGTGCGTCGCCCGCTTCCTCAGCAGTGACCGCCCTCCCCTCCCCCCCCTCTCCTCTCCTCTCCTCTCCGCGTCGCCTCGGGACAGCAGCGCTGTACTGCGCAACCTTGTATGGTTGTCGCCCCGTTGTTTCTATGGGACGCCCGGCGCGGCGCGCCGGTACACGGACGGGAGCTGGGGGTTCAATTAGACGATAGTAGGGTGAGGCGTGGTCCCCTCCACCCCGCCTCTCTCCCTCTCTCTCTCTCTCTCTCTCTCTCTCTCTCTCTCTCTCTCTCTCTCTCTCTCTCTCTCTCTGCGCGTGTGCCTCGGCGCCGCGCGACACGGCTCTCATCTTAGGGCGGTGCTGGGTCGGGGTCGGGCCAGCTTCCACCGCCGCATTATTTGGTCGGAAGGACAAGGAAAAAGAAAAGGAGGCGGTGAGATTTGCATTAGCAGAGGGCAGTGACATCAAAGGGGGCGCGCGAAAGTGTCGAGAGCTGAGCCGAGCCGAGCCCTGCAGGCGAGCCGTGGCACAAGTGGGATATTCTCATAATTTTTGTTATTCCTACTTCATTTTCTTGCCTCTGCTTTTTGCTAATGTCGTGCTGAAGCAAACAAGGGCCGGCTGTGCGATGAGAAATGGATCGCCCCGCCCCGCCGCGCCGCGCCCCGCCCCGCCACGCCCCGCCACGCCCCGCCACGCCCCGCCACGCCCCAGCACACCGCCGCCGCGTCTCACCTGCTCGACTCCCCCTCGAGTCTAGGAATTTCATTAATTAAATGACCCGTGTAATTGTGACGGGATAATTAAATATGAGGTCTGCGTGGGTTTTCTGTAGGAAAGAGCTCGCCTGCCCCAGACGGCAAAGATATCTGTGTTGCGCAAGGCCATTTTTTTTTTTATTTTTAAGAGAAAAAGTTTAGCGCACCACCCGGCCCGATGCCGCTCCTACGCCCTCTCTCTATCTCTTAGTTGTTCTGAATGCCGAGGAGTCTTGTCAGGGCGGCGACGTCCACGGAGTCGTGTCCAAAAGTGCTTTCTGTGTGCAGGCGCGCAGCAGTAGGAACGCATCACTGTGCGCGAGTCTGAATCGAGAGAGAGGGAGAGGGAGAGGGAGGGACAAAAAAAGAATGAGGTAAACCGGTTGCTTGTTTTGATATTGCTGTGGGGTATTCAGCTCTTAAGTTGCGCCGGTCGTTTTGTATTTATTTTAAGGATGGACGGTTGATTTTGCGTGGCTGCCCCTGCTGCTTGCACGTTTGTCCGTCCGTCCGTTCGGTCCGTCTGTCCGTCCGCTCGTCCGCCCGTGTGCTCGTGTGCTCGTGTCATCCGCAGACCTGCCGCGCCGCGCCGCGCCGCCGCCCGACTGGCTTGGCCGTTACATTTTATGCATTTCCCGTCGGTCTGTCTGTGTTCGTTATAAAAGTGCGGCGACGCCCTTTTCCCTTCCTTGGAGTGCTGGGATATAGCCTTCCTGGAGGCCCCGGGCCGACCCTCGCCCCGCAAACCCCCTTCTCTCCGCCCCCCGTCTCTCTCTCAACCTCTCTCTCTCTCTCTCCGTCCCCCGCTCTCGTATCCACCCCCTCCCCCTCACCCCGATCCGACCCCGTTCATTCTATCCACTGGATGCCTCATCACTCGTTCCGGATCAAAAATCACGTCATGAACGCTGTGCTGACGATTCTACTAACGGGCAGAAGAGGAAAGTGAACCGGGGAAAGAGAGAGAGAGAGAGAGAGAGAGAGAGAGAGAGAGAGAGAGAGAGACGGGGGGGAGTGGCGTTGCAGACGCGGAGGGGACGCCCGCTCCGCTCGCAGGAATGCTCTGGCCGCCGCCCCGCACTTCGTCACCTCGCTCGTCGCCGAGACCTATTTGTCTGTCAACCTAATTGCAAGAGTGGTGGTCCCCGCCCCGCCACGCCGCGCCGCGCCGATCAGCTGCCAACCTCAAAATTCAATCACGTAATGTGATCGTGCCGCAACGACAGCGGCAGAAAAGAAGTCCTCCTCCCGTGGGATTTTTTATTTTTTGCTGTTGTTCTTCTTCTTCCTACTTTCTTTGCAATCACACCCTGCTGCTGCTGCTGGGCTCCGAGGCGTGACGGGACGCGGCCCTCGTGACCCAGCCGTTGGGCCGCGCAGCGCTGTGCCGGTGTGTCACACCGTCACACCGTCACACCGCCGCGCGCGGTGTATTGCGGGATCTGATGCACGACTCGCCGCGCGCCGCGCCCATTGCGAAATATCGACATTAATCTGCGGTGTTCAAGCCGAAGCCGCGCAAGCCCGTCACCCGATCCCGCAACACAGATTCGCGTCCCACCGTCTGTGTTTCTTCTTCTTCTTCTTCTTCTTCTTCTTCTTCTTCTTCTTCTTCTTCTTCTGCACGTGTTTTAGTTTCGTAAGCGGCGCGGCGCGGATCGGGGGTTTCAAGGGCTCCGTACCGTTAACACGAGCCGGTCACACATGCCGACGTGCACGTCTTATGTGCTGCTCGTGCCCGTCTCTTAACGGGAAGAGGCCTGGCGGGGCGGGGCGGGGCGGGGCGGGGCGGGGCGGGGCGGGGTAAGGCGCGGGTGACTTAACGTGGGAGTAGTTGGGCGACGGCGTTACCGTTTCGCTTGCCGAGTGTGCTGCAGCTCCTCCTCTTCCTCCTCCTCCAGGTCCCGCTTTGGCCTTGATCCTTACGTGGCGGGGCGGGGCGTCGTCTGCTGCAGTTGCGGCGTCACACATTTAACCCAGCGGCCGTCCTGCTACCCACTTTGTAATACGAGTCCCACACCAGCAGCAGCAGCAGAGAGCTAGCGCGCCCCGCCTAGAGGAACACTGTTACACATTTCTCTCTCACACATGTCGCGTTATGATGCACACGAGGCATATCCCGCGGCATCGCGCGCTTCTTATTACGCCATTGTTCCCTTCTGTCATTGTCATCTCTCTCTCTCTCTCTCTCTCTCTCTCTCTCTCTCTCTCTCTCTCTCTCTCTCTCTCCGAAATAATTTGCCGCGGTCCATTTGTTCCGGCCCCCGTGACGTTTGGAAGACGTTCTTCTGGACTGGTGGAGTGTCGCCGCCATAATAGTGGGAGGGGCGCTTCTTGTCCACATGTACGGGATCTCACTAACTAGCTGTGGAGACACGCTCCCCCCCCCCCTTCCCTCTCTCTCCATCTCTCCCTCTTTCTCTGTCCCGCACTCAGACACATGCACTATGCACTCCCCGTTTCTTGCTGGTGTCGAGTACGCTTGTTCCAAAGAAAAACAGCAGGGCGCGGGGGAGATGTGAATTTGCTGTCTGCTGGCTCGGGGGGCTATTATGCGCCGAGGTGCCTGGTTTAAAGCACATACGGCCATGGCAGGGTATACGCTACTCCTCGCACGTTGTACGAATCTCGTGTTTAAGAATTAAATTGTAAACTTTCTTCGCATTGCCCCTCCTAACTCCCTTCATCTCTATGTCTGTGCGTCTCTCTCTCTCTTTCTCTCTCTCTCTCTCTCTTCTCTCTCTCTCTCTCTCTGAGCTCGGCTTGGCGAGCAAGGCACAAGCCAGCGACGAGTCGGCGGCGGGGACGATGTGTCTCTCGCCGCAAATAAATAAATTCCACGGTCGTCTCGAGGCTTAGACCGGGGGAGAGAGAGAGAGAGAGAGAGAGAGAGAGAGAGAGAGAGAGAGAGAGAGATGAGGGGAGTTGTGTACGGTACTGTCGCTGACATGATTAGGATGGCTTGAGGTAGGTGAGGGAGCAGACAGTTGCGGCGGAGCGTGGTGGAAAGGGGGGGGGAGGGGATCAGAATTGTAGAGTAGCGCAAGCAAAAGAGAAAGAAGCACGTGATGAATAATACTCTGCGGTGTACCTACGGCCGTTGTGTGTGATGAAGGGGTGCACAGCAGAGCTTTACCCGCCGTGTTTGCGACACTTGGACTAGACCAATGAATCAGACCACTTATAGAGCGCGTGTGTGTGTGTGTGTGCGCGCGTGCGTGCGTGTTTGTGTAAGCGTGCGCGTGGATCGGGACGACGGTTTTATTCCAGGGCGCCGTGCGGTGATTTACACCGAGCGCTATTCTTGTAGCCGCGCGTCCCCGCGCCGTAGCGCCTGATCATCATCCTTGTGCAAGGCTACGAACTTTACGAGCAGAATCTAACTTTGGAACCTGACCTCTTGGCTGTGTCTAACGCACTTTGTAATTTTTCCAGGTGAGTTGTCTATTGCCTGCCGCACGTACCGTTCGCACCTCACCTGTGTGCTGAGGACCCGGCCCGGCCCGGCCCCGGGCCGGCGTGTCGGTAAGTGTAGAAGTTCCCTAATGACTTGAGGACCACCCACCGCCCCACCCCGCCCCGCCCCGCCACGACCCGCAGCACCGCGCCGTCACCAGGCGAGCCGCGCCCAACGAGCTGAGAGAGGGGGCCCCCAACCGAGCACAGATACCCCCTCCTCCCTCCGCCCCCCTCTCACCTCCCGCCCCAGGCGAGGCGGCTGCTTTTGGGTGCGATCCGTCTGCCTACGGGGACCTTATGGGGCCCTACAAGACCCGCCCCCCATACCGTGCGGCGGACCTTATGGGGACTGTGCTCGCGTGACATGCCGGTGCGTTTAGGGAGTGTCGCGGGGGCGTAACCATCCCCGCGCGTCCCTTATTGGGGTCCGCCCGGCACCGCCCCGCCCCGCCTCGCCCCGCCCCGCCCCGCCCCGCCCCGCCCCGCCCCGTTCCGCCACGGTCCTTGACGTCGCGGCCAGACTCCGATGCCCCGCCGCGCCACGCCGCGCCGCTACGCCCTGTTTTATAAGCACTTTCCCGATCCGTAAAGATTTTACAGCGGGGCTCCCTGGCAGTGCTTTGTTTTGGGAACGGCGCGCCCCAATGCCGCGCGGGATGGGCGCCCGGTACGGCACGGATGCGCGGCGCGGCGTCACGTGGGGCTACACTGCCAGGAAAAAAAAAATACAAAAAATAAAAGAGGACTGATGTGCCTCGCGCGCAGAGCTGTAATTATTGTGTACGATATGCGGTCGTGAATGTTCCGCTGAAATATTTTATACTGTTATTGGTGGGTCTTTGCAGAGAGCAGCGCTTGCTCCGAGGCTTGCTTCCTCCGCTATTGTTTTTGCATGATGGCGCCGCGCATTGGTCTCTGATCAGATTCCATCACGATTATTGTTCACCCCCCCCCCCTCCCCCTCTCCCAAAGTTACATCGAAAAGAGGGCGATGTTAGGCGTGCGCGGTGCTTCTTAGGATCGGGGGGGATCCTCCCCTCCCCTCTCCCTTTGTATGTACGTGTGTCTCTGCGGAGTCTTAATCCCCCCTCTCATTGTGCCCCGCCTCGCCGCTCCGTGAGATCGCTTATGGTCCTCTGAGATGGCCACACAATCTCTATATGCAGATGCGCCCGTGTGCAATTTGCATTCTGTATTTATCTCGGATCCCCGGCCCGGCTGCGTCGTCGCTCCTAAATACCTTTCGATAGACGCTTGGGTGCGTGCGCGCGTTGCCGTGTTGTGTCTTCGTCGCTCCCCGTGTTACCAGATAAGTAGGTAAAAATTGCCCATACGATACACCTGTGTGAATCGCGCGGTATTAACGCCTGCCTACCAGGCAAACTCTCCCCGCAGGGGCGTATACTTTGCCTAGTAGGCAGGCGTTAATGCCGCCCGCTGCACACAGGTGTATTATCGTGGGCAATTTTTGCCTACTTTATCTGGCAACACTAGTCGCTCCTGCTTTTTGGGGGTATTTTCTTCTTGCAGTGCCCCGGCACTGTTGGCAGTGCCCGCGCCGCGCCGTGGCCGGCCGCCGCGGGGATGAGGAGGAAGTCCACGGCGGTGTAAAAATGGTTTGACGACCCATCCGGCGCCCATCCGGGGCCGGCCGGCCAGTCCTGAGGATGTGATAAAGGTGCCCAGGGGCCAGCCCGGCACGGCCAGGTGGACTGCCGACTGCCCCTCCTCTACCCCGCCGTCCGCCCCGCGCGCCGGAGCTACCTACTCCACGTGCTCCATTTCCGAAGGAATTCGTGTTTTCCTTTTTGTCCAGACGCAGTTAACCGGAATATTTTCCGGGTTTTTGGACCGTTTTCCTGCTGACCCTGTGTCTCAGTGGTTAATTTTGCGGCGCAGTGCTGCGGGAGCAGGGCGGTAGGCTGTGGACTCGGCCCCACGGCGTATCCCCTGGGCCCTCCCCGCCGCGCCCCGCCGGGCCCCGCCCCGCCCCGCCCGGCCTCACCGGATATTTCCAGCTGCCGCTACCGCTGCCTGCCTATACCCATCTGCTGGAATTGCATTTACTTTCCGCCTGGGAAAACATGGCGCGCGGCTCCAGACACTCTCTGCAGGAGGAGAGGCGAGTCCAAGAGAAATGGACACCGGCCCGCCCGTCGGTCCCTGAGGCCGAGTCTGTGAGGCTCCCCCCCCCCCCTCTGCACTGCCCCGCCCTGCCCCGCGTCGCCCCGCGTCGCCCCGCCCCGCCACACGGCGCCCTCCAAGCGCCCCTGTCACATACGTTTCAGCGATTCCCTCCCCAGGAGGAGGCCTACCTGGAGTGGCGCCGCGTCGGGACGCGCTGCGCCTGCCGGGGCGGGGCGTGGCGTGGCGTGGCACGGTGTGGGAGGCAGCTGCCGGAATTGACCCCCGCCCGGGGGCCGTATACAAGGGCGGGCACTGCGCAGCGCGGGGCGCGTGACGTTCAAATCTCTGCAATATCCTTCCTTTGGCGGAGCGGCGGCTGCGGAAGCTACATTTTTTTTTGAATGTTGATTCCCTAGGCCCGCTATGACATAGCGGGGATTGCTGCCCCCCCCCCCCCCCCTGCATGTTTGTCGAAATATTTTTCTTTTTGCACGGGTCCTCTCCCCTGGCAATGAGCTTCGGTAGAGCGGTACATACGGTACGGTATGGAGGAATGCTTTGAAATCGAGGCGGGGCAGGGGCGAGTTGGGTGGGGTGGGTGGGGGGGGGGGGGGTGTAGGCGCGTTGCGGGGTGTGGTGGACGCGAGGCGTTGGGATGCACTCACATGGCTCGGCGGCTGCACCCCTTTGTGCGGCCCCGCGCAGCCCTCGGGCCGCTCGCGCGCCGCCCCTACGTCGCCCCCGCCCGCCCCCGCGCCACGCTCACCTCTTCAGCCCCCCCGCCCGCAACGCAGTGCCGCCGCCGCCGCAGCCGCTTCTCTTCACGAAATTGACTGTGTGCTTGTGAGTGGCAGACCCTTTCCGCTCTCTCGGCGGGCCTTCCCTTCCCTTGCACTCTCCATCCCTCTCTCTCTCTCTCTCTCTCTCTCTCTCTCTCTCTCCCTCTCTCCCATCCCTTCTCCTTTTCCTCTTTTTTGGCGCTTGCGGACATATTATGTGTGTGAGTGGCGAAGGAGTGTAATTCACTTTGACGTGAAACCCTCTCCGGCGCCCGCCATCCCAGCCGTCCCGGGCGCGGGTCGCTATGCAGAGACAGCGGAGCAGCGCCTAGCGACAGCCCCCCGCCCCGCCCCGCCCCGCCCCGCCCCGCCCCGTACTCCACCCCGTCCCCTCCGCTCTTATTTCGGAGAGTGGCTGTGTGTGCTGCTGCAAGGAAAACTTTGCGCGCGCCCGTTTGGGTGACCACTGCGTGTGTCGCGGTTTTTCATTTTTTTCATCATTTTATAACTTCTATACTACCTCCCGGGCTTTTCCCCCTACGTTTGTGTGTGCCTGCGTGCGTGGAGTCTTGCGCTCTTTTTTTCATCTATGCAGCGCGTGACTGCTGCAGAAAGGTTGACGCCACGCTTTGTGAAGTGAATAGAAAAAATAAATGTGAATTTGCGGTTGCGTCCAATCAGATGGTGTCATGCCTCACGAGTGGGCGCCGCTCCTGCGTGAGTGTGTGTGTGTGTGAGCGTGACGAAGGGTTGTGGAGGGAGGGGATGAGGAACCGTACGAGAATGTAGAGCAGCGTGCGTGCCGGGTAAAATGAAGTGTGAAATTACACGAGCCGATGATGCCATGGGTGGTTTGCGCGTTTGATTGGAAAACCTGCTGCTGCCGCCGCTTGGCATAATTTTTTTTTTTTTTGCCGTGCGCTCCTTTTCGTGCACGTGCACGGCTTTTCTACTGACATATCCACGGAGTAAAAGAGTCGTAAGAAATAATATTGAACCGACGAGGAAAAAGAGGTGGAGGAGGGAAGGCAGTGAAGAAAGTGAGGCGCCGGGCATTTGAATGGCGTCGGCGGCGTCGGCGGCGGAGAGAAGCGACGGCGGCATTTTTAAAGGGCGGCGCAGGAATGGGGAGCGGTCGGGGCGGGGCGGGGCGGCGGGGCGAGGAGCAAGGGCGCACGCAAAAGTTTGTACATTGTTTGCCCCGCTGGCCTATTCGACCCCGGGGCGGCGCGTGGCGTGGCGTGGCGTGGCGTCGTCACCAAGCCGGAGGAGCGGAGGGTGGCTCGGGCGGGCAAGGCGCTTCCTCGGACACCAATTACAAGTTTGCTCCATCGTGCAAACCAGGCTTGTCCCCGCCCGCCCCGCCCCGCCCCCAAGCCCTTCCGCGTCCCTGCCCAGGAGTCTGTCCCCTGTCCCGTCCCGTCAACTGGCGACATGTCGTACTTAGGGAAGTGCGGCCAAGTTTCCCGGAGGTCGTTCAAACGGCTCCCCAAATTTAGCTGAGGGGCCTCGGGGCCGCGGGGCCCTGGCCGCCCCCGCCCCGCCCGGCCCGGCCCCTCAACCTCTCTGCGGTGCTGCCGCTGCTGCTGCTACTGGTCGTACGGTGGCTCCCGGCGGCTTCCTTCCTGTTATTCTGGCTTTACCTGTTGCGGCCCCATATACGTGTGTGTTTGGGAGAGAGAGAGAGAGAGAGAGAGAGAGAGAGAGAGAGAGAGAGAGAGAGAGAGAGAGAGAGAGAGAGAGAGAGAGAGAGAGAGAGAGAGCGCGGGAACAGTTGGAGAGAGACGGTCCAATCTCGTTCATAATTCGCCAGAGTTTTCGTTTCGGATCTACTCCCCCCCCCCCCCCCCACCACCACCAGGTACACATTGACCCCATCCTCGCTCTCTGCCGGCGCGCACCTGAATTTCTCATGGAGGCAGTGTAGTCGTTGTCGCCTCGAGTGAAATGAAATTCCTGAGAAGGCTGAGCCCGAGTCTGATTGCCTCGCGGCGTTTCGCGCGTCGAGAAACGCCAAATCAAAGTTGAAAAGAAAACTGCTCTAAATAATATTTTTTCTCCATGAGGAAATTCTGGCTGCTTGGAAACGAAGTTTTCGCCGTGTGACGTGTTCTTGGTCACAGGCGGAACAGAGCAGTGGCCCGCCTATTCTCATCGCCTCGTCGTCAAACATGGCGGTTGTCCTTGGTGTGATTGCTATCCGTCGTCAGGGGCGCCACCTGTGGGGCGGCGGCGCCCCCTTCTCATCACAGCGCCCCCCCCCCCCCCCCAACCCGCGGGTCTTTATAGTCAATCTTTTTAAACATGCCCCTGATGGCTCCGCGGCGCTCCTGATCCGACATTAGGCGGGCTGCAGTCACCACCCTCGCCCCCACCCCCCCACCCCCGGGAGGCAAATGACTCCCCCACGCCCCAGCACGTGCTCCGTGTCGCTTCCATGTTGCGCGCACTCTGACCCAGTTCGGCGTGGCGGCACAAAATGCATGAATCTTTCTGCGCACGTCGCGCTGTTGAGTTTGTTGCCGTAACAGTTTCCCGAATGCTTGCGAATTGAATTGGCTGCCGCCGCTGCCGCGTTGTGCCGGCGGCCGAGACACTGCCCCCGCCCCGCCCCTCTCCGCCCCGCCCCGAGCCTCGCTCCCGTGTTAAGCAATTTCATTATTAAATGGCGATCCTCTTGCGGGCGGAGGAGCGGCGGCGGTAGAGGAGGGAGTGCAGCTGTGCTGAAGGGTTTGGGGGTGGCGGGGGAGGGGGGTGAGGAGGAGTGGGGAGGGGCAGAGGGGTTGCAGGGGGTGAGTTTATTTATTCCATGGCCGGCGCCGCGCGTCCTGTAGGGCTGACGATGCAGGGCTTTTTCTACCTCTTTACCCTGTGGTGGGGCGTGGCGTGGCGGGGCGGGGGCGGCGTGCAGTGGATACTGCTCCGCTCGGGTGTGGGTCTTATTGGAGCTCGGGGGCAAAGGCTCCGCGTGGCGGGGCAGGGCGGGGCGGGGTGGGGCTGTGTGCCTGGAAGGCTGTGGCCTCCAGTGTGTTTCTCCAGACCGACAGACCGACCCGCCTGGACTTATGATCCCCTGGGAGAGGGGCGTGTGCGCGCTGGAGAGAGAGAGAGAGAGAGAGAGAGAGAGAGAGAGAGAGAGAGAGAGAGAGAGAGAGAGAGAGAGAGAGAGAGAGAGAGAGAGAGAGAGAGGCGCCTCTGTGGACAGACTTGGCAGCCTGGAGATGACCTTGGTCGGGGTGGGGATTGGGGGATGGAAGTGGGTCCGGCCGGACTGGCCGCACCGAAGATGAGAAAACGAAGAAGTGGAGGAGGGGGTGGGGGTGGGGAGAGGGAGGGCAGGGCCTTGGGGTGTCGCGGCGATGGCACCCCCGAGCTGTTCCGGACAGCAGCGCGGCTGTGTGTGTGTGCGTGTGCGCGCGCGCGGAGCGGAGCGGACCGCACGGGGACCGCACGGGTCAACAGATGGGCCACCACGACCTACTTTGTCCGCTGCCCTTCGATTGTTACCGTTTTCGAGAGAGACGAGGGGTCGGCCTGGATCGGCCCGGTCCGGCCGGCGCAAATGAAAAGGAGTTGCGATACACCAGCCGCCCTCCCTCCTCCCCCCTAAACCTCGCTTCTTTTCCTTCATCTTCTCTCTCTCTCTCTATCTTTTTTTCTGGTTCCTCTCTCTTTCTCCATCTTTTTTTTTTTTTTTTTTGCTCTCTTTTCTTCCTTCCAACGAGCGGGTGAAAATTTCATTATCCCAGCTTACCAAAAGGAGCGTGGGGAGAGGGAGAGGCCCCCTTTGCGCGTCTCTCCGCTCCGCCTCAAGTTTTTCATTCGGCCTGGAAATGTTGTCGTCGGCGTCGCGGGGCAGCGCGGTGCGTCGTCTGTCCTTTACCCCCTCCTCCTCCCTCTCTCTCTCTCTCTCTCTCTCTCTCTCTCTCTCTCTCTCTCTCTCTCTTTCTCTCTCTCTCGCACGCTCAGTCTTCTCCTGGGGCTTCCAGCAGCAGGCAGGGTGGGAGCAAACCGTCTGCGCGCGAGAAAGTTCAGCTTAAAGCTCAGCGTGCTGGCGGCATTCGGTAGGCGCACAGCGTAGGCAACCTCAGAGCAGCAGGGCAATATTGGACCTTGCGTCCTGACGGTGCTCGCCAGTGTGTCCAGAAGAGTAGGCAGTTAAAGGCGCCCAGAACACAGTGGAATAAAGCGGGCTTCATCTGCGCCTGCCTACTAGGCAACATGCACGCACCTGTGCTGGTGTGCTGCCCAGTAGGCAGGCGCAGATGGAGCCCGCTTTATTCCACTGTGTTCTGGGCGCCTCATTGCCTTCACTGGAGTGCGCGCCTCGCCGCCCCGCCCCCGCGCCTCCCTCCGCCGCCGCGGACGCGTGCTGCATCTTCCGACGGCATTTGCAGTTGGAGTGGCTCATCAGCCGGGGTGGCCGCGCATGTTGGAGGATTTTGGAGGCCATCTGGCCCCGCGCGACTATTTGCTCATGCTAATAGCGACCTGCCCGGCCCGGCCCGCTCCACCAGCAGCTGCAGCCCCGCCGCCGCGCCGTTAGGAGTGCGCCCGGGTGCAGCTGTGGAGGAGGAGGAGGTGGGGGGAGGAGGGCATTGGCGACAGCGTATGGATGCAGACACTGCACTGTAATTTGGGGGTGTGGCAATAAATGTAAGAAACGCCTTATAAGGCGTATGCTACAGGATCCAGAGCGACATTTAGTGTCTACTTTTGAGACACCCTTTGACTAGACACCTTTGCCCATACCACTCGGCGGAGGAGGTACCGGCCGGCAGTCCTGCTCAGCCTCATCCCCGCTGTCCCTCTGGAGGAGAGGAGGTCCTCCCGCCCGTTCATTGACAGCAGGGGCGCGGCGAGGCGGCGGCGTGGGGATTAGTGCGTGCCTGTGCAACCCGTAGGGGGACGTGCTCCACGCAATGATTGCGATCCGAGGGGGGATTGAGTCTCTCTCTCTCTCTCTCTCTCTCTCTCTCTCTCTCTCTCTCTCTCTCTCTCTCTCTCTCTCTCTCTCTCTCTCTCTCTCCCGCGGCCTCGGCAGATGGCGCTGCACCGAATCAGTCTGCGGCGCGTCCTTGAACGCTAATATCATTCCCCATTGCGCCGGGCCGGATTGCGAGAGTGACTCACATGGAGGGTCGCCCCGCCCCGCCCCAGGACCTACAGTCCATGGGCTAAGGCAGTCGGCCTGCGCTCCTGCGAGTCTCGAGCCCCGCATAGCCGCGCACCGCCCTCCAGCCTTGGACCCTCCGTCCCGACCCTGCCTAGGAGCAGGAGGCGGGGGTGGGGGGCTCTAAACGTCGTCGTCTTGGTTTTAAGTCGCGCGCGCGTCCCGTATTGCCGACGGCTTTAGACCTGATGAGGCAATATCGATGCTGCTGTAGCCAGGCCGGGCCGGGCCGGGTGCGTCGCCCCGCGCCTGATCCCTTGTCGTACCCTGCAAAGGGAACAGAGTGTTGGCATCTGTTTTCATTCTGCTTTGGGGACAGTTTCTGCTACACCTTGCTTATTTCTGCACTTGTTTTGTACTTCTGTGCCAAGGTTTCGTAGTGTACACCCAGTAAAATGGGTAACACGTATATACACTCAGTCGAATTCAATTGGATCCAAGTGCACTCTTGGACCGAGAACTCATTTTTCCTGGATGATACGCCCGTGGTTTTTGTCACGTTTGTGATGCCGATGTGTAATGCCGTATACCATGGTGGTGCGACCTCAACTGGTCACACCAGTTGACGTGACGCTCGTCACGTTTGTTTTTCCAGTGTATGGTCCGGGTGCCGCACCGCCCCTGCCCGTCTCAAGCCGCGGCGTGGCGCAGCGTGGCGGCGTGGCGTGGCGGCGCGGCCTGAAGGCCCGGGCGGCCAGGGACGGGGGTGCTACTCCCGCAATTAGCCGACGCACGGTTCCGCTGTAATTTGCACGGGTGGTGGGGCGGGGGCGGGGCGGGGTGGGGCGGCCGTACTGATAGTGGTAGAGTCGGGGAGGGGCGGGGAGAGTGGGAGGTCCAGATCTCCTCCCCCCACACCCTTCGCCCCCTCCACCCCATATTAATCCCTCATCATGCTCCTAATTTATGGACATCCCCCTTTCCCCTCTCCGAATCTCGTTTCGAGCGGGCAGCTCTGTGAGTGTGTGTGGATGAGAGAGAGCTAAGGGTGGGGGGTTTCACAATTGTTGCACTCGGGCGCGCGGGGGCGGTGGGGGCGGCGCGCTGTTAGAAGAGATGGGAACGTCCCCCTGGTCTGGTCCGTGCAGCGCAGCGCTGCTGCGACGTCGTCTTTTCTCCGCTGCAAACGAAACTGGCGGTCCGGGGCCGGAACTCGGCGCGGCGCCTGATGGGGTAGGGCCCCGCCCCGCCACGCCCTTCACGCCCCGCCCTGGCACTGCCCCGCCCCGCCCCGCTACGCCCCGCCTACGCCCCGCCACGCCACGGCCGTACTAATTGGAACACTACCGGGCCGGGCTGGGCTGGGCCGCAGTGCGTCGAGGTGCACCAGCCCGCCCGCCGCTCCCGCAGTGGTTGCCCCGGTCGTGTTCGCGGTTTGGATTTCGGTCGTCGCAAGTCTAATGTGCAGCGCTCGTGGTGGCGGCGTGGCGCGGCGTGGCGCGGCGGGGCGGCGATTGAGTGGAAGCGAAGCTCGCTGGGATCAGAGATGCGACCATATGGATGCGACGGCGGATACATAGGCGGGGGGTGAGGGGGAAGGGGGCGAGGACGGGTTTAAAGAGGCAGAGGTTAGAGGGGCACTGGCGACAAAGTGTTTTGAGGGCGTAAAACTTTGCTTTCCTACAAGTTGTGTGTGTGTGTGCGCGCGCGCGCGTGTGGTGTGTGTGGTTTGCCTTGATAAGTCCGAGACGAGATCAACTCGTGAGTCCAGCGACCCGTCCAGAGGACCGGCGCGGCGGCCGTTGGGTTCGGTCAGATGGCTCCGCAGTCACATTCCCATCCTCCCCCCGCTCAGTGGCCGGCCGGCCCAAAGTCTGATGGAATTGATTTACCGAAGCAGACGCGCCGCGTCGGCCGGAACTTTTCGGCCCGGATCACTGCTGGCTGGTGTTTCACCCGCCTGGCCTCGGCCCAGCCCCGCCTCATCGGCAGCCGGGGTTACAGCGGGTTACGCTGGGTTACAGCGGATTACAGTGGGTTACAGCGGCTTACGCCGGGCTACAGCGGGTTACGCCGGGTGACTCCGGGTTACGGCAGGTTACTCATTTCGCCTCGCCTGGTCCCGGACGCGTCATCCCGCGCGGTTGACAGGTCACCCCGACCTGGCCGCGCAGCGCTGCTCGATCCTTGCCTGCGGTCTGAAGTTGCTGTGAAGCCTTTTGGCCCGCCCCGCCACGCCACGCCCCGCCCCGCCCCCGTCCCTGACTCAGCGCCACCCTGACAGCCGGTTTGTCTGTCTGCCGGCGGCCTGAAGTTTAGCGGGCGGGCCCTCGCCGCGTGGCTGTCCACGAGGACCTCCCGCTCGGGTACGAGGGTAAGAGTCCTCGCTCTTGCGGGGTCCTCTGCTTCGTCTTCCCTGGAACACCCGGTACGTTACAGTTAATCACGCCGTGGTTGACACCCCTCCCTCCCTCCCCGCTCTTTGTCGTGTCGATGAGGCAGAGCGTAATGTATGCATTGAGGGATCCGCGTGGTGCGTCCCGCGCTGCAGCCGGCGTGTCGGGCCGGGCCCGTGGTACAGGCACATTAGCGGCTCACCAAGTGAATATGTAGGCAGGCAGGCGCGCGCGGGAGAGAGAGAGAGAGAGAGAGAGAGAGAGAGAGAGAGAGAGAGAGAGAGAGAGAGAGAGAGAGAGTGCGAGAGAGAGGGCGGGAAGGGCGTTCCTGCCCAGTGCCCAGTGGCCCTACGCGGCCGGGCGCGGGGCGAGGCGGAGCTTGGTGGAAAATAAGGTGGTAATTTGGGCGGGGCTGTCCTGGTACCTGCTTTACCACGGCGCTAATGCGTCAATCAGGAGCGTATACACGCGATTGCCGATTGACAGTGACTAACGACAGTTCTTCGTATGATTTTTGAAGAGATTTTGAAATTTGTGTCATTTTTTAGAGAGATGAGAGAGGGAGAGAGATGAGAGAGACGCCTCCTGGATGTTATGCAGCCAGTCCTTTGTGTGCTCCCTCTCTCTCTCTCATCGCGTCCTTTTCTTTTCCTGATTTGGACGCTTTTTCTCGTTTGGCGGCGCCACGGCGTCTCTCGCTGAGGAGGTGGCGTCGCGACGCCTCTCCGCGCCAGTCAACGGGAGACGCCATTGTGCGACGCATCGCTAATTTATTCCCTTTGATATCGCCGTAATGAGCGTGCGTCTCGCTGTGCGTGTCTCCTCACGCGTGGTTGTGTGAGAGTGAATCATCACCCTGCGGGAGAGAAAAAAAAAGTTTCGGTCTTCTTAGGCGACGTCGTTATATGCCCGTCCCGTTTACACACTTGCCTCGCCGAGGCGCCTAATAAGCCCCGCGGCACCTGCGCCTATTCTGCCCACGGCCCGCTCGCGTAATGGACCCGCCCGCACGCCTCCAAAAGTTATATTTTATTATTTTTATTTTCGCTCCTCTTATTCACGAGTCTGGTCGGGTCGGGTCGGCACCGCCGGCGCTACAGTCCTGTTGTGCTGCCGCTCGCTCTCCTCCTGCTCTGCTCTGCCCCCAAATTTCGGTCGCCGCGGTTCTCATATCCGGTTAAACTTTTGCTGCCGAGTGGTACAGCACGACGATGTTGACTTGCCCCGCCCATTCTCTCTCGCTCCCTCTCCCTCTCTCTCTCTTTCTACCCCTCTCTCTCCCCCTTTCTGCCGCTCCCTCTCTCTCTCTCTCTCTCCTCCCCCTTCTTCTCCTTGGCTCTCGGGGTGACAAGTCTCTTTTGGACGCAGCCCGAGTGGACAGGCCTGCTGCGCGCGCTGGGCTTGGCTGGGCTGGGCTGGGCCTGGCCTGGCCTGGCCGGGCAGTCTGCACGCCGGGCCCGCTGCGCCTGACGCGGCGTAAACAACTTTTTATGGACTAAAATATGCTTTCCTCCGGCGCGTGAACCCCTCTCCCCGCCGAGCTTGTATGTGTGTTTCTTGACTGGAGAGTAAAGTGGGTGTCAGCGCCATTCCGCCCCGAGCTGGCTTTGCTGCCGTCTGTTTTAAGCCCCACCACGCATGAGTCCGTGTGTGTGTCGTGACAGTTTTCGCGGTGGCGTTGCGGTCGGTTGGGAAATAAGTATGATGACGGACGCGGTTCAGAAGCAGGAAGAAAGTGAATAGAGGTGTTGAAGGAATTGTTTCGTGTCTGTCAGAAGAAAGCCCGCTTCCTCCTGTGCTGTGCACTCTGTAGCGAAGGGTTTCTGGTTATCTGGTTGGGTGTGCTTGAGGAGGAGGCTCTCGGGCCCCGGCCCACCACGCCCCGCCACGCCACGCCAGGCTACGCTCCGCCGCAGAAAAGAAGCTGGGGAGCGGCGCGGTAGTGTGGCAGCGACTGTTCCTGGGAGAAGAGATGGGACCCCCGCCCCGCCCCGCCCCGCCCCGAGAGCAATGAAGGGAAGGGAGGAGAGGGGAGGACGCACCCACATGGAAATGGCTAAATGTTCCCCAGCTGCCGAGCCAGCAGTACGCCCTCCTCGCCCTGGCTTGGCCTGTTCACCCTCCTGTCTAAGCGGGCGCACCCTCACGCACACACACACACACGCGCTCGCCACCCAATCCACTTTTACGCCCAACCCTTATCCCCACATTTTTATCACTTTCTCGTCGGGCCTTTGCCTCCTCCTGCTGCGTCTGGCCTGGCCTGGCCTCTGCTCACAGCTCGGGGCTCGATTGTCCGCCAGAGTGGCGCCAGCAGTGGTAGCGGCGGTAGCAGGTACCTCAACAAGTACCAGCCGCAGTACTCTTACGCCCCGCCGCAAGCCCCGCCGACACACTGCTCATGAATGAGCTCCTGGCGCCGTACACACGTGTGTACAAGAGAGCGCCTCTCATGTTTTGTGGAGGAGGGGGAGAGCTTGGCGGCGGTGGTGGTGGTGGGATACCTGATACCTGCGCATCATACGTCTCGTCGCCAATCTCCTGGCAATAAAAGAAATCGAACCTGAGCTAGGCCCGACATTACATTTATCTAGCGGGCACCCAGAGCATGGAAAATATTTTTTTTTTTTAAACTAAAAATATGGGACACTTAGAAATCTTTGCAAAAAATTTATGGAAAAATTTTCATGAGAAATGTCGGAAAGTTGCGATGTTAAATTGTAAAATTGAGAAATTTTAATAAACAAACCACGAGAAGTTTTGTAATAATGCATATCGATTTTAAATAGGGAAATTTGTCAACTTGCGTTATTGTGGAAGTTCCCGGGAAAATGTTTGCTGCGCGTGCGTCCCCCCTTTCACCTCACCACCCCCATCTTCCAATTTTATTTTTCCTCTCTCCGTGACTCAGATACACTGACCCCTGGCACCCCTAGCCGAGCCACCACCGCAGACAAGGAGGAGGAGACGGAGGAAGAGGCAAGGAAAATGGAAAGTTTTGTGAACAGAATGGGGAAGGGAGGTCGACACATTGCGGTTCCGGGGGAGGAGATGGGTGGAGGAAAGGGCCGGTCGGACGGGCCGGTCGGTCTGTTGGCTGGTTGGTTGGTTGGTTGGTTTCGGCGGGGCGACGGCACCGACGCCTGGCGACGCCGCCGTTGTCCAGGGCGTCGCTTCCCTGCAAGGCGACGCCCCCCCCCCCCCTCCCGGGTCACCACGGCCGGAAATTTGTGTGATGCCTCCACCGTTGTGGACCAGCAGCATTGTAAGGGTAGTTGGAGTGAATGTGTGAGAGAGAGAGGGGGTGGGGGGTGGGGGGCAGTGGAAAGAGAAAGAGAAGCGGGGTCAGGACAGCAGCAGCAGGGCTTCTGGGCGTCGATGGCCGAGCCTTCCAGTTTGTGTTTTTAATCTCGTGCGAGGGGGACCGTGGGGCCGGGACGGCTCTGTCCTCGCTCCCCCCCTTCCCCCCCCCCACTCCATCCCCGCCGCTCCCCGGTCGTGACCGCCCTTGCGCAGGGTGCCGCCGCCGCCCTAAGCAGGAAACTTTCACACGGCGATCGTTACGGAAACTATTAGTAGTTTGGTCGTTAATTCTCTTTGTTTACCGGGAGCGTGTCGGGCCGAGCCCGGGGTCGGCAGGTTTTTTTTTTCGGTGGCAGCGCCTCTGTGTAAGGGCATGGATGAGGAGGGGAGCGCCTCTACCTTACCGTATCATAGCCCACTAATCTGTGCGCTAGCCTCGCGCCAGGCCGCGGCCGGCAGGCGGGTGTCGCGTTTGGGTACCATTATCATACAATCGATGGGAAATAAAATGATTTGACGGAGAGAGGCTTTCAACATCCCTCCGGCCGGGCCGCGGTGAGGCAGCAGCAGGCGACCGGCCGGACGAGACGTGAATCCCTAATCAAAAGTAAACATCCGTGGTCTGTTATATGTGGAGGGGCGGGGCGGGGCGGGGCGGGGCCGCCCTTCCGGACGGCGGCCGGATTATGTACTCTCTGGTGCACGCAGAGTGACTCGGCCGGGCGGGAGGGACTTTATAAATCGACAGTACAGGTGAAACGCTATGTGTAATTTTTTCAAAATAAATAGAACATTATTATGCCAGGCCTGGGCTGGCCTGCGCTCTGTAATGTGCGGGTTGTAGTTAGGCCCCTTTGGCCCCGCGTCATGTCGGTGCCGGCCGGGCCGCTCGCCCGACCCGTCGCGGCGTTAATTTACAAATTGAGCCTGACTTGAGGCCGCGTGTACGCGTGCCAAGCAGCGAAATGCTTTTGGCGTCGGGGAAACACTTTGGGAAACACCGCGTATGACTCTGGTCGAGGTGTTGAATCCAAGGCCTCGCATTTCTCTCCTCTTTTCCTCGCCTCTCTCTCTCTCTCTCTCTCTCTCTCTCTCTCTCTCTCTCTCTCTCTCTCTCTCTCTCTCTCTCTCTCTCTCTCTCTCTCTCTTCCCCGCTCCTCTCCTTCCCTTCTCTTTCTCCCTCCTGTCCGGGCTTTCCTCTCCTGTTGTTTTACAGTTCAAGGCCCCTGGTGCGTGTCTCGGCGCGCCTGAAGCAGCGTCATCGTCCGCATTACGCCTCGCACTTATTACGTATGCGTTATGACTTCCATCCAGTAACAGGAGACAGGGCGAACAAGAAACATTGAAAGGGGAGAAAAAGAAAGAATATTGTCGTGGGAGTAAATTCTTCCAATACAATATCGCAGTCTGATTGTTTGCCGCCACATACAACATTTTTTTTCCGTCACAATGAGTAGGAGGGACTCGTAGAGGCAAGGACTACATCTGGCGCGAACAAAAACGTAAAATAAAAGACAAGTGTCAGCCTGGAAACCAGGCGTGGCCCTGCTTCTCGGGTTATAGATGCGCTCCGAGGCACGCCTAGGTGACTCTATTTTTTTTATCAAGTTTTTTTCTTCTCTCTCCTCCCTTCCCCCGTCTGCCCCGTCGTCGTAGTACCTGCTACAGCGTCTTGTCACGTCGTCGTTGTGGGATCATCTCGTACCACGCCCCGCCACACACAAACACACACACACACACACACAGCGTCATCAGGACGTGTTTCATTGGGTTTCCGGGCGAATGATGTTGGATGGCCGCTACCTCTCGCGAGGGGAGGAAAGGCCCTTGGCTCCGGGTGCCTCCGGTACTTCCGGTGCTCGTGTGTGGGCCTGGCCTGGCCGGGCCGGGCGTGTGGCACGGCAACCTATTGTTACGGGATAATGTGTTCCTCAGGATGTGCTGGCTGCGCTAGAGCTCTATGTTTGTTTCTCCGTGTGTCTGTCTGTCTGTATGCCCCCCTCCCCTCTCTCTCTCTCTCTCTCTCTCTCTCTCTCTCTCTCTCTCTCTCTCTCTTTCCCTCTCTCTCTCTCTCTTTCCCTCTCTCCCTCTCTCTCTCTTCTGCTGTCGCTCAGCAGACACTATGAGGGATTTGAATATTATGCGGCATGGGAGCGCAGCGCCGGCTCTTCCGCCAGGAGTGTCACAGTCCGGAGAAGGGAACGAGAAAGAGAGAGAGAGAGAGAGAGAGAGAGAGACCAGGACAGAACGGATACTCCCCGAGGGGTGAATGCGGATGAGCTCGGAGGCGGGCGGGACGAGTTTGCATTTCGGCGGCTCGAATGTGACACTGATTGGTCTGATAGAACGTTACGTTGGCTGCGTTGAAAAGCTACCGCGGCCGGGAGGGAGTTTTAGTTTACTTAATGTATTTAAAGGGTAGAGGGGGATAGCTGAGTCAAGGTGCAGAGCCACACCTGACTGGTTGTCGCGGGCGGGGCGGGGTGGGGCGGGGCGTGTGGCCCGCAGGGCCCATCTGTCGGCGGGGCACAACACGTCCATCATTAACAAGGGCCTCGTCGCCAGCTGTGGCGGGGCGGGGCGGGGGGCGGCCACCCTGAGAGCACCACGCACCACCCCGGCGCGGCGTGGTGGTGTGGGATATGGAGTCGGGCCCGGCCGGGCCCGGGTGGGGCGGGGCGGGGCGAGGATGGCTGCAGGGATCAGGCGGGTTGATCCTTGTCGAAGATCCTCCCCTAGGCCCGAGTGCCCCGGCGGGGCGGGGCGGGACGGGGCGGGCGGCAGTCTTAGGGGTGCGGTGTACCGGCGCGGCGGCGGCGGAGGCTGTGGTGCGGGAGGCTGCAGTGGCCGTGATCTGCAGATCGCTTGACTCTCCCTGACCGGAGCCAACGACTTGGTTACCCTCGCACCCCACCCCACCCCGCCCCACCCGGCCCCGGCCGCTCGCCGCGCTCGGCTTTTGCCCCGAATACATCTCTGAGATCAACGATAAGGACAGCGCCCCTCCTGCCTCCGCAAGGCCTGCTCTCGGCCAAAAGACAAAAAGACCTGCGTGTGTGTGTGTGTGTGTGAGCGCGGGTTGGAGGGGGGTGTAATTTATCGTTCGCCAGTGTCCTCGTCCCCGAGGCCGCCGCTGCCGGCCCGCGCGAGCCACCCCCTGCCTGCGCCTGCAGGCTTAGGCCCTCCTGGCGGGGCGGGGCGGGCCGTGCGGGGCGGGGCGCCGACAGACCTCATCCGCACGTGCAGCCAAGTGCCCTGGTTCCCTCTGCGGTCATCCAGTCCCGTCAAATAAGAGAAACTACAAAGAGTGTCTATCTAACGTGCGTCTGTCTCTGTCTGTTGCAGGTACGTTGTCTCTGGTGGTGTCTGCTGCTGAGTCGGTGAGTTCCGTGTCGCGCGGTGCGGCGCCGCGGCAGTGTACCCGTTCGCCTTCGGCCTCCGGGTGATCCGGCCGGGGCCCCGAGTGACCCACCCGGGAGTGACATAGAGAAAGAGAAAGCCTGGTGGCCGGGCCCAGCGCGCCGGGCGGGCGGGTCATCACAGGCCATTGGGCAGTGTAGCAGCAGGTGCATAAAGTGCCTCGCCCCGCCCCGCCCCGCCCCGCCCCGCCCGGCCGTCCATCCACGGGACAAACGGCGCAATTGTCGAAACTTGGTGATTCACCGGCGATGGCCGCGGCGCTGCCCCGCCCCGGCTGAGTTCCAAAGCGCTGCTCGCTATCTTATCCCGCTGCTGCTCCGCTGGGGATGGAGGGCGGGGTGGGGCGGGGACAAATGTCGGAAATAGCAACACGAATGCGCCAGTATTTCGACAAGAAAAAGAAACATTTCGCGACGTCGTGGCGTTTCGTGTTATAATCTTTTCTCGACAATACTTTTTTTTTGTTTTTTTCATAACGGTGTATTATGCGAGATCCAGGGGATATGTAGGGGGGCGGCTCTGCTAGGCTGCGGTGCAGCAGCCAGGGACCTGAGCCTGACAATGGCGTGATGTCCCTCGTTAGCAGCGTGTCATCTCGTCACGCTCGTGTGTGTGTGTGTGTGTGCGCGCGACAGGGTGGGGAAAGGGGGGTGGGGGTGGAGCTGCAGGAGAGGGCGTATCCTCGTTACATTTGATATTGGCGCCCTTTGCTGGCTGCAAAGTCCTGCAGCCCCGCCCCGCCCCGCCCCTCAGCAGCTCTCGTCAGCAAGTTCGTGCGGAAGAGGTCGCCTGGAGCTGCGGAGTCTACCTGAGAGAGAGGGATGGGGGTGTTTACACTCCCCCGCCGAGAAAGTTCTACGGCGTCCGGGATTATTTCGCCAGGCCAAAGCTTCCTATCCTCCCGCTGTGCGTACCCGTCCGTACCTTCCCCCTCCCCTCCCCCTCCCGTCCCCTCCCCCTCCCCTCGGTACCGAGCATGGCGTTTATCCCTGTCCCGGCCCGAGGGTGGTCTCTCTCTTCTGCAAAGGGTGCATTCCTCGACCGTCACGCCGCGCCGGCCCGGGGTGACATTGCCTTTTAATTAATTATTACTCTCTTCTTCCCTCTCTTCTTTTCGTCGCATCGCTTCCCTTTTTTCCCCCTGTTTTTTTTTGTGCTAAAAGGGAGGACTCCAATATACCTCAGTCCCTGCAGTCAGACCCGTGTCCATCACGCCTCGATTCCCCGATTAATCCCCTTCCTACTGATTCCCCAAATCTGCTGATGTTTCTGGGGGTTATAACCCCTTCATCGCGTATTTATTTCCCCGAAATGTTGAGGAAAACACGCAGCCGTCATCTTTTTGTCTCTTCCTCTTTGTCGATTGTCTGGAGCCCCGCCCGCTGGTCGGATTACGTCGGCTCCGCACCGCCGCCCGCCAGGTCGCAGGCGTCATCCGACGTGAGTTTTACATTTAGCGAGCGGAGCGCTGAAGTCCGGCTGAGCCTGTTCCAGCGCAGCTCTTTTGCACACGCCCCGTCTCTCTCTCCCTCTCGCTCCCTCCCTCCCTCTCTCTCTCTCTCTCTCTCTCTCTCTCTCTCTCTCTCTCTCTCTCTCTCTCTCTCTCTCTCTCTCTCGCTCCCTCCCTCCCTCCCTCCCTCTCTCTCCCTCTCTCACCCCCCCCCACCCCCCATCGCTCTCTCGCTATTTGTTTAATGCACCGCCGCGGTGCGGTAGCATTGCGCGGAGCGGCGGGGACGGAGGAGGACGCGGCCCCTTTGAAGTCCGCCTCGGCCATAATAGGCCTGTGTGATCGCGGGGTGGGGTGGGGTGGGGCGGGGCGGGGCGGGGTGGCCCACTCTGCACCCTCTTGCCTCTCTTGAGGTCCGCCCTCTGTGCTGATGCAGAGATGGAACGCCGTCGCGGCGTGGGCGCTGTGATGAGCTTCGCCTTAGCTATCACGTCGTCGCCCACCCCGGCCTACCCCTCACCAGTATGTCACTTTAAAAAAAAATGATGAGGTCAATAGATTAGGTATAGGGCAGACGACGCAAACACATCGAGGGCCATAAATATCTCCCTTTCAGATTTCTTTCGTTAGCACTTTATTATAACTGTCGAAAATTCAGCGATACTTGTTCCCGCAACCTACGTGATGATGAATCTCAAAACCCCCTCGCTCCTCAGTCTCCCGCCCCTTCCCTCACCCCTCCCGCTGTCTATCAACACAGCCAATAATGCCAGACCTTTTCATTTTCACCATACCTACCCTCTCCGTCGAATACCCTCTCTTTTGACATATTTTTTTTTCAACCCTCGTGTGACCCTTCCTCTCCCCTCCCCCTTAAAACATTTTCCCCCTTGCTTTTTTGCTCGCGCCGCCGCTATTCAAAACCTGTATACATGTATACGGCATGCCGACGTACTGCAAACACACCACCGTTACAATGGTTGATTCCCGCCGCGTTCAGCCACCCCACCCCGCCCCGCCCCCGAGGTCCCTCCCGCCGCCGCTGACGTGTCCAGGTCGCTCATCCCCTTTGCCAGAACAAACAGCGGGACACGACACGACGACGTCCAGGCTGGCCAACCAGTTTGAGCCGAGAAAATAGACGGCAGATGAAACCGCTCTGGAGAAGCTTAGCCGACCACACGGCGCGCGGGGCCGGGCGGGGCGGGGTGAGGCGGGGCGGGCGCACCCCTCCACGAAAAAAGAGGGCCGTACCAAGTACACTGCTCTGTGCCGGGCCGCGCCGTCGTCGCGCCGCCGAGGCGCCCCCGCATGAAACGCTGTCTTGCCCGCGGGGTTTGTTTCCGTTTTTCGGAACGGCGGTTTCAAACACCAAGACAGCGTTATGGTGCCTCCGGCTCCGCGGCCCGACCCGCGAGGAGATTTGTTTTGTTCGCCGTCCGGGCGAGTTTTGCCCCGCGCCGCGCACTCGCTGTTTCGGTCGGTATTGCTTTCGAGTTCCTGGAAAGAAATAATAAAAATACGGCGGAAGTAACGTGGATGCTTTTTCAAAGCGATCGACCCGAGCCGGCGCGCGGCCGCAGCGCGTGCGCGCGTGTGGTTCTCACAGACTTGACTTGTCGAACGCTTCCCCCGACGCTCATGGGGGCGGGGCGGGGCGCGCGGCCCGCCAGACAGGGGGGCTCAGAGTCTTCCGAGGCAAATTTTACGACTGTTTAATTTTTCGTGACAGGCGGGCGTCTCACCCTTTGGCTTCCTCCCCTTCTTCCCAGACTCCCCCCCCCCTCTCTCTCTCTCTCACTCTCTCTCGCTGTCTCTCTCTTTCTCTCTCTTTCTCCCTCTTTCCCGCAACAAATCTCGGCCGGCCCTTGGATACAAATGACTCAAGTCAGAGTCGGGCGCGCCGATCGTTTGTAAGGCTGAGGGGAGAGGGGGGAGAGGAGGGGGCACGCGTCGTTGGGGAGGGAATGTTTTAAAAAGACGTGCGTAAAAGCTGGCGAGGGCCGGCGGTAGGGCGCAATCGTTTGAGCAGAAAATGAAAAACTTTATACAGCACTTTGCTGCTGCAGCCGTTCAAACAGCCCTTTTCCACAAGGGAAGTCCGGAAAGGTTGGAGCTTGCTTGGCGGATTGCAGTGTCGCTTCGCAATTTACCCATACCGACCGTCATTTTCCAGCTACGTCCGCCGGATGGCTATTCGAAACGGATAAAAAAATATATGGCAAAAGAATGGCGAGCGCGAGGAATGCACTCGGGGCAAAAGCTGTTTCAGTTTTTTTTTTCTTTTTTTTTCCCTCCCCTTTCTGTTACTATTATTACAATTTCTTTTTAAAAAGGGATGTTTATTTCCCGCGGTTCGTGCCCGCGCGCGCGTTTGTGTGTGTGCGTGTGCGTGCGCGCGCGTCCGTGTGTGTGCACCTGGGGTTATTTCTGATACACGGCGCGCGCGGGGCGCCACGCCCCACTGCTGAAAAACTGGCCTGGTTTTAGAAACATGGCACACGATACGAAATGATGGTTTCGTCAACGCCCCATTCGTTAGGCCCGCGTCCCGTCCGGTTTTATTTCGGTGCGTGGCCGGAAGGGGGCGCCGTGCCGTGCGCCGACAGCCTCCTCATAGCGTGGCGTAGCGTCTCGGTGTGAGCGCCACCTCAAACTATTTGGTTTTGTTCTGTTCGCTTGTCAAGCGTTTTTCTTTTCAGTATATCTTCTATATGGTTATTTCGAAAGTAAAAAGTTTTCCAGCGGCGAAGAAATAAAACCTTGTTTGTGTGTGGGATGGATCAGGGGTTAGGATGAGCATTTACAGATAGCGACGAGGGTACATGAGCAGTAATAGTGGTGCGCTGAGGGCAATACGGTAGTTTGAATGCCGCAAAAGTGTGTGTGTGTGCGTGCGTGTGTGTTTCGGCCATTTAGTAGCAATCGCGTCAGATGTGCTGCGTGTAGTAGGGTGGACGTTGGCTGTAGAGTGCAGAAGTGTGAGTGTGTGCCAGAGAGAGAGAGAGAGAGCTGTGTTTGCCCTCCCCCCAACTCGCTGATGAACGGGCCATCGACGCCCTGGCCAGGTGATGACGAGCGGGTGGGGCGGGGTGGGGCGGGGCGTGCGCGACGCTATCCGTGTGTTTTGCTGCTCGCGAGTTTTATCGCTGGCGTGGGGCGGGGCGGGGCGGGGCGGGGAGCACGAGGGTGTCTGCAAATGGTACGCTATCCCTGCGTCACTCTATTGCTTCCCCCTTTCTCTCGCTTACTATTTAAACTTCTTTCCCATCCTCTCTCCCTCCACCCTCACAACGCAAAACTCTGAGAGCATTGCCTCGGCCCAATTCGCCTTGAACGCAATCGTTGCAATGGAAAAAAAAATATTTAAAAAAAAAATATCGCAAAACTTTGTAAAATTTCGAGGGGGGAAAACCCTTTTAATTCCCGACGATAAAAATCTATAACTGTGTGTGGATGCAAGAAGAAAAAACTTTTTCTTTCTTTCTCTTTTCAATGATCAGTTTATCCTAATAGCGTTGTAGTTCGCTCGAAAGGGTTGTCTGCCGTCACGCCCGGCTCGGCTCGGCTCTGCGTCTCTCACCCTTGCAGGCAGCGCAGAGTGTACATCGTACATCCTGATTTGTTTTGTGGGCCAGCCCGGCCCGGCCCGGCCCGGCCCGGCCCGCGGCAGGGTCGCGGGACTGGTCCGCCTGCCCCGAATCATCGTGGAGCAAGTCATGCGTTTTATCGCAAATGAAACTGCACATTACATACCGTGGTGGTGGTAGTGGTGGTGGTAGTTGCCGCTCCTCCCGTGGTGCTCGCACTTATATCGCCCTCCATTGTGTTTGTGTACCGGGCGTTTCAGAGAACACGTCACAGTGTTGCGGGTCTGCCTACCCCCAAGGGGCCACGGTGCCTTACGGCTGGAGCGGGTTAGCAAATCCGAATACTGTTGCACACTGTCTTGTTTTGAAAAAAACTTAACGACTATGGTGAGTTTTGCAGTTTTCGCCATTTCCTAATAACGATACGTGACATTTTTTTCGTGAGATTACGAAACCCCATTAACAGTGTACGAGTAACGCTCAGCACGCGCGGTTTGAGGGGTGGAGGGGGGAGTTCCTCTCGCGAGCCATGCAACACACACACACTCACACACTCACTCACACACTCACAAACTCCACCACCGCCATAACCCCTTTCCTTTTCGGGTGCATTCGTTGCACCGCGTGTAGAAAGGCTCGACGTGAAAAGGAGGCATAATGGCAGTAATTTGATGACCCTCCGCCGCCGTGCGTTCCGCGTGTGTTTATTCGCGCTCACGAACACGGCGACCCGCCGCGCAGGGGGGCGGGGAGGTACCGGGGAACTCTCTGCAATACATCGAAAACACGCCCCTAAAACTACAGGAAAAATACTTGAAAATACAAGACATACTCAAGTGCAAAGTGCGTTACTTTTTGAATCGTAATTAGCAGCGCAGAGTGCTTGCGTGGTTCGGCGATGAAATCAACGCTCACCGCGCCGGAAACGGAAAGGAGGCGACGGAGTGGGGCCGGAAATGGAGGGATTAGCTCGGGGCGCAGGTGGGCGCGCAGGTTCGATGGCCACTTTAGGGGGAAGTGGTGGGCGGGGGAGGGTTGTGACTTACTACTTAGCGCACGCGCGCGCAACGACAAACGAAGAGAATTTTTCAGGAAAAAAGCTTTTTGGCAAAGGAGCAAAGAAACGAAAAATTGTTCCCGTCATCGGCGAAGTTTTCCCCGCTCTTCGCCATACTTCTAGGCCGCGCGCGTCTGCTGGGATCGAAAGCCTCTTTGGTTTGTTCTTCCGCCGGGACGCGTCGTCCTGCGGGGCCTAATCTCATAACGCGGCGCCGACAAGCTGAGCCCCTGGTACTCGCCGTGGCGGGCCGGGCCGTGCAGGGCCGGGCGGGTACCCAGCACCCGATACCCGTGCGGCATTACCAGATTTCACGCATGGCCGGCCCTTTATTCATGAGGATTAGGACACCTTTTGGTTCGAGTTGATTTCACACTCTTTGGGCTCTGATCCTCGCGTCACCGTCCCCGTGGCGTGGCGCGGCGTGGCGGGCCTGATCCCCAGGGGTGTCATTCGCCGCCACTTTGCTATATTTTATGCCACGCCACGCTACGCCGCGTTTAGCCGCCGCCGCGCCGCTTCCTTTGTCTTTGACCTTCCCCCATTATCTGCGAAAAGATTATTATTTGTTGATGCGATTGTCTTCTCCTCTTTCCCTGCTGCCCGCCTTGTGTTTTTTTGCCCCTCTCCTCCATGGAAAGTTCCCCCGCCGCTGTCAGTAGCGCCCTGGCACTGCCACCCTTTCACCTCCCCTTCTCGCTGCGAGACAAAAGGGGGCTCTTTTTCCCCGCTCCAGCCCCCGCCCGCCCGCTGTCCTCTCCCTCGCGCGCCCGGGAAAAATGCCGCCACCTGAAATATCCAAAGCGAACGGGAAGTCGTTTGTATCCGTCTCTTACATTTCATCTCCTCGGCCCGGCGCCCCCCCCCCCCCCCTCACCTCCTTCCCTTGTCATCAGACTCTGCAGACTTTGCAGTGTTCCTCTCCCTGACCGAAACTCCGCTGCTTCCGTCGTGTTGTTTTCAGTGGACTTTAAGTACTCGGGTTTCATATCCCGAAGTAAAGTGCAAACAAATCACAAGAAACGGGCGGGTCGTTAAGCAAGGAGTGGACAGGTCAGTGCACAGTAGAAACTGTTCTTTCTTGTTATCCAAGTATCGTCGGAACGTTTCACGGACGGGAATAGGAAAAACGCATGCGGACGTCCTTGAATTGTTCTGGTCCTTGGACATCAAGAACCATGCAGTTTTTACCTTGTGATTGCATTTCCCCTTTCACGGAGCACTACGTATACATTTAATTTAGATGGACGCTCGGATCTACAACGATCTGCTCTAGTAGCGGTTTGTATAACCTTCTTTTGTCAGTGTAGCGCGCTGCGGATTATTAGCGCCGGCGGCGCCTTGATAATTTACAGGTTTCAAAGTGATAGTGGTCCCCGCGGTGCGAGAGCAATTTGTCATTTGGCGCGCGGCGGGGCGGCCGAGAGCAGCGCGCTCTCCAGTAACCGGGGCGAACTACTGTCCCCAGGGCCGGGGGGTGGGGGGGAGGGGGGGTAATCCCGAGGAGTCAGGGCCTACAGTGAAGCAGTGTGTCACCCGATTGGCACCGCCGCGCCACCCCCGCCACGCCACACCCCGCCACTCCCCCCCCCCCGCCACGCCAGCCCCCGCCACGCCACCCCCCGCCACCCCGCGCCGCTCGCGGAGTACGGCAGGGTGTGGCGCCGCGGCGCACTTGTGTTAATTATCCTCGCCCTTTATAGATTCGCTGTCAGTTTTGTCGAGAGGGAGGCGGGGGAGGGGAGAGAGAGAGAGAGAGAGAGAGAGAGAGAGAGAGAGAGAGAGAGAGAGGCCTCGTCCGAAAGAGAAGGAGCAAAAATTCGTGTAGTCTGCACCTTTCCTCGCCTTCCTCTTCTCTCCCCTCTTTTCCTACTTCTTCACTTTTTCTCCCCCCATAGCATACCCACCCACCCTCTCTTCGTTGGCGGGCCTAGATGGGTGGAGTGCTAATTACTCCTTGATAAGAGTTATCTCCCGTGCTCTCTCTCTCTCTCTCTCTCTCTCTCTCTCTCTCTCTCTCTCTCTCTCTCTCTCTCACTCCCTCACTCTCTCTCTCTCTCAGTCTCTCACTCCCTCACTCTCTCACTCACTCTCTCACTCTCTGTCTCTCTCGGGCACGCCCCTGGGCGCGTGCACTCGTGGGTGGGCAAATGGAGAGTTCGGTCGATGCCAGTGGTCCTGGCGTGAGGCCAGTCGGAGAAAAATGACGGTTCGCCCGTCGCAATGGTGTCAAGTGGGAACGCTTTCGATCGCTGCTGTGATGAGAAAGAGGGGGAGAGAGAGAGATAAATAAGCTGTGGGCGCTTAGCCTACGTGATCATTTTTCTCTTTACTAAATTTTCCTCGTTCGAATACTGTCGTTGTGGCAATGAAAAGAGCAAGCCGCGTTCAGGGAAAGAAAAAAAAAACAAGGAAAAGAAAAAGGACTGCTGCGGTATCTTTCTTTTCCCTTTTTTCATTTTGAATGTAATATCCATTGTGAGTGTTTGGAGCGCAGGACCCTGGCCAGGCGCCAGGTGCGGCCGGCGGCGGCTGCAGGGCTGCACAGCAGGGGGGGGGGGGGCAGAAAGAGTGTCGTAGTTGGAGTGGAATGTATCTGCTGCGCCCCGCCCCAGGCCCCCGGGCGTGATTCGCTCATACGGGTATTCGTTTTCGCACTCGAGTGGCGCTGGGCTGGGCTGGGCCGGGCCGGGCAGAGCGGAGCCGACCAGTCACTCCATCCAACCGGAAGGGGGGCAGGGGCAGGCGGGGCAGGGGGTGCGATTGGAGTGGCGCGCGGGGGGATTTGAAACGGAACGGGGGGAAGGAAAAAGCGATATGCGAGCAAAAGCTATGGCCGGTTTAATTGTGTGTCTCTTTTCTGCTGAAAGTCGCGGGGCGTCATCTTTTCCTAGAAGTGAATGTTGTGTGTGTGTGATTTTGGCGTGGCACGCGCTAGAAATAGCACGGCCCTCGCACGCGGTAAGCGGGCAGGCAGGCGCGCACACGCACACAAATGCACGCAGGCTCTCTCTCTCTCTCTCTCCCTCACACTCTCTCTCCCTCATACACACACAAGAGAGCAGCAGTCGAGGAACTCAGTCGTCACTTGTTGGTGCGGCAGTCGCCGCCGCCGCCCCGCCCCGCCTCACTCCACGCACGAATTAGTCGCTCGCCGAAGACACAATGTGTCACGGGGTGGCGGACAGAGACGCCCCACCTGCGCCGCGGGGCGGGGCGGGGCGGGGCGGGCGGGCCGTAGCGAATACGAGCACGCTCCGTTTGTCAGAAGACGATGTCGCCTTTTACCGTTTGGCCGTCGCCGCTAGGACTCTCGCTCCCCGTTCCTCACATTATACTGATGTCGATTATTTTTGTTTTGTTGCAGGTGAGGCGATACACACCCGTGTCAACCTTCCTGGAGGAGGAATCATTTAAGTATACGCACTGGGGCGGAAGGCGGACGGCGCCGCGCTTTGTCGTCGCGATACGCCCCGCCTATCTGAGCAATGGGAGTGGGTCTCCACGCGGGGCGCAAAACGTAGGCTCAGGCTCGAGCGTGTAGGGCGTTCCGGCGGGGCCAAAATATGCGAGGCTCAACTGTGGTGTGGTATACTGCCCGCCGCCTCGCGTATATCTGTAGCCGTGCGACTTGTAGATGGAGGGGAATAGATGAACGCCCACCCTCCCTTTCTCTCGCGCTATCTGCTGTTATTCTCGGGATTTTCTAGGGCGATTTTCTAGTATTTTTCTTGGCCCCCGCATTCTTTCCTCTCTGTCTTTCCGATCCTTATCCTCTGTTCCTTCCATCACAAGTTATTTGCGCCAAACTCTGACCGGTCGACTAGCTCCGGCAGCGTTTGCAGAGTAGGGTACACCAGTGGGAGGGGGGAAGGGGTAACTCCAGCCATCCTGGCCCAGGCCAACCCCGCCCAGCTCGGCACGGCCTAGATGTCTGATTGAACATGGCAGGTTGCTCAGCTGGTAAGGCGGATGTGTGGGGCGTGGTGGTGTGCGGGCATGGTGGTGGGGCGGGGCGGGGCGGGGCGGGGTGGGGTGGCGTTGCCGAGCATCCCCCTCTCGTCGGTGGACACAGCCTGACGCCACGTAGCCGCCCTGCTCACTGAGAGCGGCGGCGCTCCGGTCACAAATCTTGATTTGGGGAAGGCTCTGGGATCGCCGTCGAAAGCGGCAACGCTCTCGGCTGAGGCGGGGCGGGGCGGGGCGGGGCGGGGCGCCCCACCAAACCCCCGGGCCCGACCCTACCCTACCGCTCGTGAAGTTTTTTTTTCGTTCCTTCCCCCGTTTCTCTTCCGTCGTTTTCGCGAGCTTTCTTCGTCTTCCCGCCCTTCTCCCTCCCTCCCTCACACGCCCTCTATACCGCTTACGTATTTCTGTATCCACCCCGGTGTGTTATTTTCCGGGCCGCAGTCCTTACGCGGCCGTCAGTAGGTATGGGCGGCCTCCGCAGGCAGCAGAGGAGGAGGAGGAGGAGGAGGCTCCGAAGGGGAAAATGAGACTAGAAACGCTCCTCGCCACTCGATTTAACGACGTAGTTTGTAAAACTTTCAAGGTGGCGTCGTGCCGCCCTGCCCGGCCCGGCCCGGCGGCCCTCCCGGAACGTTTTAGCTCTGCCGCCGCGCCGTGAAACAACCAAACAGCGACGAGTTTGACACAATGACGGCGATTACCGTGGATGAATCGCTGGAACTGTTTTGAAAATCTGCCTGCATGTCGGGTCGGGCCGGCCGGCCGGGACCGTTACTGACGTCACGCACGGCACCGCCTTCTATTTCACAGGTGTTTATCGTGACGGCGGGTAATTCAATTTACAACTGGTGGGCTGCTGCTGGCCCGAGGAGGCGCACAGGCCGGCGCCCGAGCACCGCTGTGTTCTCAGCGCCCAACGGTGTCTGCCGGCGGGGCGGGGCGGAGCACCCGCGCACGCACGCACATAGCGTTCGTGTGTGTGTGAGAGAGACGGTGGTTTTCTTTCTGACGTGAGGGACGTCATCGGCCGATACGGATACAATAACGCGCTGCTAGGTAAAGTGATCTGTTTTCAGGGGACCACGCATGGAGAGGATTTAAATAATTTTTAAACAATCAGCAGACCGTCTCAAGTGGGGAAAAAAGGCGACTCCGTCGTTGTGTGGGTACTTATGGCTGCCAGGGAGGTCGCTGATTTAACAGTAGGCGGCGACTCCTGGCCTCGCCAAGTCTCGAATCGACTTTTCTTGTCGCGCCATATAAACATTTCCGACAAATCGTCCCTCTCCTCTCTCCCTCCCTCCCTCTCTCTCTCTCCCTCTCCCTCTCTCTCTCTCTCTCTCTCTCTCTCTCTCTCTCTCTCTCTCCCTCTCCCTCTCTCTCTCCCTCTCCCTCTCCCTCTCCCTCTCCCTCTCTCTCTCCTCTCCCTCCCTCCTCTCTCTCCCTGCTATTCCCCGCGCTGTCCGCCGCCCTAATTCCTTATTGCAATCGCAATTGCAATTACGAGTGCATGTTTGTGATGCGCGTTTTTGGCGCGGCTTTTGGCGGCGCTACGCCACGCCACGCCGCGAGGCCTGATTGCGTGCGCCGAATTGGGAAAAGCATGGCGGGGGTTGTGGGCCCGCTGCACTGCATCGCAATGATGTCACGTGACGCGCACGTCTCTCTCGCTCTCTCTTCTCTCTCTCTCTCTCTCTCTCTCTTTCTCTCTACCCCTCCCTCCCTCCCTCTCCCGCAGTGGGTGGGAGGGAGACGGGCTCACGCTCCGCTTTGCGTTCTCATTATGTAACCTGCAGTATGTGGACCGGGCCGGGCCGGGCCGATCGGCTGAAATGGAAGCTGCCGCTGCAAAACTCTCTCTAGCTGCTGCAGTCGGCGCAGCGCAGCGCGGCCGATGCGAATGTGCAATGCAGTGACATGTTTATTTGTATCGAGTGTAGTTTTCGATTTGAGAGCGGCGCTGCTGCAGCTGTGTGGCGGTACGGCCAGGACAGGCCGGCCGTGTCGCAGGACAGCAGGGCGGCAGGGCCGTTGAGACAGCAGCTGCCACGGTGTGCGTGTGTGTTTGTGTGCGTGCGTGTGTGTCGGGCGAGAGGAGAAGGGGGCCTCATTTCTGACAGGGTATGTTATGGGCGTCGCAGGCTGGTCGCCAAGTTATTAGATGGAGCGAGCTGACCGCCTGGGTCTGACCTCCATGCGTGCGTGCGTGCGTGCGTGCGTGTGTGTGTGGCCAACTTCTGGTGGCGAATGTAATAGCAGACCGTTTTGCAATAAAGCTTATCGTTTCGAGTGATTGCGCGCGGCGCGCGCGCACACTGTGCAAATAACGTTGCCAACTCTCCGATGATGACGCGGCCGCCCGCGAGCCGCTTTAGTTAGCGTGTTAGGCACGCTCGTGTAACGGCCGTTTAGCGGCGGCTGCTTAGGAAGGCAGCAGCGAGGAAGGTGCAAATTTCTCAGCAGCTGCCGCGCGGCGGGGCCGGGAGGGACCGCTATGGAGGAGCGGAATACTTCTTTGCGAGCGTGACTCCTATATTTACTGTATCTGAAGCGCTTTTTACCATGATCCCTCCCTGCTGTACTTAGCTTCCTTAGCTTGTGTGTGTGTGAACGTGTTGAATGGGCTACGATGTGTAATCACGGTATTGTTCAGGGCGGCTGAGGCGCCCCCGTGCGCGCCGGCGTGCGTGCGTGAGTGTACAACATTCATTCAGTGGAGCGGGGCGGCCGGACCGGACGGCCGGGCGTGCCAAGTCGTTGTACGAACGGAACAGCTGCCGGCCCGCCCCGGCCCGGCCCGGCCCCGCTGTGGAGTGAGTGGCTGAGAATTTGTCGCGGCGCCGGACTTAGTAAATCGCAAGCCCGAGTCCCTGCGTCCTGCTCCGCCCGCCACACTACCTCACCTCGCTCACCCCTCTCTGCCTCTCTCTCCATCTCTCATCCTCACCCTCTCTCCCTCTCTCTCCCTCTCCCTCTCTCTCTTCACGCCAGGCGCGGCGGACGGAAGGCCGGCGACGCTGTACTCCTGTCTCGTCAGCAGCCAGCCGACCTTCTCGAAAATGTCTTTTGGCATGACGGCCTGCAGCTCGTTGCGGTGGGGCGGGGCGAGGTGGGGCGGGGCATTGTCGCCTCCGGGCCGCGCGCGCGGCGCGTCCTGCGACCCTGCAAAAGTGTTCCCCGCTGCTGCCACTTGCCGCTATGCTCTCTCGCAAACGCACTCGCTTTGCAACTGCAGTCGCGTCACATGTGTCGACCGCCCCGCCCCGCCCCGCCCCGCGACGCATCGCGCGCAGTTTGATTTCGCTTTGGCCTCCTGCGCCCGGGCCGCACTCGCCCCGCCCCACCCTGTCCCGCCCATTTGTATGCCGCGCCCGCCGCATGCACCCGCGGATTGGATTCCCCGCGTGCGTGTGTGTTTTGTTTGCTGCACATCCCAATGCGCGCGCCTCTGTGTGTGTGTGTGTGCGTGTCTGTGTGTGTGTGCGCGCGCGCGCAGGTCTGTGACGCGCTGGTGCTGCGGTTCCTGGAAGAGGTACGAAGCTAATTAAAATAAAGTGCGACGAGGGTCTGACCGGCCGGTCCTGAGCCGAGCTATTGGAGCACTGCTGGACGGCGTGGAAACGAAAAAGTAGAGGTGTAATGATATTATATAACGATTGCAATAATGACTTTTTCCCTCGCAATCCCCCCGGAGGAGGCTGGTCCTATGTATGTGTGTGTGTGTGTGTGTGTGTATAGCGTGAGGCGTATAGGTATGCTATGCAGCACGGATATAGGAGAAATGTTTGTATATGTATCCCGTCGCTACACGCGCGCGCCCTCCTCCCACATGCATGCACGCACACATAGGGAAACCCTTGAGGGTCGCGGGCGCGCGCGCACACACACCGACAGCCCGACCCGGTGAGACCTCCCCCCTCCTCCCCTCCCCCCTCGCGTGCGCCGTGCATGCTCAGGAGCAGGCAGGGGGGGCCCTATTGGTAATGCAAGTACCATGCCAAAACACACAGGCCGCAGCGGAGGACGAGTGCAGCAGCGAGAGGAACCTTCACGATCGTCATCGTATACACTGTCAAACCGAATTTTCATGTGACGATAAATATTGCAACAAATATTTCGTCACAAGAGCTGTGATGAAACAGCAGTCGTCACATGACATGCATTTCGTCACTTGACATGAATTTTTCGTCACATGACACGAATCTTTCGTCACACTGTGATGAACCCTTTGTCAACCTTTTAAAAGTAAAATTTGGCACTGACTTTGTCGTGATGTGACGCCTGTAAATTTAACAGTGTAACAAGGACATCCACGAGCGCATTTTTCTTGTCAGTGGAGCGGGGTGTCGTCTGCTGGCGTCGTCGCCTAGGCGAGGCGTGGAGGAGGCCCCTTTGCTCTACTTGTCGTCGTATGGCGCGGCGCGGCCGCCTCTGATCACAGCCTTCCGGCCCGCCAATTGTTTGACCTCCCCCTCCCTCTCCCTCTCGGCCCATAGCCCAGTCTACTTCTCGCCTCGCCCGGCCCGCCTCGCTCCGTCCGATCTTTAGCGCCCATTTCTTCCCCTCAAGCTTATAAAGGCCCTGCTCCCGTGCCCCCTCCTGCCCCCACCCCCCTCGCGCTCCCATGAGTACCCCTATATATATACGCGCGAGTTTCGCCTCTAACCCGCTGAAAGGCGTTGAAAGGTAGCGAGCCGGCGCGGCGTGGCGCGGCGTGGCGCTGCTGCTACTGCTGCATCACGCCGGGTAATGCGGCCCGGCCTGGCCTGCGCACCGGGCTGATGTGATTACCCTGTCAAAACACTCTGCTGCCCGCCCCGCCCCGCCCCGCCCCGCCGGCCCGCAGTCATCGCCTGCCTGATCGAACCCGTAAGCGTACTAGTCTCTATAGCTGTGGCCAAGGAATAGTTTCCTCTTCGGGATGGGAAAAATATAAGTCTTGCGCACTGTCAAAGACCTTGCGAAACATTGCTTTGGAATGGCACAGCAAATGTTTTGTAGGCTGCGAAGCATTTGGCTGCTTTGTAATACAAAGCATTTGCTTCGCAATGCAGTTTTATTTTATCACGGTAAAATTCCCAACCCCAAGTGATGTTGTACGAATTAAACCACCAAACTGCAAAAGGACACTCCTCCCTCAGAGACTTGAAACCCAGCATGTTGACAGTGGGAGCGTTTCTTTTTTATTTAAAATTATTTGTCTCTTATTTGAATACCCTGGGATGGTAGCGGGTGAAGTCCGGCGGGCTTGTCGTCGTGGCCGTTACGCCGCTGCTGGAGGCCGCTGGAGGCCGCTGGAGCCGTTTGGCCCCGCTGGAATGACGCGCGGTACAGTCCGCCGGATTTCGGGGGGTCCTCTTGGCGAGGCTCAATGGGGTGCTGGCGGCCCCGCTCTGCCCCACCCCAGCCCGGCCCCGCAGTAGTTGTGTATAGTCCGTTCTATAAATACCCCTAGACGGCCGGGCACGGCACGATCCGTTACGCCGGCGCTTTATTTGCCAAATCCACTCTAAACCCGTTAAATCTACGCTCGCGCGCGCGGCCGTCTGCAGCGGGAGTAGTAGCTTAGAGAGAGAAAGAGGGGAGGGAGAGAGAGAGGGGGAGAGAGAAAAGGGGGGGGGGGTCCACCCACGGTGTGCCAGCCAACATCTCTGTTCCCGTCGGCCGTACTGCCACTCTTTCCCTCTCGCGCTCGGACTACAGCGCACCCCCTCCCCTCCGTGCGGGGCACTACCCCCCAGACTCTCTGTCCCTCCCTCTCGCTCGTTCTCGCTCTCACACACATCCCTGACACTCCTCTCACTCTCTCCCTCACTCGCACCCGACGTCGTTAGCACTGTGGACCGGCGGCCCAGAAGAGCAGGCGGCTAATGTGGGTCCAGTGCGGCAGCTCGCGCCGCGCCCGGCCTGTAACACCTTCCGCCGCCTGTAACACCCCCGCCTGCCCCCCTCCCCCTCCCCTCCCCCCGCCTCCCGCCCCCCGCCCCCTGCTGAGCACGCATAAGCAATCAGATCCACGCCCGCATGCACGCGGCCCGCCCCGCACCCCTGTGATATCGGTCAATTCGATTGTCTTGTTGTGCGATGGGGGCCGCACGGATATATCGCCGCGCCCTGCCCCGCTCCGCCCCGCAGCGCCCGTCCACTTTTCCGCGGCACTCAGCGCGGTGTGAGACGCGCAAACAGAGAATCGCTTAAACACGCGCGCGCGCACACACCGCTCCACTCAACCGAGCTGCCCCTCATTGTCAGCCCGGCGGGTAGGCACTCCCGCACAGCAGCCGTGTGGGCGCGCTGCCTACTCGGCGCCGTGTGTGTGTGTGCGTGCCCGCGTACGCCCGCAGTATCACTGAGTTTGACTCGTCCCGCTGGAATACTGCAGTTTGCTTCTACAGCGTCATCCTCGCCGCTGTACGCGCGCGTTCGTGTGTGTGTGTGTGTGTGCGTGCGTGCGTGTGCGCGTGCGCTAGTTCCTCGAGTGGCCGCCCTGCCCTAGCGATAGCAGGACCGCTGCGTCCAGAGGAGGAGGCGCCCTGCTCCTGTCTCGATGTGTTGTGTTCATTCCCGGCGCTATTAACCCAGACCCACCCCCTCCCCTCCCAAACACTTATTGCGTATAACTGTCCCGGGGGCGGGGCGGGTCGCGGCGGGGCTGGGCGGGGCGGGCGGCTGTGTAGCCGGGTGGGGCGCCCTGCGCTGGGCGAGCGGGGAGGGCCGTAGTAGACGACGTCCCTGTATGCCTTTGGCGCGGGGCGGGGTGAGGCGATCTCTCCCCCTCGTCTATCCGTAACTACTCGCCCATTCGTTTTACAGCCCCTATTCCTCTCCCTGCGCTCGCGCGCCCCTCTCCCCCTCCCCCTTCCTCCTTTTCAACTCCCACCCCCCCCCCGCCCTGCCCCGCCCCCGCCCCTCCCCTCTTCTAGGATTAGGCTCCGCTTGTCCTAGGCGCGTCTCTAACGGCTAAAGTCTGCGTTCTCTCGTTCGCTCTCGCTCTCTCGCTCTCAAGCTCACTCGCTCTCCCTTTCTCGCTCTCCCTCTCTCTTTCTCCCGCGCTGCCTCGCCGGCTGGCTGGCTGGCTGGCTGTCTATTTGGCCCTCTTGATTGGGGAAGTCAACATTGACTCTTTCCCGTCACCCCGTTCCGTCGCTCAGCTCCTTGCTCCCGCACTGCTCCGCCACGGCGGGCGCGGCGCAGGCGGCGCGGTGCAGCAGCACAACAGCGCCTGCCTGCCAGCGCGGTACACTCGCAGCCGGGTGACGCCCCGGGTGACGCCTCGGGTGACGCCCTGGGTGACTCCTTCTCGTCGGGAAGGCGCCCCCTGGATATCCTGCAGGCATCTGCATATCGTGCGTCTGCCGCGCCGCCGCTGCCAGCCGTCATGTCGTCAATCTCACCGCCTTCTCGCCCCTGTTACACACTCTCTCTCTCTCGCTCTCTCCCTCTCTTTCTCCCGCACTCTCTCCCTGAGGGTGGCGTCGCGGCGGCGCAGCAGACTGCCGCGGCAATTACAAAAGGCCGGTGATGGCGCCGACGACGGCAGACAAGTTTGAGAGCCAGGCGGGGCGGGGCGGGGCGGGGCGGGGCGTGGCGGGGCGGGGCGGGGCGGGGCGTGGCGGGGCGTGGCCGGGATGGATGCAGTTATGCGAGCCGTGCCGCAAACTGTCGCTCCCGCTCCACGCGCGCCCCTGCAGATCTCTCACTTGTTCTCCTTCCGCCTCTCTCTCATGGCCCTCTCCCTCTCTTTCGCTTGTCTGCCTGCCCCTTCGTTAATATTCGCGTCCGCCTTGCAACTCATTACAAAGTACATCGGGGGGCGTGCGCGGGCAGGGTGTCATGTGACAACGTGGTGTGGCCCGCGGTCTATCTCTCTCTCCCTTCCTCTCTCACTCGCTCACGCCCCCGCTTTCCCTCTTTCTCTCTCTCTTCCTTCCTCTGGCGAATGCTTGTATAACCTGACTCTGAAAAATCGACAGTAGTTTGCCTGTTGTAGTGAGGCGGGGCGAGGTGGGGTAGGGTGGGGTGGTGCGGGGCGGGGTGGGGCGGGGCGAGGCGAGGTGGTCGACTCTCGACACGACTCTCGGAGCCAACTTGTCAGAATATCGGAGTGCCGTTGGGATTGACGCATTTGCACGACGCGACGGCGCTACGTGTGGCGCCGCGCCTTTTCCTTCTCAGATTGACGCGCGACTTGTGTACAAATCTTCTCTTTTCCTCTCTCTGTCTTTCTCTCTCTTGCCTTCTTCATCTCTCTTCCTCCCTGAGTGTCACACGATCGGTTTCTCTGTCTCTTATAGTCGTTATTTTGCCACTTGTTTCCGTAGCGGAGGAGCAGGGAGGTCCACGTCATTTCGCATCCGGGTCGGGCTTCTGATTGTTGTAGTCTCTCTCTCTCTCTCTCTCTCTCTCTCTCTCTCTCTCTCTCTCTCTCTCTCTCTCTCTCTCTCTCTCTCTCTCTCTTTCTCCTCGTCCCGCCTTATCGTGTCTCTCTCGATCCCGTCCTCCATAAAGAGGCTCACGCGACTCGCTTGTTTAAACAGGAGAGATGGTTGCCAAAAGTGGCTGTATCGCGCCAAATGGAGGACACACGTTTTGCATGCGGCGGGGCGGGGCGGGGCGGGGGGGGTGGCAGCAGACGCTGAGGCGAGCAGGCGACCGTAAATACACGCCGCTGGACATTTACATAGCGAGGCGGCGCCAGTGGCGCCTGGCATGGCCCGGCCAGCCCCAGCCCACCGGCTGCTTGCAGAATGCAATTATGACCCCCCAGAAGGGGAAGGAGGAGAGGGCAGGTGGACGGGTGCAAAGCCGAGCGGCGCAGAGGATGGATAGGTCATGAGCCACCTCCCCCCTGTTCGTTTCTTTGCCACCTGATCCCCATAAGCCGTGGACAGAGCCGAGCCTGGCCGCCCCCGCCCCGCCCCGCCCCGCCCCGCCCGCTCGCCGCGCACTGGCTTCACCGCCACCCTCTCAGTCGCGCAGGCGAGGCGAGGCGCGCTCCTCAAGCAAGTGTTCAAACTTTATACTCGATTTATATTTTATCTCTGTTACTTACTTCTATCCAATGGAACTTAACATCAAGGGACAGTTTTTACCGCATGCTGCGTCCTTTCATTCGCATCGGGTCTTTTCTGTGCAAATGAGTAAATGTTGACAGCAGGTTGGGTCGGGCCCTCTCTAGAAGTGAGGGGGCTGGGGATGACTGCAGACCCCCGCAGTCTGCGCTCGGAGGTATAGCCCCCCCTCTTATCCGCCAACCCCGACGGGATTTAGCACATCCGCTGGTCTGGTGTGGTTTGCCCGCCCCGCCGCTTCTCCTCCGTCCGTCTCGTCTTGGTTTCGTCAATATGACATGACGGCGACGGCCGGGTCAGCCAGCGCCTGTTATCCGCCGACCACCAACGCCTTTCTTTTTCGCGCTCGTTTCCTACATTCGCAATTTCTTTTTGTTCCCTTTCATTTTTCTCTGCGCAGAATCCCCTCCATTTGTTGTTTGTTCCTCTCCTCACCCTCTCGGCCGTCTACTCCCCCCCCCCTCCTCCTCCCCTCAACCCCCGCCTCCCTCAAGGCGCCCTCCTAAACTTCCTCCGTAAACGGGCCCCTATTTATATTCTCTATAGCTGTCTCTGTCCGCCTAATGGTTTGCGTATTTCCCTATTTCCCTTCTCTTTCTCGTCTTCGCGACATCCAGATTCCATTGGGGTTAGTTTGCATTTTTTGCCTTCCTTTCCTCTCCGCTCCTCTCTCTCTCTCTCTCCCTCCCTCCCTCTTGTTCTCTTTCCCCGACGGCTTTAACCCGTAATACGGAAAATTAAACGGATGCGGTGGCGTCCCGAGATGGGGAGCTAAAAATAATAACCATCACAATTATAACTATAATAAACTATAATAAAAATGGTATTAAAAACAATCGGGGCCGCGCTTTCTAAACAGTGTTTTCTTTCCTCTCTGTGTTGCAGGTCCTAGTGTCGGGTGCTAACCAGGCGCTGGACTACGAGTCCGTCGTCGTGGACCCCGGGCACGCCATACTCCCGGACACCACCCTCAAGCCCACCGGCGACTTCCTCTACGTCCTCTCCACGTCCAAGGTATGCCGCTACTTCATTATTCCGTGTCTAATGATGTGAATGACGCGGTGCAGATTACGTGTCGTGTTTCTCGCGATGAGCGTTGCGTGTTGGCTGCTCTCTGCTCCCCCCTCCCCTTCTCCCCAACCCCCATTTTCCTCTCTTGTACTTAGCCTTTATCTTACCCCTTTTCCTCTTTTCTCTCTCACGAAGATCGAGCGAGAGAAAATGAAGAGAGGAGGGAAAGGAGGCAGAAAGAGGAGGACTTTGGGCGGAGGGGCGTAAGTTCAACCCCGAAACTTTTGTGTGACTCTTCATTAGGAAAAGGCGGGTGCTGCATATTTCACGAGTATTTAAGGAAGGTATGAAGCTCGCAAGGCTGCGGCGCGCCACAAGTTTGCCTCAGCTGTGGGTGCGCATATTAGCGGTGAAATGCCATTTTCATCGCTTAGCTGCTCTCGGCTGGGTGTATATGATAACGGCTTAAATCATATAAATTCTAAAAGGTTTTAATTTTTGTTTTTGAAGGAAGGTTTGGCATGCCCACTATTTTGAAACCTGTTGTCGTGTTTCGCCTACACACGTTTCCACTCTGTTCTCCGACGTTTTCTGCTCATCCCCGTCCTCTCTCGCATTTCTCTCTCTCTCTCTCTCTCTCTCTCTCTCTCTCTCTCTCTCTCTCTCTCTCTCTCTCTCTCCACAATATTCTCTCGTTCCGCGTGTCTCTCCCGGCGCCGTGTGCTTAGTCCTGTCACGTTTCTCTCCAATCATCCTCATTACTCACGTCTTCCTCTCCCTCTCTCTCTCTCTCTTTCTCTCTCTCTTTCTCTCTCTCTCTCTCCTCTCCTCTCCCGCTCTCTCACTACCCGCCCTTCTCTGGCTCTGCGGCTACCTGCTGGATGACCGGCGTGTAACCCTTGTTCTTCTCTTTCCAACTGCTTACCTGGTCTCTCTCTTTCTCTCCCGTTTCTACTCGTTTCTCTCGGTCTCTCTCCTTCCTACACTTCCTATCACGTTGCAATACAGTACTACGTCGCGAGCATACTCCTCGTTTTAGACAGTGTTGGACACTTGCGACCGGGCCGCTCCCCACCGGCCTTCCCTTCTCTGTTCCTAGGCCGGCCCGGCCTCTGCTGGAGTTTCGCGCACACACTACCTTTTGACAGAGTTAGTGGTTTCGCCCCCCCCCCCCCTCTCCCCTCCTCCTCCAACCTCCCCCCTTTCCAGGTTGTGGTCACCCGGCCGGAGGTCACCCCGTGACTAATGGTGGGCTAATGCGTAGTGACTGACCGCCACGCGCACAGCCCCTGTCTGTGTGTGTGTGTGTGTGCTCCAGTGCGCACCGCTGCCCCACCACCCCTGCTACGCCCCGCCACGCCGCTCTCCCCTTTCCTGGCGGAAATCTTCCCCCGCCCCCCCCCTCCTCCGGCTAAACAGGATAACCTCTGCCGTGCTACTGCGTGTGCTGGGCTGCCTCCTTTAAGCCCATATGATAGCGTCGTAGGAATAATTTATTTTCCTTCCGTTTGCCGACACTTCAATCAAAAGCGTTCAACTGAAACACACTTCAAAGTGTTGAACACGTTGAACAATATTTTATATGCTGCACTGTCCCCAATGAAATCCATGGACTTTGAAACTAGATAATTATAAGCATCTAAAATTGTTATTCAGCACTCTGTTCAACACTTGCAAGTAGTGTGTGTTAGTTGAACAATTTGATTTCAGTGGAGCAGTGTATAGTCCAGTGACCTTATGGGCGCCCACAGCAGAGGTGCGATTGTGTTGTCATGGCGAAAGGGCCGCCGTGGCTGGTCTGGCCTGGCGGGCTGCCCTTGGCTCTCTATCGCTCTACATGGCATGCGAGCTCATGTGATGTGTGCAGCAGCAGCTCTCGCCCGCCAGGCCACGGCTGTCCGCCGGCCGGACAGCGACACTGAAAAGAAAGACGCAAAGTAAAACACACGACACCCATGCATGGAAAAAAAAGATTAGCTACAAAAGCTAATGCATTAGCTGGTATGGCCTTAGCTAATAACATTAGCTGCTTTAGCTAATTATCAGCTGTAACAGCTGAGATATTTGCTCTCACAGCTGCCTGGGAAAAAAACAAATGAGCTGATAATTAGCTACGGCAGCTTATATCATTAGCTAAGGCCATACCAGCTAATGCAATTGCTATTTTTGCTAATCCCGTTTTTTTTTTCCGGTGTGACTATTTTGTGATTGTCCGGATGTATACTCCTGCGTGGCAGGGCAAGGCTCTGCGGTGCGGCCCGTGCACTGGGCAGTAATGCAGGGGATAACATGGTAAGTGCATTCTGCTTGTTGCATCGCTGCGACCCTCAGCGTCCTCCTCATATCATATATACGTGCTGCGCAAATAAATGCTGCTTGTGGTCTGCGGAGCGTCCTGTTTCCGCCGAGTCCGGCTCCGGCGCACGGCTCCGGTCGGCCGGAGGCTTGGCCCCGGAGGGGGGGGAGGGGGAGGGCACGAGTAGGGGATTGTGTCCACGAACCTGCCGGCTGGTGCCTCTTTCACGAGAGGGGGGTGGTGGGGAGGAAGGGTGACGATACCCCCACCTCACCCCTTCCCTCTCTGGGGAGGGCGTGGCGGGGCGTGGCGGGGCGTGGCGGGGCGTGGCGGGGCGTGGCGGGGCGCAGCACAACGCTCGCCATGAGGATGAGGGGGACCACAATCCCATTATTCCGGACCTCTCCCCGCTGCGCTCTGTTCTTCTTCATTCATGGAAAATTGCTCCCAGTTGTCGTCGCGGCTGTCGTTTTCTTTGTCTTTCCCCTCCTTTTTATCCTTCCTTTTTCGCCTTCTCTCTCTCTCTCTCTCTCTCTCTCTCTCTCTCTCTCTCTCTCTCTCTCTCCCCCTCTCTCTCTCTCTCTCTCTCTCTCTCCGGCCCCACGACGACGACGTTGGCTGAGGTCGGCGCTGCCCGCTGCTTGTCCTGCTCTGTTGCCGAGGCGCCGGCGCTCGCTCGTCCGGAACAGCCCCTGGGGCCGGGCCGGAGGAGGGTGAGGTGGTCGGGGGGGCGTTCTACATGCACAGGGTGTTCCGGGTGTTCCGGGTGTTCCCGGGGACGTGCCTGCCGGCCGGTGCCGCCGCCACGCTCGCGCCCACGCGCCGCGCGCTGTATGAGAAACTGCGGGTCCTAAACATCGCCGCGCCCCGTCGCTGAGAAGCACTCTTGTAATTACAAAAACCGTAAATCAAGCGGGTCTGCAGGGCCCTGCCGGGCGGGCGGGGCCGGGCTTCAGCTCAGCGCCGCACAGGACGACTAATATTAAACATCATGTCCGCGAATATTCTAGATGTTGCTGCTGCTGCTGCTTGCTCGGGCGGGCCGTGCGGTGTAGTTCCTGGCAACGAGCATGTTGGGAAGGGAGTGGGGGAAAGGGGGCTACCCGGACCTCGCAGTGCTAGAGGTGCTGTTTGCAGTCGAAGCATTTATAGTGTATTGCGTTGCTGCGTAGGGTGCGGGCGGACGGGCGGGCGGGCGTACACGCTGTGGGGCGGCCGCCGGGGTGCAACCTCTGTGTGCGTGTGTGTGTGTGTGCGGATTCTATTTCGGAACCACGTTGGGGAAAGGGCTTTTTCTCTCGGAAATGGCACATGTGGGGATCCTGACGGGGCGGGGGAGGGCGGCGGAGTGGACCGAGCAGGCGTCGGCGGCGCGCCGGCGACCACCCAGGGCGGCCAGGGGAGAGAGAAAGAGAGGGGGGCGTCCCGGCGCCGTAAAATGAGCGTCGCGCGACCCCCACCTCCCTCCTCCACTCCCCTCGCCTTCTCTCAGTATGGATCTCTGGACTTCGAAAGGGAAAGGTCGAGTTCGGCCGCGGCGGGGGAAAAAAAATAGGTTTCTGACTCATGTGTAAAGGGGGGCCGACCTGCCAGGGGTTCAAATACCGGCGGGGGCTCTGGATACTTTTATAGCTCGGCGGGCGCGTGAGGGAGACGGCATGAGGGTGGCTCGGGCCTGCATGCCGAGCCGGCCGGCCGGGCACAGTGGAAGCAACCATGCAGGGCAACTGCGTTTCTTTTCTTCTTCTTTTTTTTGACCTTGTCCCGCCCTCTACACACACTACACCAGTCTAGTGGCTGAATGTTTTATCGTGGCCCAGTGCCGACCTGGGTCACTGAACCTGTGTTTGTGTTGGTGTGTGTGTGTTGGTGTGTGTGTGTGAGAGAGAGAGAGAGAGAGAGAGAGAGAGAGAGAGAGAGAGAGAGAGAGAGAGAAGTGGACATACTACACGGCTTGCCGGCCAAGCCTATACAGCAGTGCGCGGGGCAGGACAGGACACTGACCTGGCCGAGCAGCAGACGACACCAAGGCCAGGCAAAATCCTATATCCCGGGGGGTCGCGGCGGGGCGGGTTGGGGCGGTACGCTGTCTTGCTTATCTCCAGGGGCGGGGTAAGACTGAAGGAGACGCGTTGCGGAGGAGACAGTCTGGCGGGGCGGGGCGGGGCGGGGCGGGGCGGGGCGGACGAGATGGAGTTTGGCGGTTCATTCTTTGCCCCGGCCGCGCCGCGCCGCGCGCATGACATGTCCGTGTCCCGCGACGGAGCACCTGGGCGTGCGGAGCGTGCGCTGATAAGACCGCGGGGGCGGGGGATTACTCTCTCGTACGCTGTCGCTCTCTGTCGACGCCACGACATGACTTCCACAACTCTCTCTCTCTCTCTCTCTCTCTCTCTCTCTCCCTCTATCCCTCCCTCCCTCCCTCTCTTTCTCTCCCTCTCCCTCTCTCCCTCTCTCTCTCTCTCCTCACTCTATCTTCCTTCGTTTCTCTGTCTCTCTCATTTTTTTTCTCCCACGCTCGCCGTCTCTCTGTCTAATGAAACAATTTCAGTGTTGACTTACTTGGCCGCGCTGAGTTGTGGGTGGCTGGGGCGGGAGCGGCGGCAGCGAAGGGAGAAGAAGGATTCATTCCATTTGTGTGAGCAAGCCTTGCAGCGCCCGCCCCGCCCCGCCCCGCCTCGCCCCGCCCCCCCCGCCCCGCCTCGCCCCGGCCGCTCTTCTCCTCTCGATTTTGTTTTTTGGGGGAACGAGACGAAAACAAACGAGCGCTACGCGCCACGCTCCGCCACGCCCCGCTCGCAGGGTGGCCCAGTTCCAAGGAAAACGGGGCCATACAAGGGGTCGGGAGGCGGCCGCGACCTTGAACCCTCTCTGAGCGTGACGTGACACTCACTGCCCCTCGCGCTCTCCGCGCGTGACGGGTCGGGGTGCCGTCACGGCCGTCACGGAGGGTTACGGACACAGCCGTGACGTCACCCCGCGAGCCTGGACACAGACAGACAGACAGATACCGTATGCACTGTACCTTTGCGGTTGTCTCGCCTCGCCCTGTCGCCGGTGCTCGCAGCGCGTGTTGCGTACGGCCCGCACTTCACGCCTCTCTGGACACAGCGCGCGCCCCGCCCCACCCCGCCCCGCCCCGCCCCGCCCCGCCCCGCCCCGCCGAGCAGTCTTGTTCTCCGAAAAGCCCAGCTCGTGTGTATTAATCTGTACCGCCCCGACCTTACCGCGCGGCGTGTCCGTGTCGCCGTAATCTTATCTCGCGGGCGTGAGGCCCGGGCCTGCCCGCCTCACCCCGCCCCGCCTCACCCCGCCCCGCCTCACCCCGCCCCGCCTCACCCCGCCACGCCCCGCCCCACCCCGAGCGCCCATCCTGCATCAATTCCCTTGTGAGTCTGCTGGAAAGCAGAGAAGGCGGTCTTGCCAGAGAAATAAGGCAATCCTATAAAGGAATGGAGCGGGCTGCATCCAAGCCTTGCCTACTAGGCATGGAAGTTAGACTCTGCCGTGTCCTCCAGGCTACATATTGCCTAATTTTGCGGCAAGACTGGAGGAGGGAGTGCTGTGTGTGTGTGTGTGTGTGTGGGGGGGGCCTTCATCATGAGTTGGTGTAGTGAGAGTAGTTGGTCTTCGTATGTTATCGCGTACGAACAGAGAGATAAGAGCAAAGCCGCCGCGCTCTCCTAGTGTGTGTGCGTGCGTGTGTGTACGTACTTAATGCATTCTTTAGCTGGAATGATTATCAGTCGTGGATTTAATTTCCTTTGTCTCCGCTCCGCGTTGCGTGGGGCTGTGTAATACGTCTCTTTAGGGCTCTCTTGAGTTAGACTGCGAGGGAGGGAGGGGGGGGGGGGGGTCGTGGGAGAGCTTGTTGGCGGTCACAGCCCAAAGTGACCACTCCCCCCTCCACGTTTCCGCCGTTTTGCTCGGCGCCAAAACACGAGTAACCGTGGCGTCGACGCTTACCCGCGCCTGATTGGCCGCCATCCTTGTCGCACCTGAGGCGAGGCGGGGTGCGGCGGGCGGGGTGGCGCCGGACGTGTAGGGCGGCCGCCTCGCTCTCTCTCGCTCGCTCGATCCCTCGCGCTCTCTCTCTTTTTCTCGCTCTCTCGCGCGCTTTCTCTCTCTCGCTCGCTCGCTCTCGCTCTGCAGGAATGTGGACTACCTGCCCCGTACTGGCCCAGGATGTGACGCGGCGCCCTCGGAAGTGTTCGGTCGGGCCGGGCCGGGCCGGGCCTGGTCGCGTGATCTGTTACTGTCAATCAGGGGCTTACTCATTAGAGCTGCCGGCCTGTCTCATTTGAGGAACGGTCTTGCCCCTGTGTAACGCCCGCCCGCCACGCCCCGCCACGCCCCGCCACGCCCCGCCACGCCCCGCCACGACCCGCCACGACCCGCCACGCCCCGCCCCGCCCAGTCGGACACCATTCCTCTTAGTTCACGACACGGCGGACGCCAGCGGCAGTCGAACTTCCCTCCTCCCACCTCCGCTGAACACACGGACGCGTGCAACACATTTGTTCCTCGCGTACTCGGCACGTTATATTTGTCATTTTCCCCCTTGATTTTTTAATGCATTTGGGTCGGCGCTTAAATCAGCTGACGCGCTGACGTCGTTATGCAATCCATGTATCAGCGCTGGAGAGGGAGTATGAGAGAGGGAGGGAGATGGACGGGCGAGAACAATGGTCCAGGTGTGCCTCCGTCCGCAGCTGGTAATCGCGTACAATAAGAGCACGCGGACTTGTCTCTCATTCCAAATTGGCACACTTCTGCCACCGCTGCTGCAGCGCGACCCCGTGCTGCACGCTACACTGCCAAAACAAAGAAATGCTTAGAAAAGAGTATGAGGAATTAATAGCAGAAGTTAAAAAATATATCACGCAGAGCGTATTTTCTTTATTATTTAATTTACATTTTTTTTTGCCATGCCATAAGTTGACGGGACCAAAGCCCTTTGCGCGGCCTAATTTGCGTGCAGCTCGTTGCGTTGAGCGTGCTGCTGCTGCTCAGGTAATTTGTGAATTATCTAGAGATGGCTTTTATTGTGCCGGGAGCTGTACGATTTCTGCCTTGTAATTATCCATTATACAGCCCTTTACTCTCTGCTACCCTCCCTCCTCTCCCTCTCCCTCTCTCCCTCTCCCTCTCTCCCTCCCCCTCTCCCTCTCCCACCTCTTTCTGTTGGCCTACCGCTCTCTCGTTCGTTGTCCGTTGTTCGAATTTCGCGTCGGTCTCCCCTTCGCTTCGGTGTGTGTCTTTTGTGCAACAGTCTTTTGTTCCTCTGCCGGTCTGTCTTTCCGTTTTCTGCGCGGCCAATGTTCGCCATTTCCGGGCTTTTCATTTGTAATTGCCTTGCTCTCTCTCTCTCTCTCTCTCTCTCTCTCTCTCTCTCTCTCTCTCTCTCTCTCTCTCTCTCTCTCTCTCTCTCTCTCTCTCGCTCTCGCTCTCTCGCTCTCTCGCTCTCTCTTACTCTCTTTCGCTCCCGCCCTTACTCTCTCGACATCAGAGTGTGGTTTAATGCTCTCCAAAGCTGGTTTCGTTTCCTCGTTTCGCCGCACACTGCAGGACACATCCTCACACATGTACAACTGTGCTCCACTCTGGTGCAGTAGTGTGCCACTCCCGCCCCAAACTGGCGGCGTGCTCTAAATCTAGAAAGCGTGCATAGTGCATTCCGGGCTCAGCCGCTAACTTTTCCTGCCGCGCCGAGAAGCATCCTGGCAGCCGCTCTGCTCGCGCTGTACTGTAGTTGGTACTCTGCACCTCGCACGTCACGTGACACATGCCGGCCATTTACCCTCACGTAATCCACCTCCATTCACCCGCCTATCTCCCTCTCTCTCGCTCTCTCTTTCTCTTTCGCTGTCTCTATGTCGCTTGCTCTCTCTCTCTCCCCTGTGCGGTGGGCGTATCGAGCTGCGCTCTGGGATCAAACGGTAGCGCTAGGTGGCCATAGGACCCCGCCCCGCCACGCCCCGCCACGCCCGGCCCACCCCGCCCCGCCCCGCCCCGCCCCGCCCCGCCCCGCCGCGGCCCGACCTGCCCGCCCAGAATGTCAATTTGGCTCTAATGAATGGTAATTCAAACGCCGACGCGGCGCGACGCCCCACTCACTTGTTCACTCCCTCTCGCTGCTCTCTTATTCCTCTCCCCCCCCTGCCCCCCAATCCCTACTCGCGGGGTCTACTCAAAGAGGAAAAAAGGGATCTTTTAATCATCCTTAATTATATTTAGTTTTTAAAACATCCATGCACGTTTTTCTGCGGAAACCTTTGAGATATTCGAAGTGCCAACTTTGTGGCACGCGTAAGCAATATTCTGATGTGCCCTTCTGAAACCAGCCGGACCGTGGTACCCTGCGGTACCCTGGGTTACCCCAGTACAGTTCCAGCAGGCAGTGCGTGTGCGTATCGTTGGTTTTTTTTTCCTGGCAGTGTACCCTGCAGTGAAGTAGCAAAACGACGCGAGGGTCCGCGAAATCATTTTCATTTTAACTCTTGCCCGTGCATTATTTCGTATGTACGGACGGAAGCGAAGTGCCCGGGCCGGGCCGGGCCGTGCCGGGCCAGCGAGCGTGGAGCTCTGGTGGAATTGAGTAGAAATGTAGCAGAGCGACGGGACCGCCCCAGAACCGCCCGGCTAACCGATCGCGGGAAAAGTTTGGCCGCGAATGAAACGACACGTCCCGGCCGGACCGACCGCCATGGCAATCGGAACCGATTCGACGGACGGAAACAAAAGGGCAGCAAATGTTTAATTCAGCGCGCCTGTGCTACGCCGCGCGTTTTTCTGCGAGCGATACATATACACTTGCAATCCTCTCTGGTGTTTCATGTTTTATCTATGTTTTATCGACTTTATATTTGATGAGGCCCTGGGCCGGGCCTGGTTCCTGGTTTGTATTTTTTCCGATGCCTGTGCTCGGCCGGCCCGGCCCGGCCCGCTCCCCTTGCTCGCTGGTGACCTTGCCCAAGTGCAGTCCAGCCGCATGCATTGTCTCCGTGGGAACCATTACGCGCGCCCGACCCTGGCCCAGGCACTTGCAAGTGCGGTATCCGCTCTCAGGGGAAAAAAACAAAAACGTTTCCTACCTAGCTTTTTTTCTTATTTGAGCTGACTGCTGCAGAGCGATGGAGTTCATCTTCCGGATGGGGTTTTCAAGACGTATCAATGACATCAGAATTTGACACTGCCGGCGCCACGCGCGGGGCCGGTATTCACCCTGAACACCTTAATTGTGTGAATGTCGCACACTTGCAGGCGTGTGATTTTCCTTTTGCACGCTTGAGAAGTAAAGTTGAGTTAGTTAAAGTTGAATAAAAGTTGAACTACAGACATGAGAGCTGGTATAAAAGCAGATAGAAATTTCACTCGCATACAAGAGTGTGACATTCACCCACTTGGATTTCCGGCCGGTGCACGCATGGGTTCGCAGGGGTGACGCGGCGGGTGTCGGGGATGTTGGGGCGCCCGACCCTTTCGACCCTTCACCAAATATGACGGCGCTCCGACCCCCTCCTCCCTTGCGGTCCGCCCCGCCCCGCCCCGCCCCGCCCCGCCCCGCCCCGCCCCGCCCCGCCCGGCTGCGTCGCCGCTGGCCGCACCGCACAGTTCTGTTGTTCTTGTTCTCCGAGCTCAGCGGGCTGACTGTCCTTCCATTAGTCACTGCCATGTCGCCGCGCCGGCCCGGCCCGGCCCGACCTTCCCCAAAGGCAAACACAAATCCGTCTTCTCGCCAAAGACCAGGCGGGATTGAAGTGGTTATCGACGAAGCCCGTCGGCGAGGCTAGCTGCTGCCACTGCCGCCCCGCCCCGTCCCGCCCCCCGGGCCAGCGTGTGCACTCCTCGCTAACCAATATTATATAGCGATTCGAAGATTCGAACCCGAACAGTGCCGCCCCCTGATGTTCTAGCACCTTGTCTCTCACCTTGGAAGTGTCCTAATTCAGCCGGTAGGATAGCGGCTCTTCCTCCCCCCCCCCCCTCCTTATTCCCGGGCCGCCTTGCCCAATATGAGATGCATGCCCCTCGGATTTAATTTGTTAGCAGCTGCTAACTCCACGGCCCAGCAGTGCGGCCAGCCATGGGTGTAGGGAGGGTAGGGTGGCGGGGTGGGGCGGGACTGGGCCAGAGGCGGCGGTGGCTGGCGCCTCGTGGACACAAACTAATCTAAGTTTGCCGAACTCGTGTAGGAATGCGGGTCTAATCATCCCTCTCCACCTCCGCCGCCCCGCCCCGCCCCGCCACGCTGCCGAGGCCCAACTTGTTGCTCGCGGTACAAAGTCCGTGCGCGCGGTGTGGTACGTGGGGGAGCGGCGGGGAGAGGAAGGGGGGGGGGGCGGTTTTTCTGTTCGGCACCAACACAACCACCACCACCGCTGCCGGCCGGGCCGGGCGGCGGGGCGCCGTGCACGCGGCGAGGTAGGCAGACCCGCTGCGCACGCCCGTGCCGCGGGCGTGCCTACCCGCCAGGCGCTAGCGCTGCACGCCCGCCGCTGTGAGCAGCCTTCCTTGAGAACTCGCACGCGCGCTCGCCTTTTCATAACCAGTCTAATCGGATTCCCCCTAATGTGTGTGTGTGTACTCTGCTCCCGCTAACACTCCGCTCTGCCCCGCAGGTCTCCCGGATGCGCGTGGAACACTGCGGCTCCTTCACCAACTGCTCGTCCTGCCTGGAGGCGAAGGACCCCTACTGCGGCTGGTGCTCCCTGGAGAAACGGTAAGTGGTTTTGCACCTCTGGCCGGCGGCCGGTGGTTGGGGGGGGGGGGAGAGGGGGCTAGAGATGGCGGCGGGGGCGCGCGGGGGCTTGACCCGGCACGCACCCCGCGGGGGGTAGGAAGGGGGCCGCCCCCCCCCCCCCCTCCGGCGCAGCACGCTTTGCGGCCCCCGCGCCGCTGGGGCCTAACGCTCATGGCTGCGGCTTAAAGGAAAAGATGAGGGCTCGTCAATGCTGACCCTCTGCGTTGCACCAACGATCCCTGTAGGTATTTTTTTTTGAGAGGGGGAGGGGGGGGGGTATTTAAAATTGCGCTTTACATGAGTTTCCTACCGCGTGCACAGTACATCGTAGAAGGTGTCTCCACCATCGGCAGCCAGCTGGACGCTTGTTTCTATTATCACGTGGCGTCCTCTTCATCTCATCCTCTCGCCGTCATTATTTCTCCCCCCGTCTCTCTCTCTCTCTCTCTCTCTCTCTCTCTCTCTCTCTCTCTCTCTCTCTCTCGCCGTCACTCTCCTCCTCCCTCTTCCCTCCTTCCATCCCGAGTTTCAATTACCTGGCCGCGTTGCCCCTGTCCATCATAATGCGCCCGTTCCGCCGCAGTCACCTGCCACCCCCCCCCCTCTCTCTCTCTCTCTCTTTCTGTCTCTCTCCACCTCTCTCTCTCTCTCACTCATGCTCGCGCTCCCTCTGTGCCCGGCCGATTGTGCGCCTTTGATACTGAAGCAGAAAAAAAAGAGTAATAATAATAACAATAATAATGGCCTGCCGAATGCACTGCCGCGCTCTGCCACGGCGTGTCGATGCGTCTTGGGTAATTGGCCAGTTTGAGTTTGTTTATTCCGGCCGCCGCCGCACCGCCGTCAAAACGATGACGGAGGCGGTAATGACGCCGCAGGAGGAAGGATGACGGGCGGCGCGGCCGACGGTGATGGTGACGAGGATGATGGTGACGAGGATGATGGTGACGAGGATGATGGTGACGAGGATGATGGTGGCGACGATGATGGTGACGAGGATGATGGTGACGAGGATGATGGTGACGAGGATGATGGTGGCGACGATGATGGTGACGAGGATGATGGTGGCGACGATGATGGTGGCGACGATGATGGTGGCGACGATGATGGTGGCGACGATGGTGATGGTGATGGTGATGCTGACTGCGATGGTATGACTCACAACGAGTCTCGTGGTGGTTTTGCGGGCGGCTCGCGGTGTTCCCTTTGAGCACACATCTCGACGTTCGAGCAGCGCCTCTTCCGTCGGAAGCGAGCGGAGAAAAAGAGGGGAGGGGTAGGGAGGGAGGGAGCGAAGGAGCACCTCTCGGCCTAAAGTAGGCTTGTTAACGCGGACGCCTGAGTCAGCGCATCGCGGGGGCGTCCTCTGCCCGTAGTGAGATGGGGGGAGGGTTAAGCATGCAGGCCGAAGGGTGCGGCACGCACGAGTTTTATTTAACATTCGTACACGCAAAAATACATTATGCAGCGACCCAGGCATATGGAAAACGAACAAAAAAAAAAAAGTAAACAATCGGTGCGGTCGAAAACATGCAAATAATAGAGTGATTGTAAAGCAGCGTGTTATTGGCGGTGCCCGACCCGACACTTGAGCAGTAACAGGACTGCGGAGCTCGCCATGGGCGGCGGGGCCTCGTGTGAACAACCTCAAACTGCTATATGTGCTCTCTCTCTCTCTCTCTCTCTCTCTCTCTCTCTCTCTCTCTCTCTCTCTCTCTCTCTCTCTCTCTCTCTCTCTCTCTCTCTCTCTCTCTCTCTCTCTCTCGCTCTATCTCCCTTTACTCCGTCACCCCTTGACGCATGTCAACGTGGAAATGGAAATACGTCAAGTCGTGCGACACTTGCCACTTCATCTGCAAAACGCGTAGTAGTTGCTCTCGTGAACCGGGTGCAGAGAGAAGGGGGGATGGGGGGAGAGAGAGAGAGAGAGAGAGGAAGGGGAGAAGGGGCGTGCCTGAGTCACGCGTGTCGCTTTGACGCGTCTCTGCGCGACGCAACATGTCGTCCATCATCTCAAAAATACACGAGTCATCAGCGACTCTTGACACCGACTTACGATTTTGTTCGGTTATTTTCTCTCTCCCCCCCCCCCCTCTCTCCCTCTCTCTCCGCCGGGTGTCGCCGTCCGCTTGTATCCGTCGGAGTTCATCATGTTTGAACTGTCTCATTACCCCCGGACCGTTTAAAAGCCTTTATGTTGTCGGGTTGGGAAATTGAAAGAGAGCGCGAGGCAGGAGAGAGGGGGCCGGAGGGGGGGGGGGGGCTCGGGGAGGGGGCAGGGACGGAATTCAATTTTGTGAGAAATATCTGCGTGCTGGACGGGCCGCCCACAGCCTACACTGCCCCGCGGGCCCCCTGGACGGGTACCTCATCGCCCGTGATTCTCTCTCTCTCTCTCTCTCTCTCTCTCTCTCTCTCTCTCACACTCTCTCCTCCCACAGAGAGCGCCGCGCCTCACGCGGGCCTGTATCGCGTTTTTCTCGTGCCTCCTCGTTTATCTGCTGTCTGCATCCTTATCTTATTTTTATTCCCCCCATGCGTTTGCTCCTCCGCGGACTCGTGTGTGTCTCATCTTAATTTGTATCTCCTTCAGTACATGTAATGCAAGAGAGAGAGAGAGAGAGAGAGAGAGAGAGAGAGAGAGCGAGCGCTTGACTGACATGTGATGTAGGGAGCAGGATGAGGAGAGCCAGCTCGTAGGGGGCCCCGCGCTGCCGCGCCGCTAGATATCGTAAGTCTCGTGCATTTGTCCCTGTTCCTCCTATATGCGTTATTCCGGCCAGCTCCGCCCCGCCGCGCTCCCCCGGTCCCTGGTCAGGCCCACCAAACACCCTCATGCACTGCAGTCTAATCACTGAACGTGTCTGATGGAGCGTGGAGTGGGATAGATACAGAGAGGGAGAGAGCGAGAGAGAGAGGGGGAGGGGGGGGGGGGAGAAATGCGGAGGGAGTGAGCGTGTGTGTGAGCCTGTGCTATGCGGGCGGTATCCGTCTTTATTAGAGGCTGATAGTCCCCCCCCCCCCCCTCCACCCCGCTTTATCAATCCCATGCCGCCAATCTGCCTCTCCCGGCCCCTTGCCCTGCCCCGGCCGAGGCCCGCCCAGCCCGACTCAGTAATCCCAGGACCGCTCTGGCCGTGGCCGAGGCCTGGTGTGTTCCGCGGCCGCGGCCTGGCGGCCAGGTGGCATAGGAATGGGGCGCATATAATTTAACACAAGTGTGAAATGATATTCCATTTTCTGATGTTTTGGAAGTTTATATCGTTTACGTGTGGTTGTTTTTATTTTTGTCTGGATGCGTGACGATCTGCGTTATTTTTGTTATTTTTTTTTTGCACTGTGCAGTACAGACGGCGGCGTGCCGCCAACGCTACAGTTATTTTGCAAAGGGATCGCGTCACAACGCCCTTTCATTACCCGCCATTGAGGCGTCGCGGCGCTGCTCCATCATCAGCCAGCCCCGCCCCGCCCCGCCCCGCCCCACCCCGCCCCGCCGCGCCCCGCCCCGCCCCGCCCCGAGCCTCCCGCGTCACGCCGCCGTGTTGCGATATTGTGACGTTTGATATTAATCATGATGTGTTTTGGGCGGCGCGGCGCGGCGTCGGTACGAGGCGGGCGGTCCGTGCCCCTGCGTGCGGCGCGCGGACGATCCCTTCTTCTACTGCTCTCTCTCTCTCTACCTTTCTCTCTCTCGCTCTCGCTCCCTGTCGCTCTACGGTGTGTGGGTGTGGGAGAGAGACGGCCGCGCGTTGTCTCTCTGCCCGTCCTGTCCGCTCGTCTCTTCCTCGCTCGGCTGCCTTTGTGCGTCCAGAACAGAACCGGACCCGTATTCATCCATCTCTCTTCCCTCTTTGTCTCTCCCCTTTTTTTTCCTCCTCCTCTCTCTCTCTCTCTCTCTCTCTCTCTCTCTCTCTCTCTCTTTCCCTCTCCCTCTTTCTCGCTCGCCCAGTCTCTCTTTGTCAGAGAGGAAACGGGGCATCGCAGCGTCAGAACGATGCGGCTTTTAAAGGATCGAATTCGGTTTTCTCGCGGCGCCGTGCTGGCGAATCTTCTTGCGCGCGCGGGGCGAGCTGTGCCGGCAGCCCAGCCCAGCCCAGCCGGCCCGCGGGGCGTAAGGCAGCGCGGCCGAGGTGACCCGGCCCCGCCCCGCCCCGCCCCGCCCCGCCCCGCCCGGCTCTGAGTGTCATTACAATACCATTAGGATCCGGGCGCCTCGCCTGTCAGTCCTTGTACCCGCCGCGGGCCCACGCGGCGAGGCGTGGCGGGGCGTGGCGGGGCGCGGCGGGGCGTGGCGGGGTGCTGCGGGCCGCGGTACCTTTGTCGCTCGGCTGGGGGGATCATACCCACCTACGCGCCGCTGCCGCCGCCGCCGAGGAATATTTCGCCACGCTAATGGTAACTGCGCGCCCTTCTCTCTTCAAGACATTCCGATTCAAATAAAATCATTCGCGTTTTATAAGTCTCGTGGTGTGGCGTGTGGCAATGGTTTAGGAAAAAAAGTACTGAAAAATAGTGGGTGTTGATTGCTCGTTTCTTGAGACGAATTCACAATGGCCCAAGATAAAATTTGCTCTTAGGACGAAGCCAAATTGCTATTTTTTTTTGAAAAAGTATCATGAGCAAAAAATATATATTACATAGGGTCAATTATCTTGCGCATGTACTTAAATCAAGAAACGATTTTTTTCTTTGTGCGTTGCGTTTACCTCTACTGTGCTTGTGTGTGTGTCCGCCCCGCGCGCGTCGCCGGCCTAATTCGTCAATTTGACGAGGAATGTGTTTGGGAATGCCGCTGGTGTCGATTCCCGGTAGCTCTGGGGCTGCGGGCCCGCCGCTGACAGGAAACGTATCGGTTTTGTTTTCTCCGGCCGGAGGAAGCTAGGGCGGCGAGACGTTTCGTTATCGTCGTACTGCCCCATCCGCCTGTCTGTCTGTCTGTCTGTCTGTCTGTCTGTCAGTCAGTCAGTCAGTGGCGGATCCAGAGGCTGTCTTTGGGAGGGGCAAAGTAGCACTTTCTGCCTACTTACAGGTTGTAAAAATTGGTTGTATAGAATTGTGCATAAGGGATTCGTGTGTAGTAAGTTGTGTCACGCGCGAGTGAAAGAATACGCGTCGTTGGAACGACGAGATCGGGCAGGCATTGCACTTCCCTCTCGCAGGGAAGAGCGCCGTGCAGTGCAGGTCTGTGAGCCACTCACTCCATGCGGGCAGAGGAACGTCTTGAACGGAGTGCTGGTCGCGGTATGAGCTCTGCTGAGAAGCTGCAACGTGACAGAGAGAGAGAGAGAGAGAGAGGTGAAGACTGTCTCCTCGCTGCTCCAGTTTTGGCATTCGCTTATTGAAGCAGCAGCGTCGTACGCGGCTACATCCCCCCCCCCCTCCTTTTTTTCCCCACGTTGCGTTTGTTTTCATTTTGCAGGCGATTTTCGTTGATTCACCTTGTTGCTGCTGCTGCTGGATGCCGACGACCAGAATGACGCAATTCCCCTCCGGCTTTCTTTTTTATTTATTTATTCTGTCGTCTTTTTTCCTCTTCTCCTGTGAAACTGACGACGACGCGACGGCGACGGTATGTCAAGAAAAGAAGGCTCTCACCAAGGACGCCGACGTGCTCCCGGTATGAATGAAGTCTGGCCGGATTTTTCTCGTGGCGGTGGCGATAATCGTAGGAGACTGGGGGGGGGGGGGGGGGCAGGACAGCAGACGGACGGCAGGAATCGCATGTTGAATGGAATGGGGCGCGGTGGCCTGTAGCTGCACAGCGCCCGCCCGGGCAGGGCAGGGCAGGGCAAGGGCAGGGGCGGGCCGGAGGGTTTAGGTTGGGAGCAGGACCGACGCTTTCCGACACCGGACCGACTTTTCCCCCCCATATGTTTCCTCCTCTTCTTTCTCTCGCTCTCCCAGACACTCGCACGCTCTCTTCGCCCGTTCTAGACCCATCACTCCCCCACTCGGGTCCCGAGACCTCACGACCGGCCCGGGTTAAACCCGACAGCAGTCTGTCTGTGTGTGTGAGTGTTCGCGGGGATAAATTCGGACATTCGTATTCGTCCTGGGCGCCGGTCTGACCCGGACCGGGCCGGGCCGGGCCGGGCGGAGGAGGCGGAGAGGCTCACCGCCGCCCAGGACGCTCCGTTCTCTCACGGTTGTATCTGACGCCCTCGGCCCCATCGCCTTCTATGAGCGGCGCGTTACGTCCCGAGTTATTATGAGGTTCCAAATCCACTGGCCGACGGGACGGGACCGGACAGGGCGCTACCGGGCGGGTCATCCCGGGCTGCTCTCTCTCTCTCTCTCTCTCTCTCTCTCTCTCTCTCTCTCTCTCTCTCTCTCTCTCTCTCTCTCTCTCTCTCTCTCTCTCTCTCTCTCTCTGGTCGCCCCCGCGCGACCGCTTGCGCAACGGGCGGGGAAGATGATCGTCGCCTGAGAGCCATACAAGTCTTTATGGTATTGGCGGTAAACTGTTTTTGAGAGGCTGGACGGGACGGGACGCCAGGCCGCGCCGCGCCGCCGCTCGCCACCGGTGTCCGGACGGCTGGACGGGACCAGGCTGTCTGTCCGTGCGCGCCGCGAAGAAGGCCCGAATTTATGACCGTACAATTCCTTTTGGAAAATTAAATTGGTCACACGTTTCGAACTAAAAAGCCGGAGAGGTATTGGCAGTCTTCTCTCCTCCTGTCCCGCGAGACGGACGACGGCTCCCACTGTCGCAGCGCCGCCCTGCTGACCGCCGAAAAGTATACGCGACGCCCTGGAAGGAGTTTTTATTCTAGTCGAATGAAAAAAGAAGGAAAGAAAATGAGAACACGGGCGAAGGACGATGACGGGGAAGAAGACCGGTGGGGGGGGGGGGGGGGGGTCGCCTCGCCGGAACATTAACAGAGTCGAATCTGGAGAAGCAGGCGGGATGTGTTTTTAATTACAGGCGCGTTCGCACAGAGGGCGCTGGGCGCTGTCGGCCGGCCGGCCCCGACCATTTGTCCAAATTTATTATGCTCTAGAGACGTCGTTGTGTCTCACACGCCTGGCCGGCCAGCGCGGCGGGAGCCCGGGCCCTCTCGGCCCCTCCCGGCCCCTCTCGGCCCCCCCGGGCTTCGCATTTTGCTTTGCGAAAGCGTCGCCTTTGCCTGACGTTTTGTTTCTTCCACCTCTGCTGGCTCGCCTTCTACACCGCGGGATGGGGCGGGGCGGGGCGGAGGTGCGGGGTTGTTTGGTGGCCGCAGGGCGGGCGAACTCAATTGCAAACTTGAGTCGCCCCGCCCTAACATGTGCCGCGGGGTTGGGGGCCTACTGTCAGTCGGCTCAACCGGATGTAGTGTAAATCACAAAGTACGAAAAAAAATTCGTAAATTTACGAAGATATTTTCTACAGTGAGGTTGGCGGCACCTCGTATAGCGCCTGATTGCAGGCCACGCGCGCGGCCCTCTCGGGCGCCAGGGCGCTCCGTCTGCCGGGGGCGCGACGCACCGCGCGGGAAATGGAGACGAAAAAAAGAAAAAAAAAAAACACAAAAAAAAGAGTTGTTTGTGTCGATCTCGCGGCGCGCTTTGGAGGGCGCCAGGAGGCCGTTAGGCTCGTCATATTAGTATTCCGACGAGATTGTTCCCGTCGCGCGCGTCCCCGCGCATGGATGATGGCCCTGTTGGCGCTGTTGGCGTGGCGCGGAGGTGTTTGGTGACCGTCCGGGTGCCGTGGGGCGTGGCGGGGCGGGGGCGGGGCGCGCAGGGTCGCTTTTCGTTTCGATCAGTTAGCTTCCGCCCTTTCATGCTGTACGCCACTCTCATGTCACGAGTATGGCGTCATGAGGACCTGTCACGCGTAACCCCCTCGATGTAGATGTACCGCCAGCATGCAGTGCAGTAGTACAACTACGAAAGTGCGCGGGGTTTTTCAGCCACCTGGTACAGTATGAGCCGGCATGGCACGTCGCCCCCTTTGCGTTATCGACTCGACGGAGACCCCCAGCCTGGCCGGCCCAATAAGGCTGGCGCCATTGGCGCCCGGCCTGGTGACGTGGCCGCAGCCGACCGGCCCGGCGCGAGGCTAGCTGTCAGGGGCAGGCCGGCCCGGCCCGGGCGTTTCACTTCTCATTTCATGGGATGAGACGAGACGGGACGGTCTGTCAACCAAGTAAGGATGGCGAGCGCGCGGGGCCGTGTATGTAAGAGAGAGAGAGAGAGGGGGGGGGGGAGTGAGGGAGGGAGAGGTGATATGCCACGGGCTCTACTGGGCCCTGGGTCTTCTTCCTTCCATCCCTGTGCTCGCATGAGACTGCTGTGTATAACACGAATTGTACAGTACCGCATGTCCTGAATATGGAGGGGAAAGGCTAGATCTCATCCTCCGGAGAGAAAGATTCACATGATGCGGCAAAGGAAAATCAAACGCTTTTTCATATGAGTCTTGTGACTCCTGCGTGTTTCGAAAGGTACTTTCGACAACCCTCCCTGTGATCCTAACCGTTCCCCCTCGAATAACAGCGCGGCGCAGAACAAGAAGCTACCTCGGCTCGCAGCAGCCGCTGGTCCGTCCCGCCTGGAGCCTTGTCCTCCTCCTCCTCCTCCTCCTGCTACAACTGCAGCTACTGCTGCCGCCGCGCCACTGGCTCCTTCTATTTTTCCACCCCTTCTCTTATTCAATTTACTCGGGGTGTGTTTGTTTTAGGGCGCGGAATCCGGCCTCACTCGTTCCACCACTCTATTCTCTTCCCTCCTCACCCCCGAGGCGCTCTCTCTCTCTCTCTCTCTCTCTCTCTCTCTCTCTCTCTCTCTCTCTCTCTCTCTCTCTCTCTCCATTGTCTCTCTCGGTCTCCTGCATCGCAGCAAAACACTCGCTTCCGCGCACCGGAAGCGAAGGAGGGCATACTGCTTCCTCCCGCTCTCCCCCCCCCCCCTCTCGCTCTCCACCCCCTTCTCTCTCTCTCCACCCCCGCAGGGCCCCTCTATCACTTCTATCCTCGTACCTATCTATCCGCCGATACATCTATCCCTGCAGCTGCACCAGAGCATTACCTGCACGGACATGATGGGGAGGGGGGGGGGGGGCACCGCATGCACACCGGAGGTAGTCAATCCCCCTCGCCCAATACTACACCGAAACAACATCCCCGGCCCCATTCAGATTTTTCGACGAGATTTCACCCTCCCTCACCTCTTCGCGTTGCGATGCGCGCGTCAATTTTAAAAGCGCGCGCGTGCACGTTACGGACCGTGTCCACCGCCCCGCCCCGCCGGACTGATGACGTGACTCGAAATCTGTGTCCTCCGCCCCGCCCGGCCCCGCCCCGCCCCGCCCGGCCCCGCCCCGCCCCGACCCGCTCAGCCCCGCCCCGCCCCGCCCCGCCCCGTGCCGTGCGCGCGGAGCCTATATCTGGCCGGCGGGATCAGGCGGGTGGACTGCGACGAGCATCGATGGGTACACGGTATACACATACCAGAGGGGGTTTTGTGCAGCGCAGCGCGGTGATAGAAAGCTGTCCCGACCCGGAAATTAGCGCGCGACATGCTCCCCCCGGTGTGTTCGCCAGTGGCGCGTGCAGAAGGGCGCAGCGCAGCGCAGTTTTCTGCCGCGGGCCGGCCGGATACGCCCCGTGTGTGTTTTCCTGCGCTGACCACCACCGAGCAGTGAGATTAGTCTCCGTGCCGCGCACGTGCGAGCTCCCAGGGGATGGACGCTCGTGTAAGCGTCATGAATATGCGCCGGCCAGGCCCCTTGTGGTCGGGATAGGGGCCGCCCGCCACGCCCCGCCACGCCACGCCACGCCACGCCCCGCCACGCCACGCCTCGCTGCGACCATCTTGGGCGGCGCAGAGGAGGGGGCGATTGGCTGGACGCGCGGCCGCGTGACCGCTTCCTGGAGGAAGCTTGATCCTGCAGGAGCGAGGCGTAGGAGAGGGGAGGACCCCTTCCTCCGGGTGCTACTGACACGGCGTGGCGGGCGGGGCGGGGCGGGGCGGGGCGGAGCGGGCGGGCGGGCGGGCGTGCTCCTCACCCGTATCCCTTTTTGGCGAGCTCGATACATCATCGTTAGGTCAGGAGGGCCTGGTGCGGTGCCATGGCCGTGCCGGTGCCGGTGCTGGTGGTCAGCTCAACCCGAGCCAACCCCCGGCGGGGCGGGGCGGGGCGGGGGCGGCGGACCCTCTCCGGACCGGATCCGGTTGCAGTAGCGCGCCTGCTGCACGTGTTGGGGGCAGCACGTGCCTGACGGGCTATCGATTACGGTTCCAGCGGGGGAGAGAATGAGAGAGAGAGAGAGAGAGAGAGAGAGAGAGAGAGAGAGAGAGAGAGAGAGAGAGAGAGAGAGAGAGAGAGAGAGAGATGAGACAGAGAGACGGCATCGCCTCCGTCGAACATTTGACGGTGATCGATTTTTTGTCAAATAGAGTAACCAGGGTTTTCAACCCTTTCAAATATTTCACCAACTGGAAACTTAAGGAAGGCCGACAAGAATGGGCTGTCGTAAATACATCATATATCGTTAATCGAATAAATTAATAAAATTTGTCGTCATAGTCTACGAAGATTTTTTTACGGTCAAGTTTACGAATGGGGACTTTTTTTTTCAGTTTCCAGTGCATAAAATCACTTTACCTCCCATGCTGTTTGCACGCCCTGAGTGCGGATTACTAATCCGATCTCTTGGTGCCGTACCTGCGGCGTGGTCCTGAACATGCCGCGAGATAGTCAGAGACAGCACTTACCGCCTTGATGACGCTTATTACGCGTCGTTTGGGGGGGGGGGGGGCGTGAACCACCCGGCGCCAACAGGTAGCGGCGCGGCCTGCGAAAAGCACCGGCTCCCACGTAACGCGTAACACGTGCACCGCCGCAAGTTAACACGCACCGCACTGTAACGTTACTGCTAGTTTCTAAGACGCGTAATGCCCTCTGCTGATTTCGTAGGAGGTCTCTTCTTTCTATTAGTACTGCAGGAGCGCTTTAATTCTATTGTACCCTGCTGCACTTACTTTTCGCTTGCATAAGGGTTTAGTGTGTAATGTCTCCGAAAGGGTGCTATATCCTTACGTTTGTCATACCAGTGTATGCATTGGGCCGGGCTCGCCTTATAATCCCGAACCCGCTTCCATTTCGTTCTCAGAGTGCTGTTATCCACCCCACCTCAGCTCCCGCTCGCTACCGGCTGCCGCTCGCATGCCTCTTTTATTTTTACCCCTTCTTCTTCTTCTTTATCGGTGCGCTTGCTGCCGTGTGTTATGAATCCCCTCCGCTTCTGCTAATGGAATTTACTTTTAGCGTTATCGGCCGCCACTATGCCTCGGCCCTCGCCTTTGGCCGTTAGCCGCCCGAATAACCCTCCTTAATGCACCCGCCGCCTATGTCAGCGGCCACAGCGGCGCCGCCAGTCGGGACATTTTTGGAGGCCTATCAGGTGCAAGGGGGGAGGGGGGGGGGGGGCGCTCATGCGCGCTACTGTTCCCTCCGTATCGAGTCCCCGTAAACCATATGCATGGACCCGCCGATATTTTACTGGTTCGAAAAGTCCTCTGGAAACCAAAGTATGTGGATGTCGCATACTTGAAGGTGTGTGAATTTCCTTCCCTACACGAGTGTATAAATATCGCACACTGCAGTGTGTGCATGCACGAGAGTGTGCAAAACAGTCCCAAGTGTTACGGGGGAAAGAAGTTAGGAAGCATTTCGTAAAAGTACAATTAAAAATTATAAATTACAAGCACTGCGTACCGACGAGCAATAATGGGCTGCCGTAATTTTTTTTCACAGTGGAATTGAAATTTACTCTCCTTCAAGTGTGCGCGGGCATTCACACACTTGGGTATCCAGTTTCCTTATTGATGAAACCTTGCAGGCTGTCTTCTCCGTATCGTGGCGAAGGTAAATGGAACAGTTTGCTGATTCATTGCCAGGAGTTTTGTTTTCTACTTTGTGCCGATATCGCGCTGAGGGAGCCTTTGGCTCGTGGCTGCGATGTACATCTCAGATCGAGACGGGCCGGGCCGGCGGGCTGGGGCGACATGAAATGTTAATTGGCCGGAACAAGAAGGCTGGCGCAATTAATGATCAGAGCTGAGCCTTATCCGCGCGCATGTTAATGTGTGCGGCTGCACTCAGAAAAAAAAACAAATGCCTTTGCATCTAAAAAATTAGCTGTATGTGCATATATGGGTAATTTCTGGAGCTTTTCAACTAAATAGTGAACTGGTGCCACTAAGCCACGCTCTGAGATGGGGCCTTTTAAATTGACAAAGTAAGCTGGCGGCGCGCGGGCGGCGGGGGCTCGCTGCGGCGGGTGGCACTTGTTTGGCGAGCGAAGCGGCGATTACCCGCTCAATATGTGTCCCTCCCTGGTCGGCCCGGCCCGGCCCGGCCCGCCGCTATAGCGTTAGGGGCGTTAGCGTTACTCTTCACGTGACGCGACGTGTGCGCCCGGGTGACCGCGTGACGCTGGCCCTATAGTTCTACTACCTCTCTCCCTCCCCGCGCCGCGCGGTGAAAAGTTCGCGCGCGAGTTTTGGGGCCGTCGTGCATTATTTGTGGTCACGTGTTCACGTCGATCTGCCCGTCCGTCCGTCCGTCCGTCCGTCCGTCTGCTGTCTGTCCGTTTGTCTCTTGATCACCTTACTGAATCATGTAGGTGGCGCCAAGGACGCCTGCCCCGGCCCGGCCCGGCCGCCTGTGAGTTTGGGTTGTTCTTTCATCTCCTCTTGCCTGGAGGCTGCCGAGCCGAGCCGAGCCGAGCCGAGCCGAGCCGAGCCGAGCCGGCCTGGTGGCTGCTTAGCTCAAGTGTCGAACGCTCACACTAATTTACACTCGTCCTTTTCCCTTGTTTTAACAGGTGAGTTTCGAGTTTGACTTTGGTGGCGCCGCCGAGCCCTCCCGCCAAGGGGTAAGTGACGGCGTCGAGAACATTTGAAAGTGAATTTGGAGGGCGAGCTCGTCGCCTGCTGCCCCCCCGTGCGGAGCCGAGGTGTAAGAGACGCGACCTCTCTCTCTCTCTCTCTCTCTCTCTCTCTCTCTCTCTCTCTCTCTCTCTCTCTCTCTCTCTCTCTCTCTCTCTCTCTTCCTCTCCGTCCGCTGCGGGTCGGGCGACCTGCAGACCCAGTGTGCGAGGGAGGCACGGAGACAGAGACAACATTCATCAGGGACGCCAGTTTGATTTGCGGAACCGTATTTGAACACGTAAGTGCTAGCGCAGCCGGGGCGGGGCGGGGCGGGGCGGGGCGGGGCGGGGCGGGGCGGGGCGGGGCGGGTCGATGCGCCGGTGTCTTGTGCACAGACGCCAGAGTCTTTGCCTTCCTGTCTTTCCTACCCCCACCACCCCTTTCCCCCTAGAGGAACGCCTTCGCGGACCCTTCGGTCGGGAACGCCCCGCCTCGACCCGCCGCCCCGCCCCGCCCCGCCAACACCATCCATAATTAAATGAAGCCATCACGTTCTTTGTCATGTCACCATGTTTGCTGGAGCCCGGAGTCCCCGGAGACCCGCCGCCCCCGCCCCGCCCCGCGTCCTGCCGCTCCTGTCGGGAGAGGTATGGCTGCAGGGTGGCGCCCGCAGGGCTGCAGGCCCCGTCCGCAGGCCCCGCAGGCCTGTGTTGCCCTGTTGCTCGGCGCGGCGCGCGTATGCTGAGCAGGTGTGCTGCCTCTCTCCCCGACACGACCCCCGGGGGGAGAGGCAGGCGCGGCGGCACTAAGGCCAACGTGCGGTTTCTGATTTGTGTTGAGACGCCCGTGCAGGGCGGGGCGGGGCGGGGCGGGGCGGGGCGGGGTCGGCTGGAAGGTCTTGACTAGCCTCCTCTCCTCTCCTCTCCTGAGCCCGCGCCATAGCGCTCTCCTTGCGCTCCTCCAGAGACCTGGCCGGCGGCCTGCCTTTGTTTATCATCCGAAGCTCAAACATGAATTGACGAGAGAGAGAGAGAGAGAGAGAGAGAGAGAGAGAGAGAGAGAGAGAGAGAGAGAGAGAGAGAGGTGAAACACAAACCCAACTAAATCTCTCCCCACACAGGGCTCGTCTCAGTATGAGAGGGACTGGTTCAATGAGGCTCTCGCTCCAAGTGTGTGACGTCACACTGTGCGCGGCCACCGTGTGTAAGTCACAAGGAGAGCAGGGGATGCGGGGGGGGGGGGGGGGGGGTAAGAGCAGTGCAAAGTGCCTCAAGACTCGAACAAAGGCCTTCCTGTCGCTCGGTCGTTCGAACGATGCCCCGCGCCGCCCGCACACCTTGTAATCCCGTTAAAAGCCCTGCCGCCTCCGGATCCCTTCCCTTACGTCTCCCCGCCCCAAGCCGCCCCCTGCTGCCGATATATATTCCGGACCGACCTCTTCTGCTCGTATAGAAATCTTCCGTTTGGTAGGTGCCAAGAGTCAGGCAAGCACGCGAGCGAGAGAGGGAGAGAGAGAAAAGTGGAGCGGGAAGGGAGGGAGGGAGGGTAGCGAACCTCTTTTGTAGATTCGTGCGGCGGGAGCCGGCGTACTGTTCCAAATCTATCCCCTTCGAATCGCTCGCGGGGCGGGGTGGGGCGGGGCGGGGCGTACAGAGAGAGTGGATGCAGCCCATTCGGTACATTTGGAATCAGGTGGATTTATTGTTTGGCCGGACTGGTCCGGTTTGTATGTCGTGCGGGAGGGCGAGGGCTGCCGGAGAGAGAGAGAGAGAGAGAGAGAGAGAGAGAGAGAGAGAGAGAGAGAGAGAGAGAGAGAGAGAGAGAGAGAGAGTCCCTCTCGCTTACTGAGGGGAAGGAAACGCCGGCCATTCATCCCTCGTCCGCAAACTGAAACTGATTTAAATAACAACTTGGATCCGCGCGCAACACCCCTGCCGCACCCCTCCTACCCCTCCGCTCTCTTGACCAGAGGAGCCCCCCGCATCCCCGTACTTCCGGGTCCGTGTTCTACCGCCGGAACTCCTGTTCTATTTGCATAAACGCACTCGGCGCACGCGCCGGGCCGGGCCCCGCCCCGCGCAGGCCGCTGTGCAGCCTTTGTACAACCCCCCACCTCCACAATGCGTGCAAAGCTTGGAAATTTTTCATATCAAGCAAATTTGCTCTGCTTGCTTTGCTCGATGTGTGTGTGTGTTCGTGTTTTCTTTTCGCGCGCTCGCGTGGCAGTTTGGTATAAATTTTTCATGTGTCGGCTGCGGAGTGCAAAGTGCCTTCTGCCCCTCTCCCCTCCCCCCTCAACCACGGTTCCACCTGAGGCGCGTCAGACCTCATCATGCGCCCGACGTGGTCCAGTGACCCCGCCCCACCCCACCCCACCCCACCCCACGGCGCCCCACCCCACCCCGCCACGCCCTGCCACGCCACGCCACGCGCTCTGCATTAGTTCCGGATCTGAATTCTTTTCACGTACGTCTTCTACTACTGAATAGGCGAGGCGAGCCGTCAGCACGCCCGTCCCGTCCCGCCTCGCCCCGCCCCACCCCGCCCGGGCGGCTCGACTCGACGGCCCCAGCGAGTACACTCTTCGAAAAAGAAATTGGAGCAAAAAACGCGACTGCATCAGAAAACGCGTGTATGAGTCTCTCGTGCGGACTCTGTATTGCAATCGCAAATTTTTTTAGCCACATGTTTCTGCAGCTGCATTCAGCTAACTGCCTCTCCCTGACAATGCAGGCCAGGCGCCCCTCTCTATTCCCCTTTCTCGATATTCTCTCCACCCTTCTCTGTCTTCTTCTCCCTCACTCCCTCTCCCGCTCTCGTTCTCTCTCACTCCCTCTCTCCCTAATTCCCTGGCGCCAGGCGCCGCCAGCCCTGCCCGTCTGTTCGCGACTGTCATTCCCGATCGCCCCAATCAGTGCTTCATTTTCTCGTGTTTGGACCAGAAAAGAGAATTATCGTCACTTCCCCGGCAGGCAGGCGGGCGGGCGGGAGAGAGGGGGGGGGGAGGGCGGGAGGGGCGCCACCCTGAGCGACAGACGGCTGTCCCGCTCCTAGTCAGATTGGGCCGGGCCGGGCTGCTGGTACTGTGATTACTGGAGAAAATGAAGGAGAGAGAGGGAGATAGAATCCCCCGGGGGGGGGGGGGGTCAGACCACTACCCCCCTTCTGCTACCCCTGCTGGCTGGCCGCGCTGACACCCATTAGGCCCGGGGGTCTGAACCTATTCCCCGCACCGGCACACCTGCAGCGCGCGGTACACGCTCAAAAAGGAATATATGTCCACCTTTTGGAGAATGGCGGAGGTGCACGACGACGGGGAAATAAAAATGCGAGCCACGCGGATTAATAAAAATACATGAGACAAATTGAAAGATTGATCGAGATGGTCTGGGAGCGAGGTGCCGTGCCGCCCAGGGAGAGAGGATCGGTCGGATTCTTGGCGCAAGATGTAAATCATCTCGAGTCCCGCGCGCCGCTGCTTTTGGACACATCAATTGGATGATGGGTGTTGGGGGGGAGGGGGGGGGGAGTCGGCGGTGCCCTCGCTCTGCTGGCGCGGCCAGTTTGAATAATTCGGAGTCATGAATCACATTATTATCCCCACGGTTATCGAATTGGACAGGTGAGCGGGTCCGGCGCGTACCCGGCTGGAGTGATCACCCCTTTCCCACCTCTCTCTCTCTCTCTCTCTCTCTCTCTCTCTCTCTCTCTCTCTCTCTCTCTCTCTCTCCTGCAACAAAGGACCGTTTTGGGTAATCACTGCTGTACATGTGTCCCGCCCAGCGCGTATAGCAATAAGTTGTTACGTGTTTTGTTTCTCCTTTTTTTCATCCATGCTTTACCGCTAACGTGTGCTGCAGCAATTTCGTTTATTCGAAGCCTCGCCGCGGCAAAGCAGCAAGTCGCACGGGGCGGGGCACTGCGCTGGTGAAACAAAGGTGCAACTTTGCAGACTCATAGCGTGCGTTTTACTACTTTGCACCTCACATGGTGTCGACCAATTTTTGCTCGCGGTCCGTCCGTCTCGTCGGTGGGCCTCGCTGACGAGACTATAAGCCCTCACCCCCCGCCCCCCAGCCGGTACTGTCATCAGGGATTAGCCCTCCCGCATACCCCGCCGCCCCCACCCCCGCGGCCCCCGCCTAGCCTCCCCCAGCGCCAGCTGCCGTCGCGTTACTGTAGTGTGATCCCTCCCTTATATCGGTAGACATTTCCATGCAGGCAATTTCCTTCGGCAGACGCCAGGCTGGCGGCGTAGCAGTTCCTCCCCTATTCCCGCGCGCCGATTTCAAATCAATTCATTTTTAATCTCTGCGAGGCGGGCGGCAGCCCCGCCCCCGCTCGCTCCTCTGGGGCGCCGCCCCCGCGCCGCCCCCGCGCCCCCTGCAGCAGCTGGTGGGGCTGCGAGCAGCTGGAGCAGATAGGAGTCTCTGCCGGCGGAGCAGTGCAGCCTCGAAACAAAAAGAAAAGAGAAGAAAAGACTACTGGGCCAGCGCTCATCACTGCCAGCCCAGCCCAGCCGGTGGTGCAGCACTGCGCTGCTGGACGCCTGCTGTGTTGGCAACCCCGCCCGGCACTTGTGCCTTCTGTTGCCTACCCTCCCGGCGCCCGGGGCGCGCGGTGCAGCCTGCAGCCTACGGTTCGGTTTGGCCAAGCTCCGGTGTTTGCGTTCGTTCTGTGACGTCACGTCCGCGTCTGTCCGAAAGCGCTCTCTGGCAGCTGGACCCGCTCGGGCGCGCCCCATCCGGCAGCTGCCTGAAGACCCCCGTCGGCAGGTGGGGAGTAAAGATGGCGGAGGTAAGAGGGGCGCACCTAGGCCGGAACGCAGACCCTACCCCACCCCGCCCCGCCCCTCGCGCTTGTCGTCGCTGGAAGGAAGGAAGCCAGCAGCAGAACGGCTGCCCCACCCCGCCCCGCCAGCCCGCAAAAGATGAGGGGGTCCGCAATGGCCGCGTCTGCTAATGCGGGAAATAAAATCATGAAGCGTCGCGACGCCTGGCGTCGAGCGGCGGAGGAAAGGGGGTAGGGATGGGGGCGGGTGGGGTGGCTGCGTCAACATGGTTTTAAGAATTTCGCGTCTCCCCTCCACGACTGGTGCCGCTACTGCTGCGGCGAAGGGAGAGAGAAAGAGAGAGAACGCGCTCAGCAGCTCTCCTCGATTACACTAGAGTGCGAAAGAGAGAGGAGACAGACCGGGGAGACTAGGGGAGGGGGGGGGGTGTAAATGCGAAGGCGGGAGATATTAAATTTTTGCGGAAGGGCAATGTCTCTTTATTTGGGCTGGCCAAATACTTGGCGCTGCTCCCCGCCCCGCCAGCAAAACAAGCTGTCGGCAGAGGACCACCTGGCCTGGGGCGGAGCGGGGCCGCTGCTAGCTGCCCTGCGCTCGCTGTTTTGCTACCCGTCTTTCCCCTTTCTTTCTCGCTCTCTCTCTCTCTGTGTCGCTCGCTCGCTTCCGCTCTCTCCCTCTGTCCCCGCGCCGCGCCCTCCGCCGAGCCGCTCTAACCCTTGTGTGGTTATGCTGACGAACTCCGCCCCGCCCCGCCCCTCCCTCCCTGTCCTCCGCCATTATCAGCTGTAGTTGTAGTCGTAGTTGGTCGCAACTTCAGCCACAATGTCCAAGAGGAGGAGGTCGTGTCCTGGGCGTGGCGGGGCATGGCGGGACTCGCTTGGCTGCTCCTGCCCCCCCGCCCCCTCCCTCCCCGGCTTTGGCCGGCAGCGGTGTGGCTATGACAATGTCGGCGCCGAGCAGGGCATGGCAAGTCGACTGAAGACCAGAACCACATCAGCCAAGTTCAGCCTGAGCCGGTCCCGGGCGGGGCGGGGCGAGCGAGGCGCGCTGCGTTCGACTGCTCCGCCCGCCCATCCCTTCGCTCGCTGTAGTCGCGTCCTATCCCTCTGACTGCCTCTCTCGACGAGTCGAGTCTGCCGGACCGCAAGCTCGGTGGGTTGGGGTTGGTTCAAACGTTTCATCGTGCTCGCCGTCACGGTTAAAAACAGTGCCTGATTTTTGTTTTTTTATTGAGGAGGTTGACTCAAATTATGGAAGTTCCTCCAAAAATCAGACATAGTTTTTACCGTGTGGGTGCTCTGCCACCAGCGACTTCGTCGTTTCCGCGAGTTGACATTGCAAATTCAGAATATTTGTGGTTTTTGTTGTAATCGTATCCAGTCTGCCCTTGGCGCTTTTTTTTTTTTGTCAGCTGAGCATGATCCTGCCGTCATGCGGCCGGCCCGGCCCGGCCCGCACTGTGCTATGCTAATGCTTTTGTGCCCCTCCACCCGGCTGGCCGGGTCAGGCAGGCAGGCCAGGCAGCTAGGCAGCCCCGCCGCCTCCAACTACTGCTAACTGAAGCCCCTGGGCTGCCCCGGGCTGCCCCCGCCCCGCCTCCTCTGCGCTGGTCCGTTTAGTCCGACCCCTTGGGCGGCTCTGCCCGCCCCGCCCCGCCCCGCCGCTATAGGTTATATGACCCGGAAACCTCTCGGCGCTGACCTGCGGGGCGGGGGTGCTGAGCGGCAGGGTAGGCGCGCTCACACGACAGGCGTTTATTTTTATTATTTATTCAGCGGTCGGCGCGCGCACTGCCTCATATCTATAACGGGAGCGGACGACTTTGTCCGATCCCGATCCTTGACATCGGTGAACCAGAGCGCCCCGTTCGTACCGCGTTTTTTGTCCTCTCTCTCTCTCTCTCTCTCTCTCTCTCTCTCTCTCTCTCTCTCTCTCTCTCTCTCTCTCTCTTTCTCTCTCTCTCTCTCTCTCTCCCACCCTCTCCCCCTGCCACCCAACCAACCCCTGCCGTGCCGCGCCCGAGACAACTCGTTGAGGAGAGCAGGAGAGGAGAGGAGGTAAGGTGATGTCTGTCGCTGCAGACCAAGTTTTCTCCGGAGTAGAGCTTTTTGTTGTGCCCGCGCCCCGCCGCGCAGAGATACTCGGGACGGGACGGCACGGAGGGGGGTGGTTTGATACCCACTTTGTCTAAACGTTTTCTCTGCGCTCCCTGCTACTGCTGCTGTTCTCTTGCTTCACCTTGCCGCCGCGCCTTGCTTGCCTCTTTGTGCCCCGCCCCGACTCACCCCGCCCCGCCTCGCCTCACCCTGCCCCGCCTCACCTCACCCCGCTCCAACAGCCTTACTCACAGCGCCACGCCACGCCACGGGCCCCTGCCCCCCTAATCAACATGCACCCGCGATGTGCAGTGAGTTTACGCCCCTGTTCGAACGGCCGCGCGCCGAACGCACTCGAGCCGGGCCGGGCCGGGCTGCGTCCGCACGGGATCTTCTCTTTAGCTGCTGCTGCATCGGGGAGAATTATGGCACCGTAAAGATCCCCCCAGTGCGCGCGCGCACCCACCTACCCGGGGGTCTTATCAAGAGGAGCTCGGGGGTGCGGCGCCGGCCCCCACCCCCCTCCACCAGGCCCCGAGCTGGATCTAAAATGATTGGTTTCGTAACGTGACGCGAAATTACATATTTAAAACGTCATTTTCTCTCCGAGGGCTTCGTCGCTGCTGGCGCGGGTGCTGGGCGGGCTGGCTACGCTCTCTCCCTCTCTCTCTCTCTCCCTCTTTCTCCCGCCGTCCCTCGCACGCCGCCCCAGGGCGTGTCGCTGCGTCTCCCTCCAGAGCTCTCGCAGCCCCCGCGCCCCGCGCTGCTCTTGTATATTAGCTGGAGCGGTCCGCCCCCGCGCGCGCCCCCGCCCCGCGGCGGTGTGGCTGGCTTTGCGGGGGCAGAGGGGGGCGCCGGCCTGCCGGGCCCCCGCCGGGCCCCCGCCGAGCCCAGCCGTCATACGGCCGCTAGCTGTGTGCGTGTGTGTGTGTACCACCTGCAACGGCTTTCGTGGCGCTGGGGCGCTCGCGGGCGTTCTGTGCTTAAGAGCCTGGAGGCTCCGGGCTCCCTAGTCCTGTGCCTCCCCCCCTCTCCCCTCCCCCCACACAATTCCTCCCCGCCAAGGTAGGCGGCACGCCCCCCTCTCTCCGATGCAATTTGGCTCTTGGCTGTTGTCGGGAAATGTAAGCTCTTAAACTCAAAATGCCGCGGGCCGCCGCGCTACCCGGTGGCGTCCCCGCCGCCGCTGCTCCGGGCTGCAGCATGGAAAATGCGGCGGAGGGGTATACGTGCACGGAGGGAGGGAGGGTTTAAAAATGCAGAAGTCTTGTGTAAAATGTTATACTTGCTTTGATTCTGCACGCCCAAGTAGCAGCAGGCCCCCGCCCCATGCCGCTTCTGGCGCCCCTGGGCCTCGGGGCCCGTAAATTCGCAAAGAGGAAGCGGGAGTTGGGGCGGGCGAGCTGAGCAGCAAAGTGAGTGTAGCTCGTCGCTGTAAAAACAAAACCGTACATGCAGATTAAGCGAGTATTAATGTTACTACTTTGAACTGTTTGGCTGTTCGGTGACAAATCACCTCGGTACAAATGAAACATGCACATATAAACCAAAATTTCTTTTTTTTTACTCATTTTTCGAAGTGCCAGGTTTTAATAGAGTAGTGATGCCAGCAGTCGGCAGGTCTGCCACGCGGCCCTGCCCTGCCCTGCCCTGCCCTGCCCGGCCCGGCCCCGCGGCGTTGCGCCGCCGGCTGCCTGCCTCCCAGGCGGCGCTGCTGTCAATTATTACACTTTTTAAAGCGTCATTAAAGCGGCGTGCAGCGCTCCTTATGCTAAAGCGGGCGCGCAGCGCTCGTCTGAAGAGTATGACAGCTGCCCGTTACCGAGGGGGTTATTAAGTTAAACCCGACGCGGCGGGGCGGGGCGGGGCGGGGCGGGGGCGGGGCGGGGCGGCGTCGCTCGTGTTGTGGCGCGCGGTGGGGCGGGCGTAGCGGTGCCTTTGGTTTTTGTGGTGGGTTATGCTGATGAAGTGCCCTGTCGTTGTGAGTGTGTTTGAGTGTGAGTGTGTGTGTCAGAGAGAGAGAGAGAGAGAGGAGAGGGGGGGCGTGGGGGGACACGGCCTCAAACTTGGCGGGCTGCTATAGGGCGGTGAGGGGCGGGGCCGAGGGGCGAGCGCATGTGCGAAGGGCATGTTAGACTCGCAATTGGGTTTCTCAACTTCAAGTTGTCTGCAGCAGCAGCTAGCCGGCCTGTGCCAGGGGCTGGCTACCCCGCCACGCCATGCCCCGCCCCGGCTGAGGCTGGCCACCCCGCCCCGCCCCGCCGGCTTGCTTGGCCGCACAACGCTACGCCGCGCCACGCGGGTCCTAAATGCAAAGTGACACTTGTCAATATACGCGCCGGGCTGGGCCGGGCGGGGCCGGGCCGGCCTGTCGCGTTGCGCGCCCAATGAGACAGCTGTCCTGCATGCCGCGGTACGCCCACCCCGCCCCGCCCCACCCCACCCCACCCCACCCCACCCCGCCCCACAGTTCAATAATTACTGCGCTCGTTCGTATGGCTGGCGGCTGGCTGGTCCGAAATGTTTTGTGCGACTTATTATTTTCTCATACTGTTTCCGGAAATGCCCCGCCCGCTGTAAGAGCTACAGCTGATAGTGGGGTGACTCTCTCTCTCTCTCTCTCTCTCTCTCTCTCTCTCTCTCTCTCTCTCTCTCTCTCTCTCTCTCTCTCTCTCTCTCTCTGCGCGAGCACGCGCTCTTCCCAAGATCTGCTGGAGGGACAAGGTAGCGGGAGCGACGTTCCGGAGGACGTATTCAAGGCTAGTGCGTGCGCTCTAAAGTTATCCGAAGTTGGGCAGTGAGAGTGAAGCAGACAGTGTCACACAGAGAGCGTGCCCAGAGGAGAGAGAGGGAGAGGGGGAGCTAGAACTGCGCACATCCGCAAATTCCATGAACGTGCAGAAGGTGTTTGTGTGTGTGTGTGCGGCGGGGAAAGGAAAGGGGTTGGAGTTGTCTGGGGCGCACAGAGTGCGTCTGTATTTTACTTTTATTTTCTCGGAGTTCCTCCTGCAGAGCTCTGCGCTGCTCTGCGACGCCCCGCGACGCTCTGTGTGAATGGCTCAGGTCCGCTCGCCTCTGTCCACGCGGCGAACAGGGGGTTTCGTAACGCGGAGAAATGACGCAGCTTGGTGATTTGGGTGGCGAATTTAACAGCCGTGTGCCCGTGCGATTGTTTTTCGCAGTGGTGGCGGAAATACTGGATTACTGAGTCACTGCTGCTGCTAGAAGTGTTTCCGAATGTCGCGCTCACTCGCATACCTGTAGCAGAACGATAATACCGTTTGAGACGCGACGGCCACGGCCGGCCACCCGGCCGATCGTAAAGAGAGCCTTTATGAGTGCGAGTCCAGCAGGCAGCAGCGCCCTGCTCGCTCGCGTCACTCTCCTCACCTTCCAGGAACGCCCGTAACGCTCCCCGCACGTCTCACCTGCTCCGCGAGCGTTACGTTAAACCTCATGCGTGATTCACATGCTTTTATGTTCGCTCTGATCAAACGGGATCCCTTGGTGTTGTTGGCCTATTAAGAAAGCTTTTTTTAAAAAAATTAAAAATATTGTGCGCCACTTTTGGCAGTGTAGGCTAGGCCGCGAGCCGTGCTCGGCCTCGCCTCGCCGTGTGTCTAACTAGCCTCATTGACGGTCTCCCCTGCGGTGACTCGCTCACTGTTGCGGTCCACACGCCCGCATGGCGGCTCTGCAGTACAGTAACAGGAGTGTTACTCCTTGTGCCTGGCCGCCGCTGAGATCTCGATGACTTTTGACATGCGATAACTTATCCGCGATGCACCCGCCGGCCCCGCCCGGCCCGGCCCGGCAAGAAGCGAAGCGAGGCTCGACCGCAGCACACTGAGTCTTCATTTTATACCAAAGTCACTTTTGGGGAAAAGGGGAAAAACAGTAGCATGATGGAACTTTTGTTGGCGGTGTGCTGTGCTGCGCCGCCGCGCCTTGGGGCCCGGGGCCCGCCCGGCCCCCATATTCCTTGCTTGCACATATCGAGCCGTCTCTAATGAGCCCTGCTGCGGTGCTGCTGGTAAGAGCGGCCGGCGGGACACGGAAGAGAAGCGAATAACTGGTGGTGGCTTTTGGGGGGAAATTGAACCGAACCGACTGCATAGCTTTTAGGGGGAACAATCAAGAGGAGGAGAAGGGGGAGAGGGGGAGGAGGAGGAGGAGGAGATGCTGGGAGAACGCTATCTCGGCTAATCTGTGCTGTGCGGTTTGTTTAGTCACGAATGTTGCCTCTGCTGCACGGGATAAAATTAGAAAGTTAATGTTGTCCTGGGTCAGGGATCGGGCAAGGCGGGCGGGGCGGGGCGGGGCGGGGCGGGCGGAAGTCGGTGCAGCAGCCGGGGCGGGTAGTCTGCCCTGCCCCAGAGGTCAGCATATCAGCGCGGACATAACACTCTTACAAATGATTATTTCCGAGGGGGCAACCACTCCCCATCCTAGTGTACACGGGATTTCTACTGATTTTACAAGATTTCTCTCAGATTTTGAGAGATTTCTCTGAGATTTCACAAGATTTCTCCCAGATTTCATGAGATTTCACAAGATTTCACCAGATTTCACAAGATTTCAATGAGATTTCATGAGATTTCTCAGTTAGATTTCCAAGGATTTCATCGAGATTTCGGAGGATTTCATCGAGATTTCCGAGGATTTCATCGAGATTTCTGAGGATTTCATCGAGATTTCCACAAGTTTGTACACAGGATTTCACGAGTGGTTGCCCCCTCGATTATTTCTCTTAAGTTGTTAACCGTGCTAGTTTCCATTTCCTATACTATGCACACATCTGTTGAGTGTGTGTGTGTGTGTTTTTAACAGTGTACGCACGTGCGTAAGTAAGTGTGTTCGTAAGTGAGTGTGTGTGTGTGTGCCTTTGGTGGTGAATGGGATCGCAATTACGTCTCGAGTAAACAGCGCGCTCCGCGTGGAGCACCGCCCCCGGTAATGGTGTAAAGTGTAACAAATGGGGGGCGGGGCGGGGCGGGGCGTGGCGGGGCGGGGCAAGGGAGCTGCGTGGCGCCCGGCGGAGCGCAGCCACCTGCGTGGTGACGCCGCCCCCGCGCCGCCCCCAATTCTCCTTACGGGTATATGAAATGTGATGAACCGAGGCTGCTGGCGCTGGCGGGCTGCTTCTGTCTGCTTGCTGCTGTCCTTTATCTGTTTTTTTTCTTCTTTTCGGAAGTCTACTCTTCTTTCACGAATAACCTCCACCTTCCCATACCACCATTGGCCCTTCCACCACGCGCACGGCGCTCTCTTGCGGTCGTTGTGCCGTGCCGTGCCGTGCGCTCCTGCTTACGGTACCCGCCCTGCTGTAGCGTGCGGTGTGTGGAGATTGATTATCGGTTTTATCCGCTGGGGTGAGGTGATGTATGGACGGACGCGGCCCGCCCCGCGCATGCGCGCGCACCGCCACAACCCCGTGTGTAGTATACACGCCCTGAGACAGCAGGTCTTTCCATCCGAATCTATTTTTCTCTCGGCGATTTCGGTCCGAGAGGGGGGGAACACTTTGGTAAACTGTCTGAACTGTCTTATGGGTAATCCGGGAGGAGTATTGCGAGGAAATTTAAGATAGTCCGGTGTATTCCAAGGTAATCATGGGGTAATCCAAGGTAATCCGGAGGGGTAATGCAGATATTTACAATTTACAATTGCAAAGAAATTCTTCGCAATCTACAACGACTCACTAAAATACTTTGCAAGTTGCAAAGCATTTGCATAGCATTTCTTTGTAGGAATATAACAGTGTGTATCATCGTGCTGCGCGCGGCATGGCACCTTGCCCCCGTTGCATCCTAAACGCAATAAAGTGGACAGAATCGTGGTGCCTGGACGCTCATGGACCTCATCCGGTCAGGCCGGCATCGGGGAATGGGTGCAGGCAGGCCATTCAGTGTAGCACACAGACCCTCTGCTGCTGGGAACTGGGAATACATAGGGGGCGTCCCCAAACTACCTCGCGGGTTGCCTACCCGACCAGGCTGCACTGCAGGGACGATAGGCAAGGCACACTGCCAGAAAAAAGTACAGTGAACGACAGTGAATCTCGGTAATTTTCATACGGCGTTTACGGTAGTTTCAGGTACATAGGATTCGCTGTCCATCCTGTACTCCCATAAATAAAATTGTTGAAGTAGGAAACCAATTATAGAATTAGGTATAGGATTAGATTGAAGGACGCTGGCGTCGCCTGTGTGTGTGGCACTTCATTGAGCTGTCGGGCGCGGAGGGCCCGGCCCGGCCTGGCCGCGGAGGACCGGAGGATTCATGCTCATGGTGTTTCTCTCTTTGTTGCAGGTGAGTGTCCGCGGCGAGGCGGGGCGAGGAGGACTCTTCGCCATACAATTGGACGCGCCGTTTGTCAGATAAGACTCCCTCCGGTTGTTTATGGTTCAGTCTGTCTTCCCACCTCCTCCCGTGTGGTGTCAGTGTTGTGCGCACAGACTTGGGCCCACACACACACACACACACACACATAGGTACGCGTTCTCGCTGTGTGCGCCCCCCACCCGCTGGGCTGTCCTTGGAGCCACCGCCGGAGCGCGGCCACTTGTTCGTCACGTGACATTGTGTGTGACGGAGGGCTCTACTCGTGACGGCGAGGCCGTCACAGCCGACCAGGCCGATTCGCCAATGTGTGTGAGTGTGTGTAGCGCTGCGCTGGTAAATACCCCCTAGTGCGCTTCCCTTCCTGTAAACTCTCTATTTCGCGGGGGCTTGTTTGGTCTTCGCGTTCCTCCTGTAACGACCACCATTAGCGAGTTATGACGTCGATCCTCGCGTTCGCGACGCTATTTTGGAAGCTTACGCGTTCGAAGCTTACAATACACAGATGCGCCACTCGTAGCTAGAGCTCCACACACACACTCAGACTACTGCGGCCTTATAAAAAAAAATAGACAGACGAGAGGTGTCGTGAAATTTGCAGGCCGCAGGCAGGCTGGGCGCGCGCAAAGCTGTGTGCTGCCTTTTACTGCTGCAGCCTTACTCATCCGGCTCGGCCGGGCCGTTATGCACTGCAATCTATTGCATCGGGCGGGGACGACATTAGGGCCCGCTCACCACAGCGGGGTCATAAAGAACGGAGGTGAGGACGAGAGAGAGAGAGGGGGAGAGAGGGAGGGAGAGAGGGAGGGAGGGAGGGAGAGAGAGAGAGAGAGGGAGAGGGAGAGGGAGGGAGGGAGAGACGAATTGAGGAGAGGTTTGATGTGAAGAAAAAAAATTCCAGGATGGGAGTCTTTTCTAGCGGTGACGATGGGCTTGTCCCCATCCCGTACTGCCTCATTGCGATGGGAACGCGTGTGTATAAATGTGTGTGTGTGTGCTGGTGCGTTGTAAAACAAAGACTGGCTGGCAGTCTTGCTTCTGCCTTCATTTCTTCGTGACGTCTCTTTCTTTTTTTTCCCCCTTCTTCCTCTTCGCCTCCCGGCTTCTTTGCGTAATTAGGGCTCTTAAGAGCGGTCAATTTCTCGCGTTGATGAGGCTGACGATATAGAATAATTGGCACCTCACAGCAAGTGAGTTAGTTAGGGAGCAAGTGAGGCCCCCAATCACCCTCTCCCTACCTTTTTCTCTTCTCCTGCTTCTTCTTCTTCTTACCTCTCTGACTCTGCGCTCTCCCCCCCTCTCTCCGTCTTTCTCTCTCCATCTCGTGCCAGTTTATGAGAAGCGTCTGTGCGTTCGATTGGAAGTGGTGCCCCCGAGGTGTTACTGCGGGCGTTGGTTCTATTGAGGGACACACTGGCGAGGAGGTGCGCTGGGGCGGGGAGCTCGAGGCCATTTGCCAAGTTGGCCCGGCGCGGACGCGGCCTGGACCCGACTGGCCGACTTCTCGTGCAGTAGAGCCGGGCCGGAGCCAAATCCGAACCGCACAAACTGCTCTCGCTTCGGAAAATGAGTCGAATCATAACTAACTCGTATTGCATTTTTGTCGTCTTATTTCTCGCTCTTGCTTCCTGCATGGCGCATGGCCTCGATTCCCGCCAATCTTAAAGTTTTGTTCGGAAATGGCACTATGCAAAGAGAGGGAGAGAGATTAAGTGAGTAAGGGAGAGAGAGGGAGCGAGCAAGCGCATCACGCCTGTCAGTCTGGTGTGCGCGCGCACTGCCAGCTGGTGCCGGCCGGCCGGCGGGCAGGGCCGCGTGGGAGCTCGCCGGGCGTTTTTCTGAACGGCGTGGCGTGGCGTGGCCGCCGGGGCAGAAGGGATTGCTGTAAAAGACTACTGCGATGACAGCCCGTGACATGTAGGCCTGCAGTCTGTTGGCGCGTGGGAGACCGTGCAACAACTCTTCTTCCTCTCGACAACACAAACCTCACTTCTTGTTCTATTTAGATGTTTTCTTGTGCCACTTTCTTTCGCCTTGTCATTGCGCTGCTCGGCGCCCAGTTATCTCTGCGGACGTGTTCACAATGTCACGCGGGTGACAGGCAGAGGTTAACTGAAAAGCATTTTATTTAAATAAAAAAAAAAAAGAAAAGAAAGATCGGTGTAACTCTACACACTGGAAATCCAAGTGTACGAATGTCGCTCACTTAGATTTCCAGTGCACCTGCCTGCTACAGTACGCACCGCGCCTGCACCCTGCAGGCAGGGCCCTGCTCGTCCCGATCAGGAAAGCCGTTTGGCGTGGATCTCCCCCCCTCCCCCTGGGCCGCCCCCAGCCCGTGACCGGTCGTGTGGACAGACGCTATCGACCTCGCACGGTACGGCGCCGCGGCGCCCTGCAGTTAGGCCCCTACCTGAGGGGACGGGACGGCCCCAACCGAAGGAGCCGCCGCCGCCGCCGCAACCCGCCCAAAAACTAAGACGTGGCTGTCTTTTTATTATTTGCTGAAAGTATTTCCGTTCTCGTTTCTCGCCATCTCCATCTCGCTCTGCGGGGCGGGCCGGGCCGGGCCGGCCGGGCCCCTGTCGTCCTGGAGAACCTCTTTGATCTGATGCGAGCGGGGCGGGGCGGGGCGGCCGCCCGTTTAGTGGAGAAAACTACCAAAGCAAAGTGCAGAGAAGGGAGTCGGTGCGGGTAGGGCATGGCGGGGCGGGGCGGGGCGGGGCGGGGGACATGCTGACGCCGCCGATCACAAAATGTGAAGTTATTGAGTTGGATAGCTCGGCTCTAGTCAGCAGATTTCTTTCTCGGCGTCCACTCTTTTCCCCATCGCTCTCTCTCTCTCTCTCTCTCTCTCTCTCTCTCTCTCTCTCTCTCTCTCTCTCTCTCTCTCTCTCTCTCTCTCTCTCTCTCTCTCTCTCTCTGTTTTCTTTCTCCCTCGGACCCCATCCCCGTTCCCGCTTTGGTTCCGTTCCGTTTCTTTCTCTTCTCCCCCCCCCCCCTCCCCCGTTTTCTCTCTTCTCAAAATCGCTCCGGGATTGTGTCGCGCACCGCCCCTTTGACAGGACACACACTGCTGCTCACTTTCATCTCGCGGATCACTGGTCGTTTGCTCCTTTGAGGCTTAATAACCCTAATCGCGACACGGGCGGGGCGAGGCGGGGCGGGGCGGGGCCGGGCCTGCCGCAGGTTTCTGTGGATCTGTCTCTGAGGGGACGGGGCGGGACGGGCCACTCGCACCGCAGGTACACTGTTCGGTACACAAAACGTTTCATGTTTTTGTTTTTTATTTTATTTGCCTTGTTTATCTCACCCGCGCGCATGCTTCTGTATTTACGAATCCCCCGATCTAATTTCGCCTCCCGCCCCGCCCCGCCCCGCCCCGCCCCGCCCCGCCCCGCCCCGCCCCGGCCCGTGTGTTTGTTGGTTCTTTGCTCGTCTGTGTGTTTTCCTCGTTAATTTTCCTTGCGGTCCGGTCGGCTTACACGTGTGTTGGGGCCCAGGCCCAGGCCCGGCCCGGCCCGGGGCTTATTGGCACTGCGGCTGAAGGCTTCCGTTATCGATTAAAAATCGCTTACCTTGGCCGGCGAGGCTTCCCCTCTCGCTCTCTCTCTCTCTCTCTCTCTCTCTCTCTCTCTCTCTCTCTCTCTCTCTCTCTCTCTCTCTCTCTCTCTCTCTCTCTCTCTCTCTCTCCCTTTACACACACACACACAGACACTGTGAGCTGTTGTGCTGCTGCCGCAAGCCGCCATCTCTCTTTTACTTCTCATTCTTGTTTCATTTTGCTCTTGTGTACTTTAGATGCTTTTATCAATTAATGCTCTGTTGATTGTGCGGTGCGGCCGGTCAGCGCATGGCGTCTGCTATCAGATGGCCTCTCTGTCCCACTCGCCGTCTTTCTTTCTCATTTCGTTACCCCTCCTCCCCTCCCTCTCTCTCTCCCTCTCCCCCTCTGTCTCTCTCTCCCCCTCTGTCTCCCTCTCCCTCCTTGTGCATCTTGTCGCCGGCACGACTGTACAGTAGCCAGTATCCCCTCCCCCCTCTGGACTGGAGCTGTAGTCTGCCGCTGCGCTTATTGTAGAGCCTCAGTTCGGTGAAAGAGTATCTCGTTCGTAAATTTCTCATAGCAGCCCGAGGGAGGACGAGCGTCGCCTATCGGTTCGGTGTGGTGCAGCGCGGGGACCCGGGAATGTTAATGAGGACTAACCTCGCCCCTGCCCCCTGCTCTCTCTCTCTCTCTCTCTCTCTCTCTCTCTCTCTCTCTCTCTCTCTCTCTCTCTCTCTCTCTCTCTCTCTCTCTCTCTCTCTCGCTCTCTCTCTCTCTCGCTCTCTCTCGCTCTCTCTCTCTCTCTGTATACTGTCCTCCAGAGGAGCAGGTTTCCTTGCTCCTCGCTCATACGCTTTCTGTTGGAATATGGCCGTCCTCCCTGGTGCGGTGCGAGATGTCTTACCCTCCTCGTGCCGCACTGTCCCTGCTGCTGCGGGGTTGTCGGTTAGTGATGTGTTATCAGGTGGACGTTTACTGTTGGGCTCAGCGAGATGACGATGATGATAGTCTTCCCCTCCAGCTCGGTCACCCCTAACCTGACGCGGCCGTATAGTCCTGCCGCCTGTATCAGATGCACCTCCGGAGCGTGACGTGTCAAAGCTCTGACGTGCGCAGCCGTAACGTTTTCATCGCTCCGCGTATGAAGAGGGTGCCCTCCTGGCCTGGGGGTGAATACTCCCGCGGGCTTACCGCGAATTAAATATCTAGTGCAAATGAGTAAAAACAAAAAAAATTCGCCTGTTAAACTGTTGGGAGCATATTTTGTACGGTGTGGGTCCAGCACTAATTAACTGGAGCGCGCTGCTGGTCAGGCAGGGCTGCACGCATCCAGCGCTCGCCCCGCCCCGCCCCGCCCCGCCCCGCCCCGCCCCGCGTGTCGCAGTGCGTCACGCCGCCCTGTGCGGCGGGTCACCCGCCACGCCCCACCACGCCCCGCCACGCCCTGCTACGGACCCTGCGTATGTTACGTGGAGCGTCAAACATTATGTGATTATTGGCATTCACCTGAGAGGGGTGGGGAAGCTAGGGGTTGGCGCGGGGGCAGGGTGTGGAGAGGTAGTCCCCCCCCCCATCCTGCCCCTCCGCACAGGGGCTTGTAGACAGACTGTCGGGCCAGTCTCAACGCCCCTCCCCGCCCCCTCTATCCCCGATCAATAAACTGTTCTCTATATTTCCACCGGGACTGCAGGGCTGATTTGTGTATGTGTGTGTGTGTGGCGTCCGTCTGTCACGCCCATCAGCGATACTTTATTACGAGGCAAACGATAAAACAGTTGCATGTTCCTCTCTGACTCCCCCGAGGACTGCTGGACTGCAACTTCCTCGTTACGTTCGTACCAGGAGGACATGGGCATGAAACTTTGAGGACAACGCGCGTCCGAGCCTCTCCATCGCGACAGATAGAAGCGCTTTTTTAATTTCCGTGGGAAGAAAGGTGCTATCCGGGTGAGAGGGGGGGGGGCGGATACGGCAGACTGTACGCGCCCCGCGCTCTTTGTCGGCTTTTATATTAAATAACATGCCGCGAATGCCGCACCGCGCCGCGCCGTGCCGCTATATTGTTTCGTCATTATTGACTTACGACGCTTACGCCGCACCAAGTTCGTCAGCGTTGTTCTTTTGAAAGCTAACTCAATAACAAAGGGATTATGAGCTGGGGCTTTCGGTGGATCTGTGTGTGCGTGTGTGTGCGGGAGTGGGTGGGAGAGATAGAGAGAGAGAGAGAGGGAGGGAGAGAGAGAGAGAGAGAGAGAGAGAGAGAGAGAGAGAGAGAGGAGAGGTGGTAGTGGGGGAGGGATTGGAGCATCCGTTACATCTCCATACAAGCGAGGCCCTCTTGTTGAATATGGAGTTAATATTTCCTCCACAAAGAAAGCAAACACTCGCATTCTCTCTCTCTCTCTCTCTCTCTCTCTCTCTCTCTCTCTCTCTCTCTCTCTCTCTCTCTCTCTCTCTCTCTCTCCGCACATACACACACAGTCTCTTTAGCGCATCGCTCCGTGTTATCAGAAGGGCTCGGCCGCCCCTCTTTCGCGAATAGCCGTCCTTTGAGCAAAGATTGCATGTCTGCAGACCTCTCTATACAAGGCGCTGGCTGGCACGCTATTTTATTTGGGCTTCGCTCCGCTGCATAAGTGCGAGGGAGATGCAGTTCATTGGGTCGTTTAGAGTAGAGAGGGAGAGAGAGAGAGAGAGTCTCCTACTAAACTATACCTGTTTCTTTGGGCAACGGTAATATATGTGCTCTCCTTGCAAAACATGTTTTCCAATTTCACCAGAGGATAAATAATATAGAATTTTGATTTTTAAAAAAAGTAAAAGTCTCGCACGCAACCATGTAAACCTCTTTGGCGCTGCCCTTCTTGTAAGGGTGCGGTCTACGAGAGGCACGAGGGTGGGCGTAAGGGGTTGAGCCTTTCACCCTCCCTCCCCCCCTCCCCAACCTCCCTTTACTGCGATTAGACCGGTGACCATCGGCCCTTCCCTACGCAGCTACGGAAGGGGCTGTGAGAACGTGCCCTCGACGAAATTGGATCAGCCTAGAGAGAGAGAGAGAGAGAGAGAGAGAGAGAGAGAGAGAGAGAGAGAGAGAGTGCGAACTCCATGAAGAGTTTGAGAATGGCAGGAGAGGTCAGCTGTAGCACTGTTATAACCTCGCTAAGAAATTTTGCGAAGAATTTGGTTTTGTTTGAAACAAAATAGTTCGTGAGCCTATGATCTTTCTGCCTTAAGAACAGATCTCTTTGTAAGCTGCGAAGCGAATTCTTTGTAATTGCGAAGAAAATTCTTTGTCTTACAAAGCACCCAAATACTTGGCAGCTTACGAACAATTTTCTTCGTAATACAAACAAAGTCTTCGCATTGTAACAGTGAGCAGGGGGAAGTGTGTGAGCGAGCGCGTAGTAATATATCCTCCTTGTATGTACTCCTTGAACCACTAGCCCTTTCCAATTTAGTTCAACATTAAGCTCCAGTTTAAACAGACAGGCGACGCGAGTCTTCCAGGAGCAACCCCAATTTCCCCTCAATTTTTCCCATCTCCTTTTCTGATCGGTGCGTCCAGCGCCTCTTTCGGTCTCTTCCGCCGGAATGGCAGGGCGGGGCGGGGTCGTTTGGCAGGAATATCTAATTGAGTGCGAAATCTTTGCGGGACGTAGAGTGACGCCCTGGGCCGGGCCCAGCCTTGAAGTGAACGGCCCTATTCGCCGATTGGTTCCGCCCTTTTGATAATGTGTCGCGATTAAATTGCGTGTCTCGCGTCATTCGCCCGCCCCGCCCCTCCTTTCGCGGCGCCGCTTCGCCTTTTACGCCGTTTGTGCTCATTTTTTGCCCTCGCGATTCCCGGCCCTCCGCCGCGCTTGGCTGGTGCCCCTTACATTTTTCTTTATTTTTACTCTTTACCTCTCCGAGTCGATGTTTTATGGTGCTCGATAACACCGGCCCGGCCTGGCGGTCGTCGGCGCCCCTCGCACTCGCAGGACTTGGCTTTTCCTAAATTGCTCTGCTTATTTCCAACTCGCATACTTCTGGAACATTGCAATTAACGTGAACGCTCGTCAGTTGTATGGACGGGCGCGTATCATTGGCGATATTGCACGCCCCTTTTGTCGGGGTTCGTCTGTTTTGGCTGTTATTGTTTCGACGCGCCAATTTGTTAATTGGCGCCCCCTTCTCTCTCTCTCTCTCTCTCTCTCTCTCTCTCTCTCTCTCTCTCTCTCTCTCTCTCTCTCTCTCTCTCTCTCGCTCTGTAACAATTGCAGCGTGAGCGACGGTCTGTCTGGTGACCTCATTACACCGCGCTTGATAATTTATTGGGGCAGATGCGGGGAGAGAGACGGCCGGGAGGGGATTTTAATTGATAATGTGTTCGGTCTGAACAGTCTCTCACTCCCTCGTTCGTTTCGATATTTCCCTACAGTTATGGTACCCAAATTGTCAACAAACCGTTAACTGTTTGCGGTTAGAGAAGAGCACTGGTGAAACCAAGGCGTAACATAGCATCTTTCATGAAGCGTACAGTCCTTACGCTTGTCTTGAAGCGTACAAGAGCTCATGCGCTCCTTTCCTCCTATGTAAATGCAAGGGGATTACATTGTAAAGTTAAAAAACTGTAAAGGTAAAAAAAAAAAAAAATGAACTCGATTCCCTTTTATTTTTGTCCCTATATATTCTTGCTCGGGGAAGTCCCACGACTGCGCTGACGACGCCACGTAGCAGCAGCGTTTCCCGATATCAAGTTGTAGTGCTGTCTACACCTGCGCTTGCGCCAGGGCTGCTCATTCTTTGTGGGCTCGTTGTTGCGGGGGGCGGGGGAGGGGGAGGGGGCTGGATCATGCCTCGCGCCGACCGCAAGGCGGGCGCCGCCACGCCCCGCCACGCCCCGCCCCCCGCCACGCCCCGCCACGCCCCGCCACGCCACAGGCCGGCCACGTGTTGGAACCGCAGCACAAGGCGTATGAGGGGGAAGGGGAGGGGTGCGGCGAATATTACAGCAGCGGAGCGAGCAGGGGGTTGTTGCAGCCCGGGCCCCGGTGCGGTGGTTGTGGGGAAGACCCCCCCCCCCCCCCCAACGCCCCGCCACGGTGCACGTGTCTTGTGCTCTGGTCCCCTCTCCGTCTCCCGCGCCGGAAGAAGGAATAAGCAGTTTTCGAATAACCTTCGCTTCGCCGCCGAGGCGAGGTGCACTCTCGCTTTGCAAGGAGGAAAAAAAAGGCCCTCCCTTGCGCCTGCTTCTTCTTGTAGGCTCCGGAGGGCTGGAGGGAGGGGGAGAGAGGGAGGGAAAAAGGTTGGGGTGACAGTATATTGCTTGACGCCATGCTAACGTCGTCCCATCATTAGACAAGACAACCTGTACACGATTTATTATTTTTAGTTTTACTTTCCAATTTCACTTTGTCGCAAAAGCTTTGCACTGCACTTTGGGGAGGGGGGCGAGGCCGGGGGGCGAGGCTGGGGCCGGAAATAAAGAGGTCATCAAATTGCCCGCGTGCGGCGCTCTTAAATTATTTCGTTTGAGTAATGCGACACGCGGCCTCTGTTAGTGTTGTGTTGCGCCCCGCCTATTATTTGCTTCCCTCCCCCGCCCCTTTTTTTGGTAGTCGCGCACGTGTGTGTGTGTGTTTTCTCGCTGTCAGTTTCGTTGTATATATATATTTTTTTGTTCTACGGCCAAAATATTAATTTTGGCGTGCGCGCGGGGCGTGCGACACGGTACACGTGCTTGTTATTGGCCATCGCGCCGCGGCCGTGCATGGCGCTTATCGCCCTGAAATTGGACACCGCGGACCAAACACTACACGCGCGCGCGTGTGTGTGTGTGGTGTGTGTGGGGCTACGAATTGATGGCCTAATAAAGCGGGGGAAGCAGAGCAGGAGGTGGCGTGGCGTGGTGCAGCGGCCGGCACCTCTCTTCGCATATTTGTTAATTATTAAAGGGGCGTGGCGGGGTGTGGCGGGGCGGGGCGGGGCGGGGCGGGGTCTCGCAGCAGCAAGGGGCCTATATGACAATTTGCATGATCGTTGCGCTGCACTCGGTGTAATGCGTCGCGGTGGGGTTGAGCCGGCCGGGACGACGATGGGGTTGTGCTGGCCGGGGTGACAATGGGGCTGTGCCGGCCGGGGTGACGCGTCATGACGGTGACTGCGCGGCCCCCGCCGGGCTGGGAATGCTGCGGCGCCATCGTGTGTGTCGCGGGGGAGGGGGGGCACCCCGGTCAATATGAGAATTATCCCAGCGCGCGAGCTGGACTCTCTCTCTCTCTCTCTCTCTCTCTCTCTCTCCCTCTCTCTCTCTCTCCCTTTCTCTGTGTCCCCGGGACGCGAGCAGCGCGAGGCCTGTTGTTACCGTCCCCCTCCGTCCCAACCCCACGTCCTCTCTCCTCCCCTTTCACCTTATTATTTGGGCCGTGTATTCGTTTGTCAGGGTCGCGCGCGCGCCTGTGAGAGAGAGAGGGGGAGAGAGAGAGAGAGAGAGAGAGAGAGAGAGAGAGAGAGAGAGAGAGAGAGAGAAAGGGAAAGAGTGTGGGGGCGAGTTTGGGAGGGTAAAAAAAAAGTATACACCCCCTCTGTCAGTCCGACTGACGGCGGCGTTGTGGGGGTTGTTGGCGCGAAGGGAGCTGTCGCTATGCTATATTTAGGCCTCTCTCCGTGCCGTAGCTTACTGGGTGACGTGGTCCACCGGAAATCAATACGATTGTATCGACCGGCCAGCAGCTAACGCAGCGGGGGAGAATCTAGCTAAAGCATGTGTACATATAACCGCGGATGAGTGTTTTAAGGTCCCGCGCGGGGCGGAGCGAGAAAGAGTTTCACAAGAGATCAAGTGGGCGGTGAGGGGGGGGGGGCGCCGGCGCAATCCAATAAGCTAGTTATCTATCTACAACGGGTTTGCAGAGGGGTGCAGTGCTGCGTCCAATTCCCGCTCTCTCTCACTCTCACTCTCTTTCTCTCTGTCACCCTCGCGCTTACGCTCAATGCCAGTGATGATTTTGATATCTCGTGTGGTCCAGCAGCAGACTAGTCTCTGCACACGCCCCCATTCTTTTGTTTCTTTGAATGCTATATTTTTTTTCTGTTTGTTTTATTTTGTTTTTTGTTTTTTATTAATTTCTAAACGGGAGGGGTTGACTTGCGAGGCTTGCGGTACTGGGATAACACACACGCACACGCACACACGCGCCCGCACAAAACGACGTCCTTTCACCGGCTCTGATTTCAGCGCGGCCGAAAGGCTTATGTTAGGGCTTTTTCCTCCCCCTCTCTCCCTCCACCACTCGGCGCTACCCTCAACCCCCAATAGGGCCTGATATCCCCCCTTCCCCCAATCCTCCTTCTGGCAGAACTGTGTGTAGTAGTATATGCAATCCGTCCCCGACTATCCTTCCGCCCTGTATCGGTATCAAGAGATCTTCTATGGAGGGGGGCCCTTGGGGCTGGGCGGGGCTTGGCGAGCCCGGGCCGGCCCTCCACTTTGAGTATTACATCTCCGTGAGACGCACTCTACGCAGCGCCGCGGCGCCTGTCTAGCACCGCCCCCTGAGGTGACTGATTGTCTGGAGGGCGGCCGCGCACCCTCTTTCTCTGTCTCCCTCCATCCCTCGCCCCACCCCCCTTATCTCTCTCTCTCTCTCTCTCTCTCTCTCTCTCTCTCTCTCTCTCTCTCTCTCTCTCTCTCTCTCATGCCCACCCTCTTCTTTCATGAAGTCGTAAATGAGAAGTTGCTAGATTTCTGCCGTAACAAAATTTTTAAAACCGCCCAGTCGTAACTGGTCTCTTTTTTTTTTTCCTTCGGGGCTAGTTTTTTTTTCTCCCATCTCTCCCTCCCCCCTCGTATTCGCTTCCCTCTTTGATTTTTCCCCCTCCCCTGTTGTGTGATCTCATTATTGGCTTCCGTGATTAGAAACGAGAGAGACGAAAGAAAAAGAGGTCCGTGTGGAAGTAGCAGTCGAGTGTTCAGTATTACAGTAGGATGTACAGGAAATCAAGTTTTCCATGACACTATAGCATCATTATCTCGGACGGTTTGAATACTAAACTCTTAATCATAAATTGCCGGAAGTAAAACAATTGTGATCGCGCTGTAACTTTTTTGTTTCCTTGTGAATGTAGTAGTATAAGGCGTATATGTCAGTCTCGCGGAGCCCTATACGGCCTGTAATCGGGAAAGGGTGTTGTTCCATGCCGAGGAAATGGGTTGCGAAAGAGGGGGTGGTGGGGCGGGCGCGAGGGGCGGGCGGGGTGCGGCGCCCGGCCCACGTACGAGTTGGCGGCGGGGAGGGGGTGGGGGGAAGGGGGGGGGGATGGCCGCCGAGGGTGCAATCGACGGCGCCATCTAATTGTGTCGCCAATTGTATCCCTCCGCTACTCCCCGCCACGTCGCGTCGCGTCGCTGCTTCCACACGCGCGCCCGACACTGACACACGCCCACGCACGTACTCACACACACGCACACACACGCACACCAACGCCCGCTCTGATGTGGTCGAATAATAGTTTATTTGGTCGGCGATACATCGGGGGATGCTCGTGGAGAATGTCTCGTAGGGGTCAGTAATGACCATTGCGGAGAAAAAAAAAGAACTGATGATGAAGAGGAAGAGGAGACTGATTGCAAGTTTTTCGGTCGCTCCTCTTCCCCCCCTCCCTTCCCCCTCGCCACGCAGGTCTATTTTTTTTCTTTTCGTTTGCGAGAGGGTGAATGGTATGGAGAAGGGCAAAATGAAAAGAAAAGGGGAATTTTTTTTTCGTGAGTAATGTGAAACAGAAGGAAAGTTAGGGAGCTGGGGAGGTAAAATTATTTATGCTAAGGATGATTAAATCTTTGGTTTTAACCGCGTAACAAAGAAAACCCTTCCCTTTCCCTTCTTTGTTTGGCAGTGTACGCGGCGGGCCGCCGCCTTGTGCTCAGGATTGCGTGCTCGAGCGGCGTTTTGCGCGATTGCTTGCCCCGCCTACCCCTTGGCTCTCTCTCTCTCTCTCTCCCCCTCTCACCCCCACCTCGCCCCTCCCTCTCCCCCTCACTTTTTTTTGAGGTGTACCGGGCCACTCTACGCCACTCGCTTTGTCTTAATCTTCCCCTTCTCACCGCCACGCCACGCCACGCCGGCCGTCAGCGAGGCGTTTGGTGGTGGCGGTGGCGGTGAGCCGTCTAGAATTAGCCTATAGACCCCCTCGCCCCGCCCCTCCCCCTCCCCATCCGCTAAAGTGAATACCTGCAGATATCGGCCGCCTGGCCCGTGCAGGGCCCCGCGCGGCCGGGAGCGAATTCCACTCGAGAATCTAATCGAACAGGATTTCGTGCGGGCGGGTATTTAGCCTCGGAGCGGGGCGGGGCATTCCTACACGCCACCACGCCAGGCAGGCCGCCGGCGGCAGCCCACTACAGATCACATTGGCGGCATTTGTCACTTCTGGGCGGGGCGGGGCGGGGCGGGCTGGGGCACAGGCGACACATTTGTCTCGGCGAGGCCGCGCGCCGCCGCCGCCGCGCCACTCGGCGGTGTGGTCAGCAGGCGGTGGGCCCGGCCCGGCCAGCCCTGCTCCGTCCTGCTCCCTGCCGCCCCCGGGCCCCGGGGGCGATGCCCGTTACTCTGGGGGTCGCGACCCGCGCTCGGCACTGGGCACCGGCCGGCCGAGACCGGACCGACCGAATCAAAATAAGAGCCAGTCGGTTGCGGCAGGACAGGGGTGGGATAGTGTGGGGCGGAGCGGGGCGGGGTGGGGCGGGGCGGGGCGGGGCGGTCCGGGGCGGAGCGGGGCGGTCGGAACTCGAAAGGAAAACACGGTGGAAAGGGCTTTCCAGAGAGACTATCTGTCACTCAGCCTCTCTCTCTCTCTCTCTCTCTCTCTCTCTCTCTCTCTCTCTCTCTCTCTCTCTCTCTCTCTCTCTCTCTCTCTCCTGCCTCTGCCTACGTCGCTCTTGTTCGCCTCCCCTATCTCTTACCCTTAACTTTACCCCTCCCACCCTCCACTCTCCCCTTAGTCTCTCTCTCTTGCTCTCACTCCGGCGGCCGGTCGGCCCTTCAATTTGTTTATTTCGTTAGTGTGTCCGAGTGCGTTGGCCACGTGACCCTCTCACTCGCGCTAAGACCCCCGCATCTCCAGCGGCGCGGCGCTGTGGATACGCCCGCCAGGCCGCCCCCGTCACCTCCTGCTCCCTGCCGGCTGCAAAAGTTTCCGGCACGTTTCCCGGCTCCGAAACGTCGTATACTTTATGTAACACCCTTAGCTCCGTTGCGAAGAAAAAAAGGTGAAGTTTTTGCATTGAAAACTAGCAGTGGGGGTGTCGTTTGTATTGCCGCTGATCTAATAGTGTTGTTTGTAGTGGGAGGGTTACGGTGAAAGAAAAGTGGACGTGAATTCCATTTTTCTCCCAATTTGCTGAGCGTTCAGGTTTTTGTTCGGTTCGGAAATAAGGTGTAAAACAAGAGATTGCGATCGGAAAGAGGCCTCGGGGGTAGGGGGTTGGAGCAGATGGCGGTAGCGTCTGCCTAAACAGTCAGTGCAAAAGAAAAAGGAAAAACTCCACCCTGTAAACTCGCCTACTGGTTGCGTTATCTAACCGACGTATCGGCCTTTCTCTCTCTCTCTCTCTCTCTCTCTCTCTCTCTCATTCTCTTTCTCGCTCCCTCTCCCTCTCGCACGCTCCCCATCTTGATGCCTCGCGCCGCCCCCGCCGCTGTTCCCGGAGGGGAAAAAGGAAGGAAGTCCAACTGATAACGAAGCAACTAAATTAAAAACTGGAGCTGTACGGGGGGAGAAAAAAAAGAAAAAGAGAAAAGTAAACTGAAGGAAGGGTGTCGGCGCTGTTGACACAGTTTCGAGTGCTCTCTGTCGGCGGCGGCGCGGTGGCGCGGTGGGGCGTCGCGGGGCGCAAATGATTATTATTTTGTCTTGTTTAAAAGTCGGTGGCGGAGAGGGGGGGGGCGGGGGGCAAGTGGAGTAAGGGAAGGGGACGGCAGCGAAAACCACAATAGCTAACGCTTGTGATGCCAGACCACGCACAGGTATTGGCAAACAGTCGTGCTTTTTTCCGATACGAACACATCATGTTTATTTTAAAGAATCGTCCAAGATTGGCACCCGCCGACCGCTTTATAATGAAGGTTGGTTGGTTGGTTGTTGTTTCGCGTGTGGAGGAGGGGGAGGGGGGAGGGGTTAGTAGGGTCGGGGGGTCGGGGAGGAGAAGATGGGACATTGGGTCGGGATAGAGTGGCCGCCATACTAGCGCCGCTTTTCCAGTCGTAAAACAAACGATTGCCTTTGTTTGGTTAACAACTCGCATTCGGCCAGCCCGGGCTGGGCTGGGCTGGGCCGGGTGAACCCCCGGGCCCCCGGGCGGGCGGGCGTCCGGCCCCCGCCCGCAACGCTATGCCACGCCACGCCCTTGGGCCCGCCGCCGCCGCCGCCTCTGCGCGGAAGTTTCTAGACTGGTTATAAATTTGGCGGTCCCGGGGACTGGCATTGGTGGCGGTTGGCGGCGGCGGCGGGGAGAGGCGTGTACGATTAGGTACGGAAGTGTGAACTGCTCATTTGACAAGAAGTTGTAAAAATCGCGCGTCGGGGGACGAGGGCGTTTGCCGGGGAGCGGGCGCCAGTAGCGCAGCGATTTGAGGAGGCGAGGCGGGGTGGGGCGGGGCTGGGAGGTCGAGCGAGGCATGATATAGCGCTGGCGGCGCCGGCGGCGGTCGCACGGGGCTGGGGGTGGGTCGGGGCGGGGGAGGTTGTTGAGTTTGGCCGAAGGGGTTGTCGGGCGGGGTGGGTGCTTGCTCGGGAGCCGCCGGCGCGGCGATGCCACGTACGTGATATAGTCCAGTTCTTCCAGCAGGGCTCGCGGGTCGGTGACGTCACCATTCGGAAAGGTTATTTCTTTTGTTAACTTGAACCGGACGTTTCTAGAGTTTTCTAGCCTAGGGTTTTGCCTGTGTGTCCTGGTATAACTGGCCTGGGGCACAGCACGGCACGGCCCTGCAGACTGCTGGCTATCGGCTGGGCCTTTGCAAGCAGATCGCTGGGCTGAGCCGCCCGGGTCGGGCGGGGCCAGCAGTGCCAGGCACGCAAATTCTGGCCAATATTCCCCGACGGCTTCCAACAAGACAAGAGAGAGAGAGAGAGAGAGAGAGAGAGAGAGAGAGAGAGAGAGAGAGAGAGAAAGAGAGAGAGAGAGCAGGGGGGGGGGGGGGAGCGAACGAGGAAGTTTAGGGGAAGGGGAGTGTCCTGCTCCGAACCTCCAGAGGAAGAGAGCAGGCTAGGGAAGAAGAGAGAGCGAGGTGGAATGTACAGAATCGAGGGAGGAAAGTATTCTTGTAGGAATGCCGCGTTTGGGTCTTTGGGACGATTGTTTCAAAGACGGTTTGGCGCGAGTGGGCGGGCGGGGCGGGGCGGGGCGGGGCGGGGCGGGGCGGGGCGTGGCGTGGTGGGGCGGGCGGTACACGGGGGCTGTTGGTGAACGCCACGGCGCGCCTGTCTGCTCCGGTTCCGATCAGCTGACCGGTCGATTTACCGTGCCAGGACCGCGCCGGCCCCGCCCCGCCCCGCCCTGCCCCGCCCCGGCACCTCCCCCGGGGCCCTATCGCTCTGCTATAAATTTATTTTATTCCCCCCGTTTCGTCGTGATAACCAGTCTACCAGTCGCCCGTTTATTGAACTTTCCGAGGAACGTTTCCGCCGTCGACTCTCGGCCCTGCCTGCCATCCATCCACGGGGCGGGGGCCGGGGCCGGACCCACCCGGCGAGCTGCTGCAAATATACGTGTCCATACGAGCGTTTATTTATTTGTCAAAACGCCAAAAATGCTTTTTTTGTACCTTGGGTTTACTTGCAGATATCGAAATGGCTTGTAAAGTGTTCTGATTTAGCTCATGTTAGCTAGTAAATTTTTGTCGGTTTCGAATTTGGTCCCCTGAACTAAATGGTTTTCAGGGTGCACTTAGACTTGATGTGGTGGTGCCGTCGAGCTCATGTCCCCCTCTGTGTGTTGCAGGTGCACGGTGCGCGGCCAGTGCCAGAAGGCGGCGCACAGCTCGCCGCGCTGGCTGTCGGTCGGCTCGGGCCAGCAGTGCATCGACTTCGAGCAGGTGCTCCCGGACCGCATCCCCGTCAGCCAGATGACCACGGTGAGTGCGCCTCCTCGGCCGAGCCCCGCCGCCCCCGCGGCCGCCCCCATGGCCGCCCCCACAGCAGCCCCGCCCCCGTCCTCCTCGGCGCGCAGGCCCGCCCCCCCGCCCCCGCAGTACCAGAGCCGCGCCAGCCTCATGAGCCGCTTCGGCTCGTCCAGCATCCTCGCGTCCTTCCGCGGCGACCCCGGCGGCCAGTCGGCGGCCGCCCCCGCCGCCAAGTGGTGGCTGCCCCCGGAGCCGCGGCAGCCGCCCCCGCGCGTGTTCACCCCCGCCGCCTCCGCCCCCGCGCTGTCCGCGCCCTCGCGGCCCGCCGCGCTGCCCTCGCTGCAGGCGCTGCCCGCGCCGCCCCCGCTCGCCGCCGGGCACGCCCCCAGGTTCGGCCCCACGGGGGCGGGCGACCTGCTCCGGGACGTGCCCGACGGCGACGCGACGCGGAGGGTGGTGGTGCTGAGCACGAGTCAGTCGCCGCTGGCCACCCTCGGCAGCGAGGCGCCGCCCCCCGCGGCCCCCACCACTACCTCCACCACCACCACCCCCGCCCCCGCCCGCCCCCGGCCGCGGCCCTCGCCCCGCCCCACGGAGTTCATCCCGCCCTCGTGGTTCCGCATGACGGAGCGGTCCATGCTGGCGGGCACCAGCCGCGCGCCCCGTATCTCCTACCCGCGCCGCCTGGCCGTGCCGGTCACGACCTCCACCACGACCTCCACCACGACCTCCACCCCCAGGCCGCCGAGTCCCTCCCCCGTGTCCAGGGCGCACGGCTGCGCCGCCAGCCCCGCCCACTCCGTGCTCGTCACGATCCTGGTGATCTGGCAGAAGCTTCTCTGACACCCCCCCTCCCCCACCTGTGCCCTAAACACGCTCAACTGTTACTAACCACAGAGTTCCTCTCTGAGACTTGCACTTTGTGCCGGCCGCGTTGGCGACAGCGGTCCGTGGGGCTCAGGACTAGTACCGCTCTGCTTCTTAGAACGCTTTAGCCAGTGTGTTAAGTTCCTATATTTTTTTTGTCCACTCCAGCCCCTCTCATATTTCCCCTCTCTCTTGAGATTCGCTTTCCCCCTTCCCGGGAGAAGCCTAAGATCAGTCATTTGTGAATAAGCGCTGTGCCAAGGATGCTTCGAGCATCGCGTATACCTCTTTTTATACTGGCTCGTATCGAGCTTTTGTATATATCGGTAGATATCTTAATTTATTTGTGAAAAAGACTGACGAGTTTCCCGGAAGCTCATTATATTGTAAATTTTGATGTGTGTGCAATGCAGGCAAAGGTTTTGTTTGGCATGTGCACGTTGCTTCATTTGTGGTCAGTGTGCTGTAGCATCAACTTTTCCGCAAGTTTCTTTTTTCATCTGTTTTTTGCACGATGCGGCGTTTCAAAAGGACTTTTCAACCCTCTCGCTACGCTCTCGTGTGGTCAGTGCATGCATTTTCCTTCTCACCGCCCTCCTTTCCCTCGTCCCCTCTCTCTCATCACACATAACACGTCACGTGACTCGAGGGCGGGTAGCAGACTGCTGTGGGGGTTGGTGCTGTGCGCATGGCGGGGTGCGGTGCGGTGCTGTGGGAGTGACGCGCACCAATGGAAACATATAGCATAATGCCAATCTAGCTGTAAGATAATTGTTAACAATGGCTGTACACGCGGACTTATCGCGTACTTTGGTAGTAAATTGTAGACTTTTAGTTAGACCTTTTTTTTGTAAATGCTTGTTGTTCTGTTGTAATTTTTATTGTTTTTGTTTCTTGTGATTATCGACTTGTAAAGTACGGGTTTACGTTTTGCTTACTGCCTTGCAGTTGTAATGCTTCCATTTAGATTGTTGGTATGATTTACTTAAATTATATGTGATGTACCGCTTCTTTTTTCGTTGCTACTTAATTTTTTTATATATAAATTGACGCAAGCTTGTGTTTTTGTACCGGTCTCGATATCTAGTTTATTAGTAGAATAAAACTGCCTTCATAACGAGCTCGCTGGATTTACATTCCTTTTCTTTTTCACGCCACCCCGCCGTGCCCTGCATGCACAACCTCACAGTCTGCTGGGAACGTTAAAAACCTGCTTCTGTTACGCAAACCGTCATTTATACGTTCTGATCATCCATGTCACTAAATTGAAAACATTAACATCGTCTTAAGAATTTAATCTTGAAATGCATTTTGGGACACTTATTTCTGCATGCCGTAATGGTTGGTTTGTCTCCCTGCCCATAAGGAAAACGAAATAAGTATGCAGATTTTGAAAACTAGTGTCTACGATACGAACAGCCATATTCCCACTTTTTCCCCGGTGCCGGAGAGGCTCGGGGGAAAAGTCGGCTCGGCTGAATTGCATCGGCTGTGCAGAGAGAGAGAGAGAGAGAGAGAGAGAGAGAGAGAGAGAGAGAGAGAGAGAGAGAGAGAGAGACCCTCACACTGGGCAGGGCGGAGGGAAGGAAACTTCCTCTTGACGCCCCTTGGCTGGCAACACACTCGCGAGGAGACCTTATCAGAGACAACTGTGGGATACAGGGGCTGTTGTGGGGGGAGAGCGGAAATGCACAAGTACGGAGAGGGAGGGGGGGCAACCAACCAGGACGCCCGGCTGGCCGGAAAAATCTCAGAAAATCGCACGTTGAAGCTTCTCGGCGTGCTCAGATCAGACATGAGACGTCTGAGCGCAGATTAACTCCAAGTAGCCGCCGCAGAAAGAAATTCCAGGGCTTCGTATTGTACTGTTTTCTTTTTCCCGCCCCGGTTCTGGTTTGTGGACGCGGCCATGAGTCGCTCCCTCCGCACCGCTGCTGTTCGGGGATGGACGGTGACGGCGGGGCGCGCTGCGGTCATCGTGGTTTACGGCCGGTCCCGGCTAAATATGAGGCCTAACCACTTGTAGCCCCACCCCGCTCATGTTATGCCCCGCGTAATGAAAAGGGCATTAATGCTGCTCGCAGAGCCAGCCCGCCACCCCACACCTTCGACCCCTCGCTGCCGCCTCTCTCTCTCTCTCTCTCTCTCTCTCTCTCTCTCTCTCTCTCTCTCTCTCTCTCTCTCTCTCTCTCTCTCTCTCTCTCTCTCTCTCTCGCTCACTCGCTCGCTCTCTCTCTCTCGCTCTCTCGCTCTCGCTCCGCGTTTTATGGAGCATTCTGTGCACGATAGGGCTCGTAAAGGATGCTTTACACCGCTCGGCTCCAGCCCTTCCCCGCCGCTGCTGCCGCCGCTTCCACCGTGTCTCCCCATCACCGCCCCCTCCCCTCCCACTGCCACCTGCATGAGCTGCAGCCACCCTAACCGCTCCCGCCCCACCCCACCTCACCCCGCCCCGCCCCGCCCCGCCCTGTCGAAGCGGTCCCGCCTGGTCCGGTGCAGCCCGGCCGCCCCTGAGTGCTCGACACACGCAGCCGCCCGGCGCGGCGCGGCGGAGCGAAGCCCCTGTCATGCGCAGCATAGGCCACCCGCCGCACCGGCGCGCCGGGCGGGTCGGCCCGCCCCGCAGGGGCCAGAGGCGGCCCATCAGTGCTGCCTGCCAGGGGAGTAGGCAGAAACAAAAACCGCCCAACACACAGCCGTGTTGAGCGATCGGCGGGGCGGAGCGGGGTGGGGTGGGGCGGGGCGGGGCTCGGCGAGTCATCCATTAATTACCTGCCGAAGAGGCTGAAGGAGCGAGGCACTGGTCCTCCGTCCGGTGGTGCTCTCTTTCGCTCGCTCTCTCGCTCTCTCGCTCTCTCACTCTCTCTCGCTCGCTCTCTCGCTCTCTCTCGCTCGCTCTCTTGCTCTCTCTCGCTCGCTCTCTTGCTCTCTCTCGCTCTCTCGCTCTCTCTGACGATGACCCGACAGACACAGTGAAGTCTGTCCATATGGTTAGACTCGTTAGGCCGCGGCGGCTCAGATCCAATTCGCCCCTGCCGCCCGCGGGCGTGTCGGTGGCCGAGTGGCAGTGCAGGACAGGACGGCCCGTGTCGCGGTGACACCCGTCGCCCCGGCTGACGGGCTCAGTAATGCCCTTCCCGTGTCGGCCGCACGCCGCCGCGCGCCGCCACGCCCCGGCCTCCCTCCCGCTGCGGTCGATGCAGCGCGCCGCACTCAACTTATTTCAACTCGAATCGACGGCCTTCCTACGTAGGAATCTGCATATATGTCCCATGTACAATTTCTTTTTTTCTGCACTAAACCCGTATGCATTACGTTGTGCATAAGCCTTGCAGGATTTTAGGCAACTATAGTTTTGTGCACACTTTTTCTGTTTAACTCTACCCCTTGTGCACAAATTTGCGCATAATAATGTACAATGTGAGCATAGTTATGCATAAAAATTTTGGCATAACGATGGTTGTATCAAATTGTACATAACGATGCGAAAATAAAAAAGTGCATGATAAGGGTTTAGATGTGCCTTTTCGCGCTGTATGCTAAACTATACAAGTAGGTTTCTCCAAACTCGCGTGCGTTTTTGGTGTGGAGAGGCTGATTGCCGCAGATTCTCGACTGCCCGGGCCGTTGCCAGTGTTTCAGTGTTTAGCCGCGGGCCGGGGCGACGTGTGGCTGACGCGAGGCTCAGCCGAGACACACTGCTGAGCTGCGCGCGGAGGCTTCACTTCCGCGCGGAGCTACCCCCCCCCCCCCTCCCACCCTTTCCTCCCCCTTCTTCCCCCTTTCCCTCTCTCCCTCGGGCTGCTCGGATTTGTTCATGCATAAAATTAAGTTTCGGGGAGGACTGTGCTCCGCGGCGCGACGTGTGCTCTGCGCCCGCCCCGCCCCGCCCCGCCCGCACGGACCTAAAGAGGGGACCGCCGCAATCTACTCGTGATAATTTGTCGCGTCCTCCCCCCCCTCTCTCTCTCTCTCTCTCTCTCTCTCTCTCTCTCCCCCTCTCTCTCTCTCTCTCTCGCTCTCTCTCGCTCTCTCTCGCTCTCTTTTCTGTCCCTCTCTGCCTCGTGCGTATGTGGATATGTTGAATAGAGGAGATGAATGCGAGAGATTCAGTGACAGTTCACCCTTACTCCCGCTTTCTGCAGGTGGGTCATGGCCAGGCTGAAGAGCACGGCAACACCGTGAAGGTCCTCTATATTCGAGTTATTGGAACGCCCAGTGCCAAAAATTCTCAAAAAAAATAAAAAATTTACACTTTTGTTCAAAATACGGGGAGAGTTAGAGAGGCAGAGAGCGCGTATTCAAGGAACCAGAGCAGCACAAGGCTTTCGCACTGTTAAAAAACTTGCGAACCACTGTGGCTGCTCTGTAATTGCGAACCAATTGCGAACAAATTTCTTTGTATTGCGCGAACAAATTTACTTGTATTGCGAAAGAAATTTCTTTGTAAGCTTACGAAGCAGCCAACTCCTTCGCAATGCGGATAAATTGTTCGCAAAGATTTATCAGCGTGTGTGCCGTTCCTAATGCCTCCCTACTCATCGCCCCCGCCGCACCGTATCTGCACTGAGGCTCGCGGCGTTAATGGCGATGTGCTGGAACACGACCAACTAAATGCACATGCCCTCTCTCTCTCTCCCTCTCTCCCTCGCTCTCTCCCTCGCTCTCCCTCTCTCCTTCGCTCTCCATGCTGCCCCCCACGTCATGCGTATGCGCTCCTGCTGCGGAATGCGCCTTGAGCAGTGAGGGAGGGGCGCTCGTCGCGAGCAGCAGGGCCTCGAACACTGTGGGCTGCGCTGGCCTGCACTAGCGCCACCAGTTATTTCCTCCCTCTCACTGCTTGTCACTTCCCTCGTCTTCACTGAAAAAAGGCAGAGGGCAGGGGAAAAAAATGCAGTTGCGTCGTATGTGTTTTTTTTTGCGACAGTGCAATGCACTCGCGAGGCGTTTTAATTTTGCGACGTTGGCAGCGAGCGCAGCAGCTCAGCTCAGCACGGCCGGGCGAGGAATTAATTCTCATTCGATTACGGCTGTAATGAGAACCTCTAGGAGCCGGCGGCGCGCCGGTCCGGCCGGGGAGAGGCTGAGGGGCCCCCCCGCTGCGCACCACGCATGCGTGTGGGTGTTGGAGAGGGAGGAGCCGGGCGAGTCGACAGACAGACAGACAGACAGACAGACAGACAAAGAGGAAGTAGGACCTGACACATGCAACACTCAGTACTCTTTCGGTCGCTCAATCCAGTTACGCTTTATTTTACTCTGTCAGCACAAATGTGTACATTGATTGTACACTTTAAATAATGCCGTGTAGCGCATCTTATGGTGCCTTCCTCAATTACTTCACACACGGTAGAAACCATGTCTGATTTTTTTGTTTTTTTTTAGGTGAAAGGGCAAACTTTGAGGGACTTCTGTAAATTTATAGGGGAAAGTCTCCGAAGATTTTGAGAAAGTCGACTCGGATTTTGAGAAAGTTTCCTCAAAAAATGTTGTAATTTCCTCAAGTTTTGAGAAGACATCCTTAAAATCTGAGGAGTGTCCCTTAAATTATGGGAGTTCCTCAAAGTTTTCAGAGGTAACAGAGAATATTTTCCGTGAGGGAAGAAGGCACAGCGCAGGCTGAAGTGGTCTGGCTGTGGACGCGGGGCGGCGCAGTGGCGGTGGCGGGACATGCGTTTTCCTTTATGTCCCGCTCGGCTCGGCTCGGGTCGGGGCTGCATGGTCTCGACAGTCGGCACCACCCGACCCGGTCGGTAGCAGGGCTCCTCTATTAGAACCGTATTTCACTGGGATGGCGGGTCCGAGGGGTACGCGTACCCGTACCCGCCCGCCGCCGCCGCCACGCCGCGCGATCAGAACGGGTATTTTTATTTCATCTTTATTTTTTTCTCCTGCGGAATGATCGTTGCCGGGAGGAACTGATAACAGTAACGTCGCGAGAAGAGAATAAGGAAAGGGGAAGGGGGAGGGGGTTGTAATGGACGAGCGCTGCTGACCTGCTCCGCTCCTGCAGGAGCCGAGCGGGGGGAGGGAAGGGAAAGGAGTTGGTTTTTATTGACTCTTGCGGATGCCTGGAATAACGATGACACACAAGTTCATAGCAATCATTGAAAACTTTATTTTTTAATGGTTTGTTTCCTATTTCTTGTTTTATGGATCTCTGTTGCGGTGCAGTCGGCGATGAGGAAAAAGGGCCTCACTCGTGAAGAGTAGCGCGGGTCGCTCTCTGTGTGCCGGGCCGGCTTGTTAGACAACGCATTTGTCATAATCGCGTTGAGGATGGTAGGGAACTATCCCCTTCTCTTTGCCACTCTTTCCATCTCTCTTTCTCTTCCCCTCTCTCCCTCTATCCCCCTCTCTCTCCCTCTCTCTCTCTCTCTCTCTCTCTCTCTCTCTCTCTCTCCCTCTCTCTCTCTCTGTTCCTGCTACCCTTCACCCGCAGTTCCTCCCTTTCCCCCGCACCGTTCGCAATGCGAGGAGCTTTAGGGCCCGCGAGGGACCGACTACTCCACCACGATGCTTCGTGCTGCAAAGTTGCGATGACGGCGCAAGGGGGACGGGGAAAGCGAGAGAGGAGAAGGAGAAGAGAGAGGGAGAGAGAGAGGGGCTCGCTATCGGATTGATTTATCGCCTGTTTTGTCAAGTCTTTGCTGCCCCCGGCGGGCCGGGCGGGGCCGGGCGCGGCGACGGTATGGGTCGGTCCATTTTTCCCGTTCTTCCTGCTGCTGCTGCTAAGCTGCGCCATGGCGACGGAAAAATATTATTGCCTCCGTAATTCTCAGATGATTACGATCAGTTTCACAAGTGCAGAGTCCCGCCGTGCCGTGCCCCGAAGCGAAAACCGCAAAAACCCGCAAAATTCCTACTCTCTGATGCGGTGTATTTCCACCTTCCCCACGTTTTCGACTCAAACTGTCTAACGTAGACCATACTTTGCGGCCGAACGTCTCCAAGTTTCATTGCTGCTGCTCGATTTTCCCGCCGACGTGGGGGAAAAGAGTTCACGCGCTGAAATCATACTTTTTCCGTGTTTTGGAAGGGAAGATCGGAACCAAACTGCCCTCCGGTCGGGGTTTTGGGTGTGGGTACCAATCGGAACCAAGCTGCTAACCGATTAGTATTTTAGGTACCGAGCAGTGACGGGACGGCCGATCGGAAATCGTCCTTTCGGCCACGATTTAATTCCGCCCGGAAACAGAAAATCCCGGCCGGAAAGCCAAAGATTCCGTTCCGAACGCGGTCGGAATTTGCAGCCTGGAGCCTTGTCTGGGTGGCCTGTCCCGGCCCGGCCTGCACGCTGCCAGCCTCGTCTGGGTGGCGGTGGCCCAGCCCTGGCCGCTCTTGTCTACAGAGTCGTGATGTATGTGCCTCAAAGTTTGGCCGGAATGGGCTATTATTATATTTTCCTATGGGATCCCGCCTCTCCCGCCCCTCCCCCCTCCCCTCTCTCTCTCTCTCCCTCCCTCCCTCCCTCCCTCCCTCCCCCCCTCCCTCCCTCCCTCCCCTTCCCTTGTCTTATGACGCCGCCGTTCTAGATAAAGGAAAACTGCAGTCTTCCCGCGACCCGGCCCGGCCCGTCCCTGCCAGCTTCTATATCACACTTTTTCCCCGCTTTCCTTTCCGCCCAGGTTTACTAACCATACACGCTACACAAGTTTTCATCGCGACATGTGCCTCCCCGTTTTTTCCTCGCTCCCCGCCCATCTAACACGAACACTGCAGCGGTTCGGACGCAATCCCCGCTGCCGCTGCCGGAGGGTGGAGGGAGGGCGGACCTGCTCGCCGTACATGCGGTGGTAGTTCTGCGCCTTTTTCCCCGCGCGCTCTTTTCGGACTTGCTTTTGAAAAGCTGGAAAGGGGGTGGGACACGGGACGGGAGCGGAGCGGAGGAGGTCCAATGTGGTTACGACGGTCCGACTTGGCCGCGCTGGCGCGCGCGCGCCGCTTCCGAATTCAAGGCGCTATTGATAAACGTCGTGCAGGGCGGGGCGGGGCGGGGCGGGGCGGGCTGCGCTGATGGTGCGTGCGGGCTGGGCCGGGGACATATTCACGTCACGTTACGCTGCGGGTGGGGCTGCGGGGCGGGGCGGGGCGGGGCGGGGCGGGGCGGGGCGGGGCGGGACTGCCTATACACCACCACCGGCCTTGCCCCGGCCCGCCCGGCCCGCGCTGCGCCCCGCACCAAACAGATAGCAATGGCGCCCGACCCCAATGAGAAATGACCGCAGGATGTGGTGTGTGCGCGCGCCCCCCGCCGCCGGAAGCACAGCCGAGCAGCCGTCTGCAGGCCGAGAGGCACGACTGGCGTACTATCGGATATCGCATGGAGTTGAATAAAACAGACAGCATCGGGGCGGCGTTGTTCTTCGCTGAAGTGTCCGCATGACGCCTATATAGCCCATACGGCACAGAGCGAGAGGAGTGCTAATCAGTAGCGCGCTACAAGACCGTAGTCGCCGACCGGGAGGGGGGGGGGGGCAATGGGGGTTGTGATCCCCCCTCGGGTACCAGGTAGGCCGCCTGGAAGGTAAGCAAAAGGCACGTCTTTGCCCCTGTTGTAGCGTGGACTGTGGGATTTCCCTGCCCGCTACGGCGGCAATACTCCACGCCGCAGCCGGCCAGGTTACACCTGCGCCGAGCGCCGCCTACCCCTCCCCTTTCCCCTCGCCTGCCGGCTCGGCAGCGCGCTCGCCTCGCCTCACCTCCCCTCCCCTCCCCGGGTCAGCTGAGCGGAGCGGACAGCTGGCCGGCCGTCAGTCTTGCTCGGAGAGAGTGCGGAGAGAGGTCGATGCGACAGTGTTTTTCTTGACGCCAAATTATTGTACAACACCCGCTGCCGGCGTCACATACTATCTTTTACCTCGGTAAGAATGCCTCTGAACTCGTGTCGGCTGTACTGTTGTGGGCGCGACGCATTTGCCGGGAAGAAAGAAAGAAGACGGTGGGTTTGAGAGAGCGGCACCCTACTGAGAGGAGGATGGGGGGGGGGGGGGGGGTATGCCGGCACAGAGCCACAGGGCTTACACAGGCGGTGCGGAGGCGCGCGGGCGGTCCGCGGACGGCAAGGCCGCGGGGAAGCGGCGGCGTCCCGCCCCGCCCCGCCCCGCCCCGCCCCGCCCCGCGGGGAGAGGCGTAGGTGGAACCTCAGCCACCGCCCCGGGAGCCACAGGCGCGAAAGGGAGGTGTGCCACTCTCTCTTTCTCTCCCTCTCCCTCTCGCGGTCTCTCCCTCTCTCCCGCTGCTCTCCCTGCTCCTCTGTGCTCTGTATCTCTGACTCCGCTCTATACACGTGTCTCTCCCCCACGTGTTCGCTAAGCCTCAGTTTGTCAGGGCTGTTTTGGTGGCAGCCGCTGCTTGTCAGGCCGTACGACTTGCTATGGTCGAGTGCGGTAACTCGGCGCATGCGCGCGCGCGCGCGTGTGTGTGTTGTGTGTGTGTGTGTGCAGGCCCACCCACAGGGCGAGACGCAGGGCGGCGGCACGCCACCTATTAATTTGAAGCCTTTCATCGCTGCTGCTCCACCCTCCCTCCCTCCTCCCCCCCCTCTCCCTCCTCCTCCCTCCTCCTCCCTCCCCCTCCCCTCCGTAGGGAGCCGCCGCCCTCCCCGCGGACCCTGCTGCCGCTGCTGCTATCCGGCCATCTCAATGAATTGCCAGTCGCTTCTTAATTTTAAATCAGGAGCTCCTTGGCGTCGCTGTCGAGAAAGGGAAGGGGGCCTCTCTTTCTCTCTCGCTCTCTATCTCTCTCTCTCTCCTTGATGCATCTCACTCACTTAAGAACACTGCCTTACCACAACAAATAATTAATTCGATGAGCATTGTTCTACTTCAGTATACAGAAAAATGTCAAACAATCATCATGCCGTGGCATTGTTTAAATTCTCGTCACGTTCCTGCTCTACGAAGGCAGCACTATGTGTGCACATTTAATCTCTAATTACTGGTTTGTCGCGCGACTTTTGTCGCCGGGTAGCCCCGCCCCGCCCCGCCCCACCCCGCCGGCTAATGCCGCATTCATGGCGACGCTCCGGCTCTAGGGCCGTGCGCCCGCCCCGCCCCGCCCCGGCCCGTCACTCATATTTTCTAACTGCACACGCCTTATCAGTCATCTCCATCCCGTCCACACCCCTCCTCCCCCGTTCTGGCCGGTCCCGCTCCCTCCTCTCTTTCTCTCTCTCTCTCTCTCTCCCTCTCTCTCTCACTCCCAGGCCTACCCTACCCTCGGCGCACTACAATGTATCGTCGCTGCCAGCATAGCAATGGGGCTGTACCGCCCTGCTACGCCCCGGCCCTTGCGCCCGCCTCCCCTCTCCTTACCTCCCCTCTCCTCTCTCCTCGCCTCTCTTTGCGATGCAGGCAGCACGAGGGGTGTGGGTGTGTGTGTGTTGGTGCACTGCTTGCCCCTTCTCCGCGTCTTACCCTACCGCACAGTACGAGCCTCCCCCCCCCCCCCCCCCAAGACCCCTCCCGTCCCCGTCCCGTGCCTAGGAGACCCCAAATATTCGTCAATATTTAATCTAGACCCCCGACAATAACCCCGGCAGCCCAGCCCGGCTACGCCTCGCCCCGCCCCGCCTGTCAGTCAGCGCGCCCTCCCCAGCCGAGCAGAAGCAAATACCATCTTGTTTCTCTTTGATGATAAGTCATCCTGCTCATTTGGATGCAGCGCGGGACGGGGGCGGGCTGCATAGTCCCCTTCTCTCCTCTCCTCCCTCCTCCTCGCCTGCTGCCACTGATGATTATTTGTGAAGAATACCCCAGCCTCCCGCCGCAAAAGGTATCTCCAAAACCACCCTACGTGATCAGTGTGCGCGCTGCCATATCACGTCACCCCTCCCTCTCTCCCTCTCTCTCGTTCTCTCTCTCTCCTTTGCATCACTGTGTTTTCTTCTCGCTCTCTCTCTCTCTTTCTCTCCTTTTTTCTCCTCCTTCTCCTCCTCTGCCAGCCATCCACACGGGGCGACACAACATTCCGGCGATGGCTTCAAACGGCTTTTGTGCGCCCGTGGAAGGAAGCAGCAAGATGCCCTCGCGCGATAGGGGTGCCCCCCCCCCTTCCCCTCCGCCGCTCCGCCCAGGGGAATGGAGTTAAAAGGCAAACGCTCGGTACACGTCCTTTCACCTCCATAACCCCCCTTTCTCTTCCCTGAAGGCATGCGCTTGCTCCGGTGCCGGTGCCTGAGGGGTGAGATTGCAAGTACCCGCCACCGCCCCACCCCACCCCGCCAAGGGATAAAGGATGCTGTTGCTGCCTCTCGTCGCGGCGACGCGGCGCCCCGCCCCGGGCCGTCCGGCGCCTCTGGAACGGCGTGAGGAATGAAACTTACAGAATTACTGTTGATAGGCCCCTCGCCTCTCCTTCGTCGTACCCCGCTGCGCCCCGCCCATCCCCGCCCCAGCCAGCCAGCCCCGCGTTTAGTTGTTTATGGTCGGACTCGTGAAACCACGGCTAGTCGGGCGCCTCACCCCGCCTCACCCCGCCCCGCCCCACCCCGCCTCACCCCGCCCCGCCCCACGGCGCGGCGCCGCTCCCCTCCCAGTGGACGTACCTCCCCCCGACGCCTCCTCCACCTCCCCAACCTCCTCATCCTCGTCATCTCGATTTCTCATACCCATTCCACCATACACTCTTCTTTCTCTTTTGCGCGCGATGATTCGTCTGTCGTCGCCGGCGGGGCGCGTTTGCGAAAGCGATCCATCAATCTTATTCTTCTCCACCAATACCCGCGCCCCCTGCTCTCGATTCCCGCCACCTCCCCCGCCCCACCCTCTTTCTCACACCCCGGCACCTTACTGTTCGTGTGCGAGAGAGAGAGAGAGAGAGAGAGAGAGAGAGAGAGAGGGAGAGAGAGAGAGAGAGAGAGAGAGAGAGAACGGGGATAAAGTATGAAAAAGTGTCCAGGGTCGCCGACAGGGTCCGCGCCGCGTTCCACGCGACTCCAACCTTCGAGCTGTAACCTTGTCCGCGCCCCGCCCCGCCCCCAGTCCTCGCCAGTTATGAAAGGGGAGAGCAGGCGAGAGTGGAGGCGGATGCCTGCAATCACAATCCATATTCCGCCATTCTTTCATTTCCCCCATTTTTCTTTGGCGCGCAAAACGCGCCTCTTTCGGCGGCGGCGACACCTGGCGACTCGTCTGTCTCGCCTGCCCCTCCCCATTTCCCACTCTCGCCCCCTCCCCTCTCCTGGCTTCAAGATCCCCTCGCCGACCCGCCCATCCTCGTCAGTCCAGCACAGAAGGGCACTTTTAAACAGGTGACTCGGCTCGGCATTCCAGTTTTCTAATGATTTATTTAACCTCTCCCTGGCTGCCTCTCTGGAGGCCACGACACGAGAGCCAAGCCAAGGCCCCAGGGCCTCTCCTTGAGGGACCAAACAACACGGGTGGGGTGGGGCGGGGCGGAGCGGGGCGGGGCGGCGGGGCGGAGCGGGGCGGGGCGGGGCGGGGCGGGGCGGGGCGGGGCGGGGCACAAAACCGCCAGTGCCACCGCACCACGCGGAGGACGCGGAGGCAACTTGCCGGGCCAGGCGGCCGAGGCCCTGCAGGGCCAGCAGGCTCGAAATGAAAGTGAATTTAAGTTTGTTCCCGTCGTCTGCTACCCTCCTCGCCCTCCCCTCGGCGCGGCGGCGCGCGGGGGGTGCGCCTTCCTCCCCTACCGTAGGCCCCGGCCCGGCCCCGGCCCGTCTCGGCACAGTAGCTCGCCTGGTTCTGAAAAGTATAATTGTGATGTGGCACGCATTATCGTCGTCTAAATTGTAAGTTTAAGACATAAATACTGTATATTCGCCATAGAAAAAAGAGTGATGCGCACTTTTTTAAAACGTGCCCCACCCTTGGACTGCCCTATGTCGCGCACTGCGTGCGTTGTCCTGCCGCTGCTGCTCCTGTGCCCTGCCCGGGCCCCCTTTCACCTGCTCATCCTCTCTCCTCTCTCCCTCTCCACGCTCCACCTTCTTCCCCTTTATTTTCGCAACTTTTTTTTTTTCATTTCCATATTAATGCCGAGGCTTGTTGTGCCTTTGGGCCGGCGGGGCGGGCCTATACGTAAGTGTTTTCCCCTGTTCGGGATTGCGCTCAACCCCTCCCACGTTTCTCTCTCTCCTCCCCCCCCCCCTCTCTCTCTCTCTCTCTCTCTCTCTCTCCCCCTCCCTCCCTCCCTCTCTCCCTCTCTCTTTCTCTCTCTCTCTGTTCTCGCTTCCTAATCTTGTGTATGTATATGTGTGTAAGAGAGAGCGGGATAGGACATGTATGCGCGGCAGACTGGAATGGAAAACACGTCGGTGTGTGCGCCCGGCCCGGAGGCTCCGGGCTTCTGCCGCCCTGCCCCGCCCTGCCCTACCCCGCCACAATCTAACTGGAGTGGCGCCTGGAGGCTGACTGGCTCGCGCTGCTGCGTCGCCATGGTTCCCGCAAAGGGACTCTCTCCCTCTCTCTCTCTCTCTCTCTCTCTCTCTCTCTCTCTCTCTCTCTCTCTCTCTCTCTCTCTCTCTCTCTCTCCCTCTCCCTCTCCCTCTCTCTCTCATTTCTCGCTCTCTCATCACATGGAAGAGGAGGGCCCCCTTGTTTCGCGCCTCGTGTTTGTTGAAAGCAGCTTCACTTTTTGAGGGATTGAGAGGCGGGGCTGGGCGGGGGAGGAAGCTGCCGGGGATTAGCCCCGGTGTGGTGGGGTAGTATTTGTCGGGGTAGTACGTGGCGGGGTGGGCAGCTACCGGGGATTAGCCTGGGGTCGGGTGGGGTGAGCTGCGTTACCCCGCAACCGAGGTGGCACCGTGCGTGTGGATAATTTTGCCGTAAACCTACAAACTATTTCTCACAGTGTGCGTGCAGGTGCAGTCCACCTCTGGACCCGCTCGTCACTGCGGCCGGTGGCGACCAAGAGGACGAGGCGGGGCGAGGGGGTCGGGGTGGGTCTGGGGCGGGGGAGGGCACAGGTTAAAGGAGAGAGGCCGCGAGGGGGTGGGGCGGGGCGGGGCGGGGCGGGGCGAGAGGGAACGCCTCTCTGTCGGCACGGAGGCCTGGCCTCACACCCCACTCCTCTGTCGCCACTTTACGTGTTTCAGGCCGCCCGAAAAACAAAAGCGCCGCAAGAGCGCAGCGTGGGCGGTGAGAGAGAGCGAGAGAGAGAGAGAGAGAGAGAGAGAGAGAGAGAGAGAGAGAGAGAGAGAGAGAGAGAGAGAGAGAGAGAGAGAGAGAAGAAGAGATGAGAGTAAGAAAACGAAGAGAGGAGCAGAGGAGACAGAGGGGGGCGGGGTGTCGCGCGAAAAAGAAAGAAAGGTGTGTGAGAGAACGTGACGACATCAGGGCGATGGAGAGCAAGGTGGTGGTGCTGCGAGTGGATGGAGTAGAATGTGCCCAGCAGACGACGCGCCGCGACACGGCGTACGCGATAATCTTGTGGCCCTGGCTCAGCATCCCTCTCGTGTACGCACAGTACGCCCCCCTCCCCCCGCAATCCCCCCTGCTCCCAAACCTTTCCTTTTTCTCTCGCTCGTTTGCCTCCCCCCCTACCCCGTCGGGACCGTGATGAAAGTGAGTCGCAATCCTTTTGTCAGAGCCCCCTGCCGCCCCCCCCCCTCGCGCCCCCTGCGGCAAGGGCAGGTGCGAGCGGAGCGGGGTCGTTAGGCCCCTGCGCGGCGGGCCCGCCCGCAGGGCACGCGTGTCGCACGGCTGCCTACCCGCCGGGCGGCCCCGGCCCCGGCCCCCGGCACCAGCCCAGCAAGTCGCTGACCTGACCTCACTGTTAAACCAAGTGTTCAACTGCTCAACACTTGTATGTGTGCGTCTTCCAGCCTAGCACGTGCAAGTGCGCAATCGGCAATTGTGCAGTTTCACGTGTTTAACTCACCAGTTGCACTCCTCCAAGTGTTTAACTCGACAGTTGTGCACTTGCAAGTGTTCAACAAGGGCTCCGTCACTAACGAACGCTCTGTCCTCCTCCATGTCCGTACAGGTGCAGCTGACGATCCGCACGCTGCCCGAGCTGCCGCCGCTCGCCAAGTACAAGTGCGTGTTCGGCGACGCGGACCCGATCGACGCGGCGGTGACGCCGCTGGGGCTGTCGTGCCCGACGCCGGGCGTCGCGGCGCGGCCGCCCATCCCCGAGGGCCGCGACCACGTGCTCGTGCCGCTGGCCGTGCGCTCGTCCGAGACCAACAAGGACTTCGTGTCGCGCCACTTCGCCTACTACGACTGCGCGCGCCACTCGACGTGCTCGGACTGCGTGCGCTCGCAGTGGGCGTGCTCGTGGTGCGTGTACGAGAACCGCTGCGCGCACAACACCTCCGCCTGCCAGCGCACCGTCATCTCCGGCGAGAACGTGAGTACAACTAGATTGATCAAATATTTAGACAAAAAAAATAACAGTTATTTCCAGTGTTGCCAGATACGTAGGCAAAAATTAGCCCACGATACACCTGTGTGAAGCGGGCGGTATCAACGCCTGCCTACCAGGCAAACTCTCCCCACAGGAGAGCTATTACTTTGCCTAGTAGGCAGGCGTTAATACCGCCCGCTTCACACTGGTGTATCGTGGGCTATGTTTGCCTCCTTTATCTGCCAACACTTGTTGTTTCCTCTCGTCGACTGTGAAACAAAACATTTTCGTAAATTTACAACACTTGCCGTCCCGTGCGGTACCCGCTACCAATCGTCCTAAACAGAGCGCGGGTTGCGCCTGAGGCGAGGAGGCTTCTGCCGTCCTCACCCCCTCTTCTCCCGTCTCCTCCCGCCCTGTCAGGCACTTGGCTCACGCTCTAATTAAGCCAGCGGCCTGCACAGTGTCGGCGCCTTTATCCTGACGGGGCGGGGCGGGGCGGGGCGGGGCGGGGCGGGGCGGGGCGGGGCGGGACAAGCTGGCGGCTCAAGTGGACCCCTCAGCCGGTCTTCATTCTTTTCTCGCTTACCACCGCCACCACCACCACCAGCTCGGCAACGACGCGCCCCCCGTTCCCACAGACTCACCGTTTCCACGCCGTTTTCCTCGGGTCTCCTCCATAGTTTACTTCTCTGCGTACTTTCTCTTTATTTATAGTATTTATTCTTACTAACCCCCGCCCTCTCCTCCGCCCGCGGGGGGAGGGGAGAGAAAGGCTGATCTGACCCTCTCCCTACCTCGCTCTCACTCAAAAAAAGGTTATGGTGAGTTCCACTGTAAGTTACGCTGTACCTTGCTGCACTGTAAGCTACGGTGAATCAGTTTGCGTCATACCGTAGCTTACAGTTACGTTCACCGCAGGCTACAGTGCTACAGGAGGGTTCACCGTAGCTTACAGTGAAAATCACCGCAAGATTTTGTGAGTGCTGCTCTTCCTTACGTCTGCACTGCCTGCCATTACCATACGGACGGAGTGACGTGACGTAACCGGACAACCCTTTTGGCGAAAGGTGCGGGCGGTGCACCTTGCTCCCCCCCCCCTCTTTCTCTCTCTCTCTCCCTCTCTGTATCTATCTCCCTCTCTCGCTCTCCCCCCTCCACCGGCGGCCCGTCTTTGTTTCAATTCCCTTTCATCCGCGTGCTGAAGGAGAGGCGGCGTCGCCCTTTGCGTCCGGGGTGCGACCCTGGCGGGGCGGGGTGGGGCGCCTACTTACGCACGTTGCCGCGCGCCGCCCTGTGGACACGACTTAAAAACGGGTGCGAAGAGTAGGGTGAAGAGTGGGGCGCGAGAGAGCGAGAGAGGCATTGTTTGGGAGAGGGAGAGAGATGCCTGCCCTCATAAGCCCCTGCAGGAGGAGAGAGGCGATGCGAACCCTTGGCGGCACAGCCGCGCCGCGCCGCGCCGCACCACCCCGGCCACAATCCTGAAAGCAGCCGAAGTAGTCATCGAAGGAGAACAGAGGGCGGTTTGCCCAGCCGCGGAAGGGGGAAAGGGGTAGTGGGAGAAAAAGAGGGAGAGGGGGGGGAGCTGCAGCCAGGGACTGGGAGATTTGCCCCGGGGGTAAGTGTGGCGGGAGATGGGGGAAGTTGGGGGGTGGGGGTCAAAAGTGTGCGCTTTGCTGCAGAAAAAGTACGGCGTCCGAAAAGGACGCCGCGCTGAAGGGGTGAGGGGAGGCAAGAGTCGCGGGGCCCGGCGGGAGGAGAGAGGCGCTCTAAGAAAAGGAAAGGGAAAGAGAGAGGCAGACAGAGGAAGAAGGGGTGGGGGGGTAGGGGAGGGCAAACGGCGGGCAAGGGTTGGGGATGCACAGCTACTAATTACTCGCGTCTCTTTAACACGGCGGCCGGCGCGCCGCGCCGCGCTGAGCCTTTGTTTGTCTGCGGCGTAGAGTGGAGTGAAGGGCTCATGACCCCCCCCCCCTTCCTCCATCCCACCCCGCTCCGCCACCTCACCTGGACTCCGTTCTTTGGCCTTCGCTTTGTGAACGAGGAGCGCAACCTGGCCTGGAAAGTGGGTGGTGTGAGCGAGAGAGCGAGCGAGCAAGAGTGAGTGAGTGACTGACGGACGGACGGACGGACGGACTGACTGACTGACTGACTGACTGACTGACTGACTGACTGACTGACTGACTGACTGACTGACTGACTGACTGACTGACTGACTGACTGACTGACTGACGGACTGACTGACTGACTGATTGACTGACTGACTGACTGACTGACTGACTGACTGACTGACTGACTGAGATAGAGAGTAAGACAGAGAGAGCGAGAGAGTGAGAGCGAGGTAGTGAGAGCGAGAGAGAGAGAGGGGGTGGGGCTCGCGTCGCTAGGGGTTGAGGCCTGCGGCCCTGCGGCCTGCTGGTCGCGGTGGGACGCGCAGATCTCGTCGGCTCGGGTCGCTTGGTCTGCTGTTCGGTGCTGCACCGGATCAAGCAGCGGCGGCGGCGGCAGCGGAGGACGCAGGCGAGCGCGTCCACCCTCACCCGCCGCGCCTTCTCAAAGCCGTTTAGTTTGGCTGGCAGCAGGCGGCCACGCTCTGCTCTGCTCTGCTCGTTGAGTCGGGGACACGGCACGGCGGGGCGGGGCGGCGGGTTTTGATGACAGCCACTTTATACGGAGATAAGGGAATGTTAAAAGGCTAGAGCGCCCCGCTGAGCCTCACCCCGCCTCACCCCGCCTCACCCCGCCTCACCCCACCTCACCCCACCTCACCCCGCCTCACCCCGCCCCACCCCACCTTACCCCGCCTCACCCCGCCCCGCCCCGCAAGGCCCTCGGGCTGTAATGCCTTCAAGTCGGCAGCATTGTTCCCCCGAAAATGGCAAACTGCAGTGCAGCGTGCGCTTTCTCTGGTTCCGCACTGTTGAAACCTTACGGTAAATTTCACTGTAAGCTACAGTGAACCCTGAATCAGAGTACGTCACCGTTCCGGGCATTTCATAAAAGACGCAGGGGCGGGCGGGTTTGCCTACCCAAGGGTCTATGGCGCCTTATGGGGAGATCGGGTAGGCAAACCCGCCCGCACCTGCGTCTTTTATGAAACGCCTGGTACGTCACCGTAGCTTACAGTGACATTCACCGCAGCCTTCGGTGAAAATTCACCGTCAGATACAGTGCTGCAGGGCAACCTTCACCGTAAGTGTGAGTGTGGGCGCTTGATTGATTGCCTACGTTTCTTGCAGCACTGACGGCGCGCTGATGCGGTGTGAGGTGAGCGCCTGCCTGTTAGGCCACACCCCACACCCGTGCCGTGGGGTTGCCTAGCTGGCAGGCTGCTGTTGCTGCCACTCCTACTAGCTCCTCGTTCGTTTCACTTTCCTCCCCGTAGACGAGGCGGCACCTACTCTCGCGACCGAGAAAAGTAGAAGTAGAGACAAAGGCGTTGAATCTCTCCTCTCAAAGTCAACTCCTCTCCTTCCCCCCCCCCCCCCTTTTTCTCTGGCCCTCTCTCGCTCCCTCCTTTGCTCTCCCTCTCTACGGAGGGTAGGGCGTTGCGGGTGGACTGTCGTTTCACTGTGAGCCAAGTTGGCTCCACGCTGACGTCGCCTCCCTGTACTGTACACCACGTCTCGCCCCGCCCCGCCACGCCCCGCCACGCCCCGCCACGCCCCGCCACGCCCCGCCACGCCAGCCGGGGCAGTCGGTCCCTCCCTGGGCAAACAAAGCGCAACAAGTTTAATTTCAGCCTTCTGTCGAGGCATCAGGAGGGAGGAGAGGGGGCACTCCTTTAGGAACTTCTTCAGACGGCCAGCTTCGCCCGCGGCTGCCTCCGCACACCCGCCTATCTGCCGCTTTTCCTCCTCTCTCTCTCTCTCTCTCTCTCTCTCTCTCTCTCTCTCTCTCTCTCTCTCTCTCTCTCTCTCTCTCTCTCTCTCTCGCACTCTCTCTCTCTCTCTCTCTCTCTCTCTCTCTCTCTCTCTCTCGCACTCTCTCTCTCTCTCGCACTCTCTCTCTCTCTCTCGCACTCTCTCTCCCTCTCGCTCTCTCTTTCTCTCTCTCGCACTCTCTCGCTCTCTCCTGTGCTGAGCAACCATATCTTCGCCTGTTGCAGAATCCTGCCCATTTAACACATCATGGGGCTAATTTCTGCCCCCGCTTCAAGGCGCCCAAGGAAAAGATTTTGCGACCAAACAACGTTGCAAAGGAGATTCTGCTTGAGGTAGAAAACCTTCCTCATCCTCAAGTTGGACACACAGGATTCCAATGCATTGTCACCATCGAGACTTCCAAAATGATGGTGCCCGCCAAAGTTGAGAGTGGCCGGTATATCGTGTGCGACAAAACAACTGTAAGTTTCTTTCTTTTTTCTTTTTTCTATATATGATTTCCTTTAACTTTTGGATTCTTAAATGTTTCTTTTTCGTGTGTCTTTTCAGTATTCATATGAGGCAAATACAGGAGAGTATGAAGCCACAGTAAGTGTTGTCTGGAATCGAAACCATCATGTCGACACAACAAGTATCATACTATACAAATGTGAAATCCTGGGATCTCATCGTGATCATCCTGACTGCTCTCTGTGTGTCACTCGAAATGCGAAGTACCAGTGCAGTTGGTGTGGAAACACTTGCAGTTACTCTCAGAGCTGTCTCCACTCTGCAGCTAATGAATGTCCTAAGCCCAGAATTGATATGGTAATAACTTTTGGATTGCCATTTTGTTTTGCACTTGTCGTATATTTCTTTCATTTCTTCTTTGTACGGTTTTCTAAAATTTGATGTGCACATGTTTTAATAGATTAAACCACTCAGTGGCCCTATTGAAGGAGGAACTCTTGTAACCATTGAAGGCAGCAATTTAGGGTTGAAAGAAGATGACGTTCGTGGGAAAATACGCATTGGCACTACTCCTTGTGAACTCACTCAATATGAAGTATCAGTACGTATTGTCTGTCGAACAGGAAGAGCAGAAAGAGAATTGTCAGCTCCAGTCATTGTTGGGAATGATGCTGGCTTTACAGAATCAACTGTTAGCTTTAGCTACAAGGTAAGCTACAAAATCCAGTACACAGATTATATTTGCTGTCAAATGTCTTATTAATTTACTAACATTTTATAATGTTTGAAGGACATTCAACTCACTGGCCTTTACCCACCTATGGGTCCTCAAAGTGGTGGCACGCAGCTTGCTATTTCTGGCCATTATCTGAATATTGGCAGTACTGTCCAAGCTTGGCTAGATGACTTGCCCTGTCATGTGAATGCCACACAAGCCTCAGGCTCTCGGTTGACATGTGTCACCACTCGTTCAACATCAGCCAAACCTATCCAGAGGCTAACTTTGAAAATCGATGGTGCTAATAGAACTTTAGCTGGAAATCCATTCAATTACACTATTGATCCAACAATTCTTGAAATTAAGCCTCTTAGAAGTTTTGCATCAGGTGGTCGTATGATAACTGTACATGGAACGAATTTAGACACAGTTCAAAAGCCAGAGATGGTAGTATATGTTGAAGGTGATCCAAATCCCATCAACAGATCGGTAAGTTAAAATGTTGAAAGGAAAACAGAAAAAAGTGTGTACATTTTCATTGCTATCACATCTTTTATCTTTTCCCTAGATCTGCACCGTCTTGAATGCAGCTCAGATGGAATGCCCTTCTCCTCCTATTGATAGCAAAATTTTAAGTGAAATACCACGAACACGCCGCTCTACAGTTGCTCTCCCTGCATCATCTCCCACAGCATCTGTGTCTTCAACTATTTCTATTGTGCGTCCTCAAGGAGCACGTAGAAAGCAGCTTCGTTCTCTTGTTGGATCCAGCAACACTGGAAAGACCCCACCACAAATTGACCTACATATTGGATTTATTATGGACGATGTTGAGTCTGCTGTGGAACTCAACAAACACTTCCCTTCATTGCCATCAACACTTTTGTATGTTGAAGATCCAAAATTCTTTCAGTTCTCAAAGGATATTAAACTTTATAAGGGTGACACACTAGTTATTGAGGTATGGATATAATTATCTTTTTAATTTGTTTTTGAAAAATAATGATTATACCTTTACATATATTTTCATTTTATTATTGCAGGGTGAAAATCTAAATTACGCATCAGATGAATCTGATGTAAATGTTACTATTGGCACCCGTCAGTGTAATGTTACATCACTGGCTCAAACTCAGTTGGTCTGCTCTCCACCAGATACTCAACCCTCTGGAACAGATGAATCAGGAGCTCGCACTGATAGTGGCTTGCCCTTGGTTGTTGTGCGAGTTGGAAGATCCCTACGTTTTCCTATCGGCTACCTCAGATACGAAGTTATCAAACCATATGCATTCCCCCCAGAGGCCATAGCTGGCATAGCTGCTGGAACGTTTTTCTTAGTTTTTCTATTTGGAATTGTACTGGTTGTTTACCGTCGAAAGTCAACTCAGGCTGAAAGAGAATATAAACGCATTCAAATCCAAATGGACACATTGGAAAGTAATGTGCGATCTGAGTGTAAACAAGGTGAGCCAAGGGTAGCATTCAGTTTTGTATTTTATGGTTTGAGGATTTAAGACTTGTAGTGGAGTTTTGGTTTTGGGTGGGTTCTGGTGTTTTTTTTATTCACTCTTGAATACCTATTTGTTTTGGAGGAAGAGGTTCTTGTCTTTACTCCTCTAGTTTAAGGGTTCTTGCTATTTACAACCTGAAAGAAAATATGTAATTAAGTAGCATCCCTAACAATAATTTAATCTCACATCCCATTTTTTTCCCTGCCCCTTAAATTTGATTTCTTACAGCGTTTGTCCAGATGTGCACATGGGATCCCCGTCGCAATGGCAGTTCAAACCTCACCTCACATGGTATTGCACTTGAAATATCACCGAGCGTGTTGCATTGCATTTTGGCTTTGGTGCATTCATTACATGTCTCATCCTTAATTCTGTCTTTTTGAGTAAAAACTTAGAGCATTTCGCTTCAAATTATCACTGTGCAACATAAAATTGTTGCTGAACTATGATGAAAACTTATCTGAGAAAATAGCTTGTTTTAATTTTCAACACAAAAAATATTCTTAGGTTATTTGATATTGATGCTTTAATGTTTAAAAAATCTCTCTCTCTCTCTTTTTTTTTTTTTTCTTTTTTTCTTCTTTCATTTTAATAAATTTGTTATTATTAAAATGTTCAATCTTAAACATCAAATCAATTTTGGAAAACCAAACTATTCATTATGTGTGACATCTAATAATTATTTGTTAACTAATGATATGTTCCTGCAGCAGATTCATTCTCTGTATGGTTCTGTCAGCCATTCACTGTTGCATTTACATAAATGTATGTGGGATGTTTTCATTGGATATTTCATGTTTTGTGCTTTGCCATGTGCTGTGCGCAGATCTGTTATTGTCATTGAGCTGATTATGCCAGTTGGGGCATGTGTGCAACCTAATCACTTCCTTCCATGAAAAGAGTTTATTGCTACTTCATGTGGTCTCAACTCAAAGATATATTTTTCTACAGTTTGTGTTATAACTGTGTTATAAAGCAAACATTTCTTTTCTAAATCTTAACAATGAACTGTGCATTACTAAACCTGTGCATTCTTGTCCTGTGGTTGAGCTAACATGCTTGTTTTTGCAAAGAACAATTTTAGCGATCCCTTCTCTCATGGGATATGTTAATATTTTAACCAGCTTTTATCTTACATCTCTATGCACCCCTTAAGATAGACTATTTTATGTGTTCAAGAATATAGGCCAATTAGTCTCTCTCCCATCCCTTTGTCTTTAAGCTTTACGGTATAAGTCATCATGGTCACTTTGTGTCTTCTCATAAGCCAGTCTATTCACTGGTGTAATAGATGAAAATTTCTGAGTTACAGAATGCATTTTTTTTTTTATCTTTTGCAGCATTTGCTGAATTGCAGACTGATATGACTGATCTGACTGCTGATCTTGTGTCATCAGGCATACCAATGCTTGATCACACCAATTACATACTCAAAGTTTTCTTCCCTGGTGTAATTGACCACCCAATTCTGAATGAACCAAAAGTATGTCTCTTCTTTTTTTAAGTGAAGTAAAGCACTACTTTAGTTTTTAAGTATATTCAGACAATAACAAATTTTTTTTCCAGGTCCGACTGAATGGTCCTCGCAATAATTATGATGCAGCAATGCTTCAGTTTGAACAGCTCCTGAGTAACAAATGTTTTATTCTCACTTTTATCGAAACTTTAGAAGCTCAAAAGAGTTTCAACATTCGAGACAAGTAAGTCACAGTTACAAAGAGCTGCAGAGCTGTATCAAAGTTACATTCTAAATCCAAGACTTTTTAATTTTCCAGAGTTAATGTTGCCTCTCTCCTAATGGTAGTTTTAATGAACAAAATGGAGTATGCAACAGATGTTCTAAGGTCGTTATTGTTGCGGCTGATAGAGAAATCTGTGGGGACAAAACATCCTCAGCTCATGTTGCGTCGCACTGAGTCAGTAGTGGAAAAAATGCTAACAAACTGGATGGCATTGTGTATGTACGGGTATCTCAAAGATTGTGCTGGGTCCTCCCTTTTCCTTCTGTACAAGGCAATTAAGCACCAGATTGAAAAGGGACCAGTTGATGCTGTCATTCATGATGCAAGGTACTCTCTGTCTGAGGAAAGATTACTTCGTGAGCAAATAGAACATGGGACAGTTGTAAGTTTTAAAGCTGTTGAAATAGACATTTCCCTTAGTAAAAGGATTGTGGGTGGTCTTTTATTTGTATGTGTCATTTGTTTCAGGTAATTCACCTTGTTCAAGAAGATCCTCATTATGAGAAAATTCCTTACCAAACCTATCAGGTATGCTGGAAAGCTAGTTGCCATGAAATTAAAAGTATGTAATTGTATGTTACTTGTTACCATAATACTTTTTAATTGTTACAGACGCTTCATATTGTTCAAGACGAAGTAGATGATAAAATCCAATGTAGGGTTCTGGACTGTGATACAATCAGCCAAGTAAAGTCTAAAATTTTAGATGCTTTGTATAAAAATACGCCATTTTCACTGAGGCCATCCATTCATGAAGTAGACTTAGGTAAAATTTATTTCCTTCTCGGCAATTTTTTTTCCCTTGTTTGTTACTGAAAGAGTTTTAGGATGCTAAACAAATTATGGTTTACAGAGTGGCGACACGGAAGAGGGGGCCATCTTACACTTCAAGATGAAGACCTTTCTACCCAAAGTATTGGGGGATGGAAAAAATTAAATACTTTAGCTCATTATGGTGTGAAAACATCAGCTATAATGTCCCTTATTCCCAGGCAGAATGAAAGCTTTAACAATGCCAATTGCAAACAAGCATGTCATAACTGCACTGGGTATTTCAGTAATTCTTTATCACCTATTATTCCTTGTGATTTAGAGCAAGGAGCCAATACAAAAGTCTTCCACCTTTTAAAACCAGTAGATGACTCCCATTATCTTAGTAATTCAAAAAGTGGGACAGTAGATCGAGATCGGGAACGTACACACAAAGCCATTCCTGAAATCTTCCTGACTCGATTGCTATCAACAAAGGGCACCATTCAGAAGTTTGTTGATGATTTTTTAACAACAATATTGACAGCAAATGAAATGCTACCTCCCGCCGTTAAATGGCTGTTTGACCTCCTTGATGAGGCAGCAAGAAAACATAACATTACTGATCCTGAGGTTGTTCATGCCTGGAAATCAAATAGGTAAGACAGTCAACTTTATCATTGTGTGTACTTCATGTGACATCATTTCTAACATGATTTTTTTTCTTTTAATTTCAGTCTTCCTCTAAGGTTTTGGGTTAACTTCATCAAAAACCCAGATTTTATCTTTGACATTAATAAAACTCCGACTGTAGATTCATGTTTGTCTGTAATTGCACAAACATTTATGGATGCTTGTTCAACTAGTGAGCATCGTTTAGGAAAAGACTCGCCTTCAAACAAGTTGCTTTTTGCAAAGGACATTCCCAATTACCGGCAGATGGTGTCCCGGTTTTATTGTGATGTGGCTGAACTGCCTCAAATCACTGATCAAGAAATGAGCACTGCTATGCAGCAGTTGTCAGCAACTGTGTCTCAAGCAAGCCAATTTGACACTGTGTCAGCACTGAAGGAACTATACATCTATGTCACCAAATACAGCGACCAGGTGAGTGCAGCAATGGAGGCCCATTCTAGGGCCCATGCCCATGCTCACTCACAAGCTACATATGCGCTGCTTCATCAATATCCCCATTCTACCCTTGCATCCACTTCCTCTGCTTATGTCGCCCAAGCAGCAAACTCCCACCCTACTGCCCATACCCCTCTCTACGCTCCTTCAACATCCTCATACACTCGCTCACAAGGCTCCATAAGACAGCCAGTGCTCCCACAGTGTGATTGTTCCTGTGGAGGAAGTGATTTAAGATTTCAAAATCAGTTTGATTAGTGTTGAAGTTCCATTTCTAAGTCAAATAAAGATGTTCAATTGTCAAATCTATCTATCTATAAATATTAATTTATAATATCGACCTAGTAGTTAGTACTTACTTCAACACTTGTGATGTGAGATTCACTAATTTGACTGAATTAGCTTTATGTGAGTAGCATTGTATGTAAGGTGTGTTAATTTTGTAGAATATGTAGATAGTAGATTTTGTATAGACTGTCCATACTTATTTAGCTAGAAAAAATCTCTGTTTGACTAGCGCAGAGAAAGTGCTTGTCTCCCTAATTTTAGTGTATACTCAGGAAGTTACCACAATTCTATATATATAGCTTCTAAACATTTATAAATACTTGTTTCCGTAGCCTGTATTCATTTTCTGTTAATTCGACACAGCGTTTTGCTTACCTATACCTTTACCAGATGACATATACTATGTAAACATTAATAGAACTAAAACAATGTTTTAATCTTTTATTCCCCCCCCTTTTTTTTTTTTTTTTGGTAGTGTCTGTATTAGATGCCAGATTCTTGACATTTTATATTGCGCTTTTTATGCTTTTCATACTGCATGGCTGTTGTCTTTAGCATGAAAGAAATCTGTTCTTGTACATTGCAAATTTTATTGCAAAAATATATTGTAGAAAATTATAGATACAATCTATTTATGAAAAATGTTGTTTTGTATTAATTTTGTAAACTATGTACACCTTGTTGTTACTTTAAGAGGCTTGTAAGCATTAATTGCTTAAGTTTTATTACTGCCTTTAATAAAACAAACAAGAAAAGCTTTTGTAGATTGGTTTACTGCTTCCTTCTTGCTTATCTGCACTTTTCAAAACTTTTGAACAACTTAAATTTCTCACAGTGTCGCTTCATTGTAGGTAGAATGCTCCACAAAGCAGAAAGACAAAATATGTGAATGAAAAGACATGTAAAGTAAGGAATTCCCTTGTTAATTCTGCAGCTAAGAAACAAAGAGGGGGGAAAAATGGGCACAGAATAATTGAACCTTTTGACTTACCCGGTTATCTCATAATTCTTATAATAATTCATCAAAGTGCCTGAGGGCTTATTCTAGGGGAAACTCAGTTACCTTTATATCTTCAATCGTATTAAACAAAACTATGAAGGACTTTAGGTAACCCCTTTTAATGACTAGAAGAATCTTACTGCTCACTAGTAATAAAATTTATTTGCCTTTGTTCCAGATACTGGATTCACTTGACATGGAACCATACTGCAAAAAACTCCACTTAGCCCACAAATTGGAAAATGTATCATGTACCCTTGAGGGAGAGGAAACATCGACCTGCTGACAGCAAATGTCACCTGACCTCCTCCTTGCTAATCACTACTGATTTGATGTGATTTCATGCAAGGTACACTGCACATCCCTTTGGATGGGACAGTGCTTGAATGTGCTCTCCAATCTTTTGAGGATAAACAACAAACGAAACTGATTTTTAAAGAGCAAAGGGACTTTGTTCCTATGTGTATTTTGGCACAATAATGTTATATACATGTAAATATTTAAGTAAAATTGAGTTTTAAATCTTTAAGACAAATGACTGTGATACCTGTTACTTTGGGAGAAAAACTTCCATAAACATCAAGCTATACTGCATGAAAATCAGTTTCTTGGGGAGCATCTTCAAGTTGGGTTAGGTGACAATAGAAAACTTTGTAATATAATATATATTTTTTACTTATTTCAACTGATATATTTTAAAGAACTTTAAAAAGAAAAGATTTATTAACTAACCTGAAAATTTCAATTGATCCACAATTTGCTGCACTTTCCTCAGCTACAGATCTGAGTCTCATTATAAAATATTTTATCCCAAACACTTTTATACCAAATATCTAACATGTTAAAGAAAGAGGTGTGTAAAAATTCTTCTAGCAGAGGATATGTGAAAAGATATTGTCCATAGTTTTTATTACTGTATAAATTGTACAAAGCATCAGCATTAGACATAAGAAGTGTGATAGGTGACACAGAGTTGGTTTTCTATAATTGATGTTCAAAATTAGAAAATAAATACAAAATTGTTTCTTTATTTGTGAACTTAATCCCATCCCAAGTAACAGACATCAGTCACACATGTATCAAATTGACATAAAATTGATAATAAATTGGTCAAAGAAGTCACGGGCTTAGTTGTGATGGGAAACTGACATTAAAATGGCCATAACCAGAAATTGACAAGATTATGATGTTCGACTTGAAAAAAAAGAGGTTCAGACGACCCGAGACGACGTATTATTTACTTCGACAAAGCTCAGGAGATGATATGCTTGACACTTGTCGGGTTTGTAGAGTAGACACGGCATGAATGAAAAGAACTCGTCGCATGATTCATTCTATCAACTTTCTTCTGCGCTGCTTGAGGAGCGCTCCGCAAGGTCGCGTTAGTGGCGCATCCAAGCGTATCGCGTTGTGGAAGGTCAAGGTCAGTGGTTGTTGTTCCAGTGCAGCGTGAGGTTAGTGAGGTCGAGAGCCAAGTTTGTAACTAACAAGTTTGTAACTTAAAATGCCTGAAGTTTCAACAAAGCACAATGCCGAACAGGTGAGTACAGTCATTTCAATTTTACTGTCATTGTTAGAGATAAGTATGTGGCTTACAATTGCCCACTTTTGACATATCATGCAATGCCATGGGCAACACAACCTTGTAGCAGCGTCCATTACAGAAGTGCTCCATCGAACAGAAAATGTCAAAGTGATGTCATTTCAATGTCATTTTGACGTCAGTTTGATGTTGTATTGTAGTCAGTATTACGTCAACATGACATCATACTGATATTACTAAGACATTTTGTCTGCTCGGGGAATCTTTACATACATACATCACATATACATCAATTTTATGTGATAAAAAATTTAAGTTGTAATTAATTAGATTAGGACAGTGTATAGGATAATATGTTTATTTCTTAACGTACAACTGATGAAAAAAAGGGAGCAGTAGATTACAAATGTATTATTGGAGCAGAAATATAAACAAGTGGGATATTTAAAACAAAAATCAGTTAGAGGCGGAAATTAAATGTGAAAAGTACATTGGTGAATTTACAATATATTGTGTAGCATTTTATCACCATTGAGTCACACAAATTGCAATTGTGGACTGTTCTATGTTTGTACTAGGAAACGATTAAGGACTAGAGCACGGAGGGAGGCACTGTTAAAATTGCATCTAGTCAATGCAGAGGACCGTCTAAGGCAAGCAAATAAAATAAGAATTGTGGATGGGGAGGAGGATGGCTTTGCAGGTAAATGGATGCGATAATATACATTTTGACCGTGTGACCTTATTGTACGCTGCACACAGAACAGCAGGCACTGCGAGAGGAAAGGGAAACGGGAGGCAGGCTTCCCAGCAAACAAAAAAAATGTCTAAGTGTTGTCATTTGATATCAAGGGGGTCATTTTGACATCATTTTGATTTCAGTTTGATGTCAAAATGATGTTTAAATGATGTCAAAATGAGCCCCTTGATGTAAAATGACAACACTTTGACATTTTTCTGTTCCCTGGGTTTACAGAACTCGCCCTATGTAGGATATTTGCACTCGCGATTTAACTGCCGGGAGGCCGCCGCGAAGGACGGCGCGGCACGTGGAGGGGGGGGGGACGTACTCGTACTCGCCCGGCATGGACTCGCGGGGCAGCGAGAGGGAAGGCCGCACCCCGCGGCTGTCGCGAAGGACGGCATTTTTACGATTTTTTGGCCAAAGCGATTTTGTCCCAAACGAGGTCCGGTACGAGGCTCCTTGGACTTGCAACGTGTATGTTAGTCCCAGAAGAGTGTCCCCTGTAAGTTTGGTCGAAATCGGAGGCAATTTATTTTCGGCCGAAAATTTCCAAAACGCCAAGGCTATAGCCTTTGCATTTTTACGATTTTCGGCCCCAAACGAATTTGCACCAAAATGACGGGGGTTGTGCAGGGAGACTCTAACGTACCTCTTGACCAACCCTTATGGGTCAGTTCGTCCGAAAACCCGGTTTGTCTGCGAGGCAATGCAGAATTCCTGATAGCGCGCAATGTGTTCGGGCGAGGTCGGCTTAGGGCCTATTTTCTCACTAATGAAGTCCGGTATAGGACTCCTAGGACTTGCTATGTGTTTTTTGGTCCCAGAAGGAGGTAACCTGTGAGTTTGGTCGAAATCCGAGGCAATTTATTTTCGACCGAAAATCGCAAAAAACGCAAAGGCTCTAGCCTTTGCATTTTTACGATTTTCAGCCTGAAAATTAATATTCTCTAAAATGACGGGGGTTGTACAGGGGGACTCTCTACCCCTAGACCAACCCGGAAGGGTCAGTTCGTCCGAAAACCCGTTTTGTCTGCGAGGAAATGCAGTATTCCTGATAGCGCGCAATGTGTTCGGGCGAGGTGGCTTAGGGGCCTATTTTATCACTAACGAAGTCCGGTATAGGACTCCTAGGACTTGCTTTGTGTTTTTTTGGTCCAAGAAGAAGGTCCCCTGTGAGTTTGGTCGAAATCGGAGACAATTTATTTTCGACCGAAAATCGCAAAAACGCCAAGGCTATAGCCTTTGCATTTTTACGATTTTCGGCCGAAAATTAATATTCTCCGAAATGACGGGGGTTGTGCTGGGGGACTCTAACGTACCCCTAGACCAACCCCTAAGGGTCAGTTCGTCCGAAAACCCGGTTTGTCTGCGAGAAATGCAGTTTTCCTGATAGCGCGCAATGTGTTCGGGCGAGGTGGCTTAGGGGCCTATTTACCACTAACGAAGTCCGGTATAGGACTCCTAGGACTTGCTTTGTGTTTTTTGGTCCCAGAAGAAGGTCCCCTGTGAGTTTGGTCGAAATCGGAGACAATTGTTCTCTCGAAAATCGCAAAACGCCAAGGCTATAGCCTTTGCATTTTTACGATTTTCGGCCGAAAATTAATATTCTTCGAAATGACGGGGGTTGTGCTGGGGGACTCTAACGTACCCCAAGACCAGCCCCCAAGGGTCAGTTCGTCCGAAAACCCGGTTTGTCTGCGAGGGAATGCAGTATTCCTGATAGCGCGCAATGTGTTCGGGCGAGGTGGCTTAGGGGCCTATTTTATCACTAACGAAGTCCGGTATAGGACTCCTAGGACTTGCTTTGTGTTTTTTGGTCCCAGAAGAAGGTCCCCTGTGAGTTTGGTCGAAATCGGAGACAATTGTTCTTCGACCGAAAATCGCAAAAACGCCAAGGCTATAGCCTTTGCATTTTTACGATTTTCGGCCGAAAATTAATAATCTCCGAAATGACGGGGGTTGTGCTGGGGGACTCTAACGTACCCCTAGACCAACCCCCAAGGGTCAGTTCGTCCGAAAACCCGGTTTGTCTGCGAGGAAATGCAGTTTTCCTGATAGCGCGCAATGTGTTCGGGCGAGGTGGCTTAGGGGCCTATTTTATCACTAACGAAGTCCGGTATAGGACTCCTAGGACTTGCTTTGTGTTTTTTGGTCCCAGAAGAAGGTCCCCTGTGAGTTTGGTCGAAATCGGAGACAATTGTTTTCCGCCCGAAAATCGCAAAAACGCCAAGGCTATAGCCTTTGCATTTTTACGATTTTCGGCCGAAAATTAATATTCTCCGAAATGACGGGGGTTGTGCTGGGGGACTCTAACGTACCCCTAGACCAACCCCCAAGGGTCAGTTCGTCCGAAAACCCGGTTTGTCTGCGAGGAAATGCAGTTTTCCTGATAGCGCGCAATGTGTTCGGGCGAGGTGGCTTAGGGGCCTATTTTATCACTAACGAAGTCCGGTATAGGACTCCTAGGACTTGCTTTGTGTTTTTCGGTCCCAGAAAAAGGTCCCCTGTGAGTTTGGTCGAAATCGGAGACAATTGTTTTTCGACCGAAAATCGCAAAAACGCCAAGGCTATAGCCTTTGCATTTTTACGATTTTCGGCCGAAAATTAATATTCTCCGAAATGACGGGGGTTGTGCTGGGGACTCTAACGTACCCCTAGACCAACCCCAAGGGTCAGTTCGTCCGAAAACCCGGTTTGTCTGCGAGGAAATGCAGTTTTCCTGATAGCGCGCAATGTGTTCGGGCGAGGTGGCTTAGGGGCCTATTTTATCACTAACGAAGTCCGGTATAGGACTCCTAGGACTTGCTTTGTGTTTTTTGGTCCCAGAAGAAGGTCCTCTGTGAGTTTGGTCGAAATCGGAGACAATTGTTTTTCGACCGAAAATCGCAAAAACGCCAAGGCTATAGCCTTTGCATTTTTACGATTTTCGGCCGAAAATTAATAATCTCCGAAATGACGGGGGGTTGTGCTGGGGGACTCTAACGTACCCCTAGACCAACCCCCAAGGGTCAGTTCGTCCGAAAACCCGGTTTGTCTGCGAGGAAATGCAGTTTTCCTGATAGCGCGCAATGTGTTCGGGCGAGGTGGCTTAGGGGCCCATTTTAACACTAACGAAGTCCGGTATAGGACTCCTAGGACTTGCTTTGTGTTTTTTGGTCCCAGAAGAAGGTCCCCTGTGAGTTTGGTCGAAATCGGAGACAATTGTTTTTCGACCGAAAATCGCAAAAACGCCAAGGCTATAGCCTTTGCATTTTTACGATTTTCGGCCGAAAATTAATAATCTCCGAAATGACGGGGGGTTGTGCTGGGGGACTCTAACGTACTCCTAGACCAACCCCCAAGGGTCAGTTCGTCCGAAAACCCGGTTTGTCTGCGAGGAAATGCAGTTTTCCTGATAGCGCGCAATGTGTTCGGGCGAGGTGGCTTAGGGGCCTATTTCCTCACGAACAAAGTCCTGTATAGGACTCCTAGGACTTGCTTTGTGTTTTTTGGTCCCAGAAGAAGGTCCCCTGTGAGTTTGGTCGAAATCGGAGACAATTGTTTTTCGACCGAAAATCGCAGAAACGCCAAGGCTATAGCCTTTGCATTTTTACGATTTTCGGCCGAAAATTAATAATCTCCGAAATGACGGGGGGTTGTGCTGGGGGACTCTAACGTACCCCTAGACCAACCCGCAAGGGTCAGTTCGTCCGAAAACCCGGTTTGTCTGCGAGGAAATGCAGTTTTCCTGATAGCGCGCAATGTGTTCGGGCGAGGTGGCTTAGGGGCCTATTTTATCACTAACGAAGTCCGGTATAGGACTCCTAGGACTTGCTTTGTGTTTTTTGGTCCCAGAAGAAGGTCCCCTGTGAGTTTGGTCGAAATCGGAGACAATTGTTTTTCGACCGAAAATCGCAGAAACGCCAAGGCTATAGCCTTTGCATTTTTACGATTTTCGGCCGAAAATTAATATTCTCCGAAATGACGGGGGTTGTGCTGGGGGACTCTAACGTACCCCTAGACCAACCCCCAAGGGTCAGTTCGTCCGAAAACCCGGTTTGTCTGCGAGGAAATGCAGTTTTCCTGATAGCGCGCAATGTGTTCGGGCGAGGTGGCTTAGGGGCCTATTTTATCACTAACGAAGTCCGGTATAGGACTCCTAGGACTTGCTTTGTGTTTTTTGGTCCCAGAAGAAGGTCCCCTGTGAGTTTGGTCGAAATCGGAGACAATTGATTTCTGCCCGAAAATCGCAAAAACGCCAAGGCTATAGCCTTTGCATTTTTACGATTTTCGGCCGAAAATTAATAATCTCCGAAATGACGGGGGGTTGTGCTGGGGGCTCGAACGTACCCCTAGACCAACCCCAAGGGTCAGTTCGTCCGAAAACCCGGTTTGTCTGCGAGGAAATGCAGTTTTCCTGATAGCGCGCAATGTGTTCGGGCGAGGTGGCTTAGGGGCCTATTTTATCACTAACGAAGTCCGGTATAGGACTCCTAGGACTTGCTTTGTGTTTTTTGGTCCCAGAAGAAGGTCCCCTGTGAGTTTGGTCGAAATCGGAGACAATTGTTTTTCGCCCGAAAATCGCAAAAACGCCAAGGCTATAGCCTTTGCATTTTTACGATTTTCGGCCGAAAATTAATATTCTCCGAAATGACGGGGGTTGTGCTGGGGGACTCTAACGTACCCCTAGACCAACCCCGAAGGGTCAGTTCGTCCGAAAACCCGGTTTGTCTGCGAGGAAATGCAGTTTTCCTGATAGCGCGCAATGTGTTCGGGCGAGGTGGCTTAGGGGCCTATTTTATCACTAACGAAGTCCGGTATAGGACTCCTAGGACTTGCTTTGTGTTTTTGGTCCCAGAAGAAGGTCCCCTGTGAGTTTGGTCGAAATCGGAGACAATTGTTTTCGACCGAAAATCGCAAAACGCCAAGGCTATAGCCTTTGCATTTTTACGATTTTCGGCCGAAAATTAATAATCTCCGAAATGACGGGGTTGTGCTGGGGACTCTAACGTACCCTAGACCAACCCCAAGGGTCAGTTCGTCCGAAAACCCGGTTTGTCTGCGAGGAAATGCAGTTTTCCTGATAGCGCGCAATGTGTTCGGGCGAGGTGGCTTAGGGGCCTATTTTATCACTAACGAAGTCCGGTATAGGACTCCTAGGACTTGCTTTGTGTTTTTTGGTCCCAGAAGAAGGTCCCCTGTGAGTTTGGTCGAAATCGGAGACAATTGTTTTCGACCGAAAATCGCAAAATGCCAAGGCTATAGCCTTTGCATTTTTACGATTTTCGGCCGAAAATTAATATTCTCCGAAATGACGGGGGTTGTGCTGGGGGACTCTAACGTACCCCTAGACCAACCCCCAAGGGTCAGTTCGTCCGAAAACCCGGTTTGTCTGCGAGGAAATGCAGTTTTCCTGATAGCGCGCAATGTGTTCGGGCGAGGTGGCTTAGGGGCCTATTTTATCACTAACGAAGTCCGGTATAGGACTCCTAGGACTTGCTTTGTGTGTTTTGGTCCCAGAAGAAGGTCCCCGTGAGTTTGGTCGAAATCGGAGACAATTGTTTTTCGCCCGAAAATCGCAAAACGCCAAGGCTATAGCCTTTGCATTTTTACGATTTTCGGCCGAAAATTAATATTCTCCGAAATGACGGGGTTGTGCTGGGGACTCTAACGTACCCTAGACCAACCCCAAGGGTCAGTTCGTCCGAAAACCCGGTTTGTCTGCGAGGAAATGCAGTTTTCCTGATAGCGCGCAATGTGTTCGGGCGAGGTGGCTTAGGGGCCTATTTTATCACTAACGAAGTCCGGTATAGGACTCCTAGGACTTGCTTTGTGTTTTTTGGTCCCAGAAGAAGGTCCCCTGTGAGTTTGGTCGAAATCGGAGACAATTGTTTTTCGACCGAAAATCGCAAAAACGCCAAGGCTATAGCCTTTGCATTTTTACGATTTTCGGCCGAAAATTAATAATCTCCGAAATGACGGGGGTTGTGCTGGGGGACTCTAACGTACCCCTAGACCAACACCAAGGGTCAGTTCGTCCGAAAACCCGGTTTGTCTGCGAGGAAATGCAGTTTTCCTGATAGCGCGCAATGTGTTCGGGCGAGGTGGCTTAGGGCCTATTTTATCACTAACGAAGTCCGGTATAGGACTCCTAGGACTTGCTTTGTGTTTTTGGTCCCAGAAGAAGGTCCCCTGTGAGTTTGGTCGAAATCGGAGGCAATTGTTTTTTGACCGAAAATCGCAAAAACGCCAAGGCTATAGCCTTTGCATTTTTACGATTTTCGGCCGAAAATTAATAATCTCCGAAATGACAGGGGTTGGGGCTGGGGGACTCTAACGTACCCCTAGACCAACCCCAAGGGTCAGTTCGTCCGAAAACCCGGTTTGTCTGCGAGGAAATGCAGTTTTCCTGATAGCGCGCAATGTGTTCGGGCGAGGTGGCTTAGGGGCCTATTTTATCACTAACGAAGTCCGGTATAGGACTCCTAGGACTTGCTTTGTGTTTTTTGGTCCTAGAAGAAGGTCCCCTGTGAGTTTGGTCGAAATCGGAGGCAATTGTTTTCGACCGAAAATCGCAAAAACGCCAAGGCTATAGCCTTTGCATTTTTACGATTTTCGGCCGAAAACTAATATTCTCCGAAATGACGGGGTTGTGCTGGGGACTCTAACGTACCCCCAGACCAACCCCCAAGGGTCAGTTCGTCCGAAAACCCGGTTTGTCTGCGAGGAAATGCAGTTTTCCTGATAGCGCGCAATGTGTTCGGGCGAGGTGGCTTAGGGGCCTATTTTATCACTAACGAAGTCCGGTATAGGACTCCTAGGACTTGCTTTGTGTTTTTTGGTCCCAGAAGAAGGTCCCTGTGAGTTTGGTCGAAATCGGAGACAATTGATTTCTGCCCAAAAATCGCAAAAACGCCAAGGCTATAGCCTTTGCATTTTTACGATTTTCGGCCGAAAATTAATAATCTCCGAAATGACGGGGGTTGTGCTGGGGGACTCTAACGTACCCCTAGACCAACCCGCAAGGGTCAGTTCGTCCGAAAACCCGGTTTGTCTGCGAGGAAATGCAGTTTTCCTGATAGCGCGCAATGTGTTCGGGCGAGGTGGCTTAGGGGCCTATTTTATCACTAACGAAGTCCGGTATAGGACTCCTAGGACTTGCTTTGTGTTTTTTGGACCCAGAAGAAGACAACCTGGGAGTTTGTTCAAAATCGGAGACAAGGTTTTCTCGGCCGAAAATCGCAAAAACGCAAAGGCTATAGCCTTTGCAATTTTAGGATAATCGGTTGAAAAAAAAAATTGCTCCGAAATGACGGGGGCTGTGCAGGGGGACTCTAACGTACCCCTAGACCAACCCCCCAGGGGTCAGTTCGTCCGAAAACCCGGTTTGTCTGCGAGGGAATGCAGTATTCCTAATAGCGCGCAATGTGTTCGGGCGAGGTGGCTTAGGGCCTATTTTATCACTAACGAAGTCCGGTATAGGACTCCTAGGACTTGCTTTGTGTTTTTGGTCCCAGAAGAAGGTCCCCTGTGAGTTTGGTCGAAATCGGAGACAATTGTTTTTCGCTGCCCGAAAATCGCAAAAACGCCAAGGCTATAGCCTTTGCATTTTTACGATTTTCGGCCGAAAATTAATAATCTCCGAAATGACGGGGTTGTGCTGGGGACTCTAACGTACCCCTAGACCAACCCCCAAGGGTCAGTTCGTCCGAAAACCCGTTTTGTCTGCGAGGAAATGCAGTTTTCCTAATTGCGCGCAATGTGTTCGGGCGAGGTGGCTTAGGGGCCTATTTTATCACTAACGAAGTCCGGTATAGGACTCCTAGGACTTGCTTTGTGTTTTTTGGTCCCAGAAGAAGGTCCCCTGTGAGTTTGGTCGAAATCGGAGACAATTGTTTTTCGACCGAAAATCGCAAAAACGCCAAGGCTATAGCCTTTGCATTTTTACGATTTTCGGCCGAAAATTAATATTCTCCGAAATGACGGGGGGTTGTGCTGTGGGACTCTAACGTACCCCTAGACCAACCCCCAAGGGTCAGTTCGTCCGAAAACCCGGTTTGTCTGCGAGGAAATGCAGTTTTCCTGATAGCGCGCAATGTGTTCGGGCGAGGTGGCTTAGGGGCCTATTTTATCACTAACGAAGTCCGGTATAGGAGTCCTAGGACTTGCTTTGTGTTTTTGGTCCCAGAAGAAGGTCCCCTGTGAGTTTGGTCGAAATCGGAGACAATTGCTTTTGACCGAAAATCGCAAAAACGCCAAGGCTATAGCCTTTGCATTTTTACGATTTTCGGCCGTAAATAAATATTTGCCGAAATGACGGGGGTTGTGCTGGGGGACTCTAACGTACCCCTAGACCAACCCCCAAAGGTCAGTTCGTCCGAAAACCCGGTTTGTCTGCGAGGAAATGCAGTTTTCCTGATAGCGCGCAATGTGTTCGGGCGAGGTGGCTTAGGGGCCTATTTTATCACTAACGAAGTCCGGTATAGGACTCCCAGGACTTGCTTTGTGTTTTTTGGTCCCAGAAGAAGGTCCCCTGTGAGTTTGGTCGAAATCGGAGACAATTGTTTTCCGACCGAAAATCGCAAAAACGCCAAGGCTATAGCCTTCGCATTTTTACGATTTTCGGCCGAAAATTAATTTTCTCCGAAATGACGAGGGTTGTGCTGCGGGACTCTAACGTACCCCTAGACCAACCCGCAAGGGTCAGTTCGTCCTAAAACCCGGTTTGTCTGCAAGGAAATGCAGTTTTCCTGATAGCGCGCAATGTGTTCGGGCGAGGTGGCTTAGGGCCTATTTTATCACTAACGAAGTCCGGTATAGGACTCCTAGGACTTTGCTTTGTGTTTTTTGGTCCCAGAAGAAGGTCCCCTGTGAGTTTGGTCGAAATCGGAGACAATTGCGCTGATCGAAAATCGCAAAAACGCCAAGGCTATAGCCTTTGCATTTTTACGATTTTCGGCCGAAAAATTAATAATCTCCGAAATGACGGGGTTGTGCTGGGGACTCTAACGTACCCCTAGACCAACCCCAAGGGTCAATTCGTCCGAAAACCCGTTTTGTCTGCGAGGAAATGCAGTTTTCTGATAGCGCGCAATGTGTTCGGGCGAGGTGGCTTAGGGGCCTATTTTATCACTAACGAAGTCCGGTATAGGACTCTAGGACTTGCTTTGTGTTTTTGGTCCCAGAAGATGGTCCCCTGTGAGTTTGGTCGAAATCGGAGACAATTGTTTTTCGACCGAAAATCGCAAAAACGCCAAGGCTATAGCCTTTGCATTTTTACGATTTTCGGCCGAAAATTAATAATCTCCGAAATGACGGGGGGTTGTGCTGGGGGACTCTAACGTACCCCTAGACCAACCCTCAAGGGTCAGTTCGTCCGAAAACCCGGTTTGTCTGCGAGGAAATGCAGTTTTCCTGATAGCGCGCAATGTGTTCGGGCGAGGTGGCTTAGGGGCCTATTTTATCACTAACGAAGTCCGGTATAGGACTCCTAGGACTTGCTTTGTGTTTTTTGGTCCCAGAAGAAGGTCCCCTGTGAGTTTGGTCGAAATCGGAGACAATTGTTTTTCGACCGAAAATCGCAAAAACGCCAAGGCTATAGCCTTTGCATTTTTACGATTTTCGGCCGAAAATTAATATTCTCCGAAATGACGGGGGTTGTGCTGGGGGACTCTAACGTACCCCTAGACCAACCCCCAAGGGTCAGTTCGTCCGAAAACCCGTTTGTCTGCGAGGAAATGCAGTTTTCCTGATAGCGCGCAATGTGTTCGGGCGAGGTGGCTTAGGGGCCTATTTTATCACTAACGAAGTCCGGTATAGGACTCCTAGGACTTGCTTTGTGTTTTTTGGTCCTAGAAGAAGGTCCCCTGTGAGTTCGGTCGAAATCGGAGACAATTGTTTTCCGACCGAAAATCGCAAAACGCCAAGGCTATAGCCTTTGCATTTTTACGATTTTCGGCCGAAAATTAATATTTTCCGAAATGACGGGGGTTGTGCTAGAAGACTCTAACGTACCCTAGACCAACCCCCAAGGGTCAGTTCGTCCGAAAACCCGGTTTGTCTGCGAGGAAATGCGGTATTCCTGATAGCGCGCAATGTGTTCGGGCGAGGTGGCTTAGGGGCCTATTTCATCACGAACGAAGTCCTGTTTAGGACTCCTAGGACTTTCTTTGTGTTTTTTGGTCCCAGAAAAAGGTCCCCTGTGAGTTTGGTCGAAATCGGAGACAATGGTTTTTCGACCGAAAATCGCAAAAACGGCAAGGCTATAGGCTTTGCATTTTTACGATTTTCGGCCGAAAATTAATCGTATTATCCGAAATGACGGGGGTTGTGCAGGAGGACTCTAGTGTACCCCCGACCAACCCCAAGGGTCAGTTCGTCCGAAAACCCGGTTTGTCTGCGAGGAAATGCAGTTTTCCTGATAGCGCGCAATGTGTTCGGGCGAGGTGGCTTAGGGGCCTATTTTATCACTAACGAAGTCCGGTATAGGACTCCTAGGACTTGCTTTGTGTTTTTGGTCCCAGAAGAAGGTCCCCTGTGAGTTTGGTCGAAATCGGAGACAATTGTTTTCGACCGAAAATCGCAAAAACGCCAAGGCTATAGCCTTTGCATTTTACGATTTTCGGCCGAAAATTAATAATCTCGAAATGACGGGGGTTGTGCTGGGGGACTCTAACGTACCTAGACCAAACCCCAAGGGTCAGTTCGTCCGAAAACCCGGTTTGTCTGCGAGGAAATGCAGTTTTCCTGATAGCGCGCAATGTGTTCGGGCGAGGTGGCTTAGGGGCCTATTTTATCACTAACGAAGTCCGGTATAGGACTCCTAGGACTTGCTTTGTGTTTTTGGTCCCAGAAGAAGGTCCCCTGTGAGTTTGGTCGAAATCGGAGACAATTGTTTTCGACCGAAAATCGCAAAAACGCCAAGGCTATAGCCTTTGCATTTTTACGATTTTCGGCCGAAAATTAATATTCTCGAAATGACGGGGTTGTGCTGGGGACTCTAACGTACCCCTAGACCAACCCCCAAGGGTCAGTTCGTCCGAAAACCCGGTTTGTCTGCGAGGAAATGCAGTTTTCCTGATAGCGCGCAATGTGTTCGGGCGAGGTGGCTTAGGGGCCTATTTTATCACTAACGAAGTCCGGTATAGGACTCCTAGGACTTGCTTTGTGTTTTTTGGTCCCAAAAGAAGGTCCCCTGTGAGTTTGGTCGAAATCGGAGACAATTGTTTTTCGACCGAAAATCGCAAAAACGCCAAGGCTATAGCCTTTGCATTTTTACGATTTTTGGCCGAAAATTAATAATCTCCGAAATGACGGGGGGTTGTGCTGGGGGACTCTAACGTACCCCTAGACCAACCCCCAAGGTCAGTTCGTCCGAAAACCCGGTTTGTCTGCGAGGAAATGCAGTTTTCCTGATAGCGCGCAATGTGTTCGCGCGAGGTGGCTTAGGGGCCTATTTTATCACTAACGAAGTCCGGTATAGGACTCCTAGGACTTGCTTTGTGTTTTTGGTCCCAGAAGAAGGTCCCCTGTGAGTTTGGTCGAAATCGGAGACAATTGTTTTCCGCCCGAAAATCGCAAAAACGCCAAGGCTATAGCCTTTGCATTTTTACGATTTTCGGCCGAAAATTAATAATCTCCCAAATGACGGCGGTTGTGCTGGGGACTCTAACGTCCCCCTAGACCAACCCCCAAGGGTCAGTTCGTCCGAAAACCCGGTTTGTCTGCGAGGGAATGCAGTTTTCCTGATAGCGCGCAATGTGTTCGGGCGAGGTGGCTTAGGGGCCTATTTTATCACTAACGAAGTCCGGTATAGGACTCCTAGGACTTGCTTTGTGTTTTTTGGTCCCAGAAGAAGGTCCCCTGTGAGTTTGGTCGAAATCGGAGACAATTGTTTTCCGCCCGAAAATCGCAAAAACGCCAAGGCTATAGCCTTTGCATTTTTACGATTTTCGGCCGAAAATTAATAATCTCCGAAATGACGGGGGGTTGTGCTGGGGGACTCTAACGTACCCCTAGACCAACCCCCAAGGGTCAGTTCGTCCGAAAACCCGTTTTGTCTGCGAGGAAATGCAGTTTTCCTGATAGCGCGCAATGTGTTCGGGCGAGGTGGCTTAGGGGCCTATTTTATCACTAACGAAGTCCGGTATAGGACTCCTAGGACTTGCTTTGTGTTTTTTGGTCCCAGAAGAAGGTCCCCTGTGAGTTTGGTCGAAATCGGAGACAATTGTTTTTCGACCGAAAATCGCAAAAACGCCAAGGCTATAGCCTTTGCATTTTTACGATTTTCGGCCGAAAATTAATATTCTCCGAAATGACGGGGGTTGTGCTGGGGGACTCTAACGTACCCTAGACCAACCCCAAGGGGTCAGTTCGTCCGGAAAACCCGGTTTTGTCTGCGAGGAAATGCAGTTTTCCTGATAGCGCGCAATGTGTTCGGGCGAGGTGGCTTAGGGCCTATTTTATCACTAACGAAGTCCGGTATAGGACTCCTAGGACTTGCTTTGTGTTTTGGTCCCAGAAGAAGGTCCCCTGTGAGTTTGGTCGAAATCGGAGACAATTGTTTTCTCGACCGAAAATCGCAAAACGCCAAGGCTATAGCCTTTGCATTTTTACGATTTTCGGCCGAAAATTAATAATCTCCGAAATGACGGGGGTTGTGCTGGGGACTCTAACGTACCCTAGACCAACCCCAAGGGTCAGTTCGTCCGAAAACCCGGTTTGTCTGCGAGGAAATGCAGTTTTCCTGATAGCGCGCAATGTGTTCGGGCGAGGTGGCTTAGGGGCCTATTTTATCACTAACGAAGTCCGGTATAGGACTCCTAGGACTTGCTTTGTGTTTTTTGGTCCCAGAAGAAGGTCCCTGTGAGTTTGGTCGAAATCGGAGACAATTGTTTCCGCCGAAAATCGCAAAAACGCCAAGGCTATAGCCTTTGCATTTTTACGATTTTCGGCCGAAAATTAATATTCTCGAAATGACGGGGGTTGTGCTGGGGACTCTAACGTACCCTAGACCAACCCCGAAGGGTCAGTTCGTCCGAAAACCCGGTTTGTCTGCGAGGAAATGCAGTTTTCCTGATAGCGCGCAATGTGTTCGGGCGAGGTGGCTTAGGGGCCTATTTTATCACTAACGAAGTCCGGTATAGGACTCCTAGGACTTGCTTTGTGTTTTTTGGTCCCAGAAGAAGGTCCCCTGTGAGTTTGGTCGAAATCGGAGACAATTGTTTTTCGACCATAAATCGCAAAAACGCCAAGGCTATAGCCTTTGCATTTTTACGATTTTGAATGACGGGGGTTGTGCTGGGGGACTCTAACGTACCCCTAGACCAACCCCCAAGGGTCAGTTCGTCCGAAAACCCGGTTTGTCTGCGAGGAAATGCAGTTTTCCTGATAGCGCGCAATGTGTTCGGGCGAGGTGGCTTAGGGGCCTATTTTATCACTAACGAAGTCCGGTATAGGACTCTTAGGACTTGCTTTGTGTTTTTTGGTCCCAGAAGAAGGTCCCCTGTGAGTTTGGTCGAAATCGGAGACAATTGTTTTTCGACCGAAAATCGCAAAAACGCCAAGGCTATAGCCTTTGCATTTTTTACGATTTTCGGCCGAAAATTAATAATCTCCGAAATGACGGGGGGTTGTGCTGGGGACTCTAACGTACCCCTAGACCAACCCGCAAGGGTCAGATTCGTCCGAAAACCCGGTTTTGTCTGCGAGGAAATGCAGTTTCCTGATAGCGCGCAATGTGTTTCGGGCGAAGGTGAAGCTTAGGGGCCTATTTTATCACTAACGAAGTCCGGTATAGGACTCCTAGGACTTGCTTTGTGTTTTTGGTCCCAGAAGAAGGTCCCCTGTGAGTTTGGTCGAAATCGGAGACAATTGTTTTCGACCGAAAATCGCAAAAACGCCAAGGCTATGCCTTTGCATTTTTACGATTTTCGGCCGAAAATTAATATTCTCGAAATGACGGGGGTTGTGCTGGGGGGACTCTAACGTACCCCTAGACCAACCCCCAAGGGTCAGTTCGTCCGAAAACCCGGTTTGTCTGCGAGGAAATGCAGTTTTCCTGATAGCGCGCAATGTGTTCGGGCGAGGTGGCTTAGGGGCCTATTTTAACACTAACGAAGTCCGGTATAGGACTCCTAGGACTTGCTTTGTGTTTTTTGGTCCCAGAAGAAGGTCCCCTGTGAGTTTGGTCGAAATCGGAGACAATTGTTTTCCGCCCGAAAATCGCAAAAACGCCAAGGCTATAGCCTTTGCATTTTTACGATTTTCGGCCGAAAATTAATATTCTCCGAAATGACAGGGGGTGGGGCTGGGGGACTCCTAACGTACCCCTAGACCAACCCCTCTGCGTCAGTTCGTCCGAAAACCCGTTTTGTCTGCGAGGAAATGCAGTTTTCCTGATAGCGCGCAATGTGTTTTGGCGAGGTGGCTTAGGGGCCTATTTTATCTTTAACGAAGTCCGGTATAGGACTTGTAGGACTTGCTTTGTGTTTTTTGGTCCCAGATGGAGGTCCCCAGTGAGTTTGGTCGAAATCGGAGACAATTGTTTTCCGCCCGAAAATCACAAAAACGTCAAGGCTATAGCCTTTGCATTTTTACGATTTTCGGCCGAAAATTAATATTCTCCGAAATGACGGGGGTTGTGCTGGGGGACTCTAACGTACCCCTAGACCAACCCCCAAGGGTCAGTTCGTCCGAAAACCCGGTTTGTCTGCGAGGAAATGCAGTTTTCCTGATAGCGCGCAATGTGTTCGGGCGAGGTGGCTTAGGGGCCTATTTTATCACTAACGAAGTCCGGTATAGGACTCCTAGGACTTGCTTTGTGTTTTTGGTCCCAGAAGAGGTCCCCTGTGAGTTTGGTCGAAATCGGAGACAATTGTTTTCGCCCGAAAATCGCAAAAACGCCAAGGCTATAGCCTTTGCATTTTTACGATTTTCGCCCGAAAATTAATAATCTCCGAAATGACGGGGTTGTGCTGGGGACTCTAACGTACCCTAGACCAACCCCAAGGGTCAGTTCGTCCGAAAACCCGTTTTGTCTGCGAGGAAATGCAGTTTTCCTGATAGCGCGCAATGTGTTCGGGCGAGGTGGCTTAGGGGCCTATTTTATCACTAACAAAGTCCGGTAAAGGACTCCTAGGACTTGCTTTGTGTCCTTTGGTCCCAGAAGAAGGTCCCCTTTGAGTTTGGTCCAAATCGGAGACAATTGTTTTTCGACCGAAAATCGCAAAAACGCCAAGGCTATAGCCTTTGCATTTTTACGATTTTCGGCCGAAAATTAATATTCTCCGAAATGACAGGGGTTGTGCTGGGGACTCTAACGTACCCTAGACCAACCCCAAGGGTCAGTTCGTCCGAAAACCCGTTTTGTCTGCGAGGAAATGCAGTTTTCCTGATAGCGCGCAATGTGTTCGGGCGAGGTGGCTTAGGGGCCTATTTTATCACTAACGAAGTCCGGTATAGGACTCCTAGGACTTGCTTTGTGTTTTTGGTCCCAGAAGAAGGTCCCCTGTGAGTTTGGTCGAAATCGGAGACAATTGTTTTCGCCCGAAAATCGCAAAACGCCAAGGCTATAGCCTTTGCATTTTACGATTTTCGGCCGAAAATTAATAATCTCCGAAATGACGGAGAGGTTGTGCTGGGGGACTCTACGTACCCCTAGACAAACCCCCAAGGGTCAGTTCGTCCGAAAACCCGGTTTGTCTGCGAGGAAATGCAGTTTTCCTGATAGCGCGCAATGTGTTCGGGCGAGGTGGCTTAGGGGCCTAATTCATCACTAACGAAGTCCGGTATAGGACTCCTAGGATTTGCTATGTGTTTTTTGGTCCCAGAAGAAGGTCCCCTGTGAGTTTGATCGAAATCCGAGTCATTTGTTTTCCGCCCGAAAATCGCAAAAACGCCAAGGCTATATCCTTTGCATATTTACGATTTTCGGCCGAAAATTGATATTCTCCGAAATGACGGGGGTTGTGCTGGGGGACTCTAACGTACCCCTAGACCAACCCCCAAGGGTCAGTTCGTCCGAAAACCCGTTTTGTCTGCGAGGAAATGCAGTTTTCCTGATAGCGCGCAATGTGTTCGGGCGAGGTGGCTTAGGGGCCTATTTCATCACTAACGAAGTCCGGTATAGGACTCTTAGGACTTGCTTTGTGTTTTTTGGTCCCAGAAGAAGGTCCCCTGTGAGTTTGGTCGAAATCGGAGACAATTGTTTTTCGACCGAAAATCGCAAAAACGCCAAGGCTATAGCCTTTGATTTTTACGATTTTCGCCCGAAAATTAATAATCTCCGAAATGACGGGGGGTTGTGCTTGGGGACTCTAACGTACCCCTAGACCAACCCCCAAGGGTCAGATCGTCCGAAAACCCGGTTTGTCTGCGAGGAAATGCAGTTTTCCTGATAGCGCGCAATGTGTTCGGGCGAGGTGGCTTAGGGGCCTATTTTATCACTAACGAAGTCCGGTATAGGACTCCTAGGACTTGCTTTGTCCCAGAAGAAGGTCCCCTGTGGGTTTGGTCGAAATCGGAGACAATTGTTTTCGACCGAAAATCACCAAAAACGCCAAGGCTATAGCCTTTGCATTTTACGATTTTCGGCCGAAAATTAATATTCTCCGAAATGACGGGGGTTGTGCTGGGGACTCTAACGTACCCCTAGACCAACCCCTCAAGGGTCAGTTCGTCCGAAAACCCGGTTTGTCTGCGAGGAAATGCAGTTTTCCTGATAGCGCGCAATGTGTTCGGGCGAGGTGGCTTAGGGGCCTATTTTATCCACTAACGAAGTCCGGTATAGGACTCTAGGACTTGCTTTGTGTTTTTGGTCCCAGAAGAAGGTCCCCTGTGAGTTTGGTCGAAATCGGAGACAATTGTTTTCGACCGAAAATCGCAAAAACGCCAAGGCTATAGCCTTTTGCATATTTTACGATTTTCGGCCGAAAATTAATATTCTCCGAAATGACAGGGGTTGTGCTGGGGACTCTAACGTACCCCTAGACCAACCCCAAGGGTCAGTTCGTCCGAAAACCCGGTTTTGTCTGCGAGGAAATGCAGTTTTCCTGATAGCGCGCAATGTGTTCCGGGCGAGGTGAAGCTTAGGGCCTATTTCATCACTAACGAAGTCGGTATAGGACTCCTAGGACTTGCTTTGTGTTTTTGGTCCCAGAAGAAGGTCCCCTGTGAGTTTGGTCGAAATCGGAGACACCATTGTTTTCGACCGAAAATCGCAAAAACGCCAAGGCTATAGCCTTTGCATTTTTACGATTTTCGGCCGAAAATTAATATTCTCCGAAATGACGGGGGTTGTGCTGGGGACTCTAACGTACCCTAGACCAACCCCAAGGGTCAGTTCGTCCGAAAACCCGGTTTGTCTGCGAGGAAATGCAGTTTTCCTGATAGCGCGCAATGTGTTCGGGCGAGGTGGCTTTGGGGCCTATTTTATCACTAACGAAGTCCGGTATAGGACTCCCAGGACTTGCTTTGTGTTTTTTGGTCCCAGGAGAAGGTCCCCTGTGAGTTTGGTCGAAATCGGAGACAATTGTTTATTCGACTGAAAATCGCAAAAACGCCAAGGCTATAGCCTTTGCATTTTTACGATTTTCGGCCGAAAATTAATATTCTCCGAAATGACGGGGGTTGTGCTGGGGGACTCTAACGTACCCCTAGACCAACCCCCAAGGGTCAGTTCGTCCGAAAACCCGTTTTGTCTGCGAGGAAATGCAGTTTTCCTGATAGCGCGCAATGTGTTCGGGCGAGGTGGCTTAGGGGCCTATTTACCACTAACGAAGTCCGGTATAGGACTCCTAGGACTTGCTTTGTGTTTTTTGGTCCCAGAAGAAGGTCCCCTGTGAGTTTGGTCGAAATCGGAGACAATTGTTCTTCGACCGAAAATCGCAAAAACGCCAAGGCTATAGCCTTTGCATTTTTACGATTTTCGGCCGAAAATTAATATTCTCCGAAATGTCAAGGGGTTGTGCTGGGGGACTCTAACGTACCCCTAGACCAACCTCCAAGGGTCAGTTCGTCCGAAAACCCGGTTTGTCTGCGAGGAAATGCAGTTTTCCTGATAGCGCGCAATGTGTTCGGGCGAGTAGGCTTAGGGCCTATTTTATCACTAACGAAGTCCGGTATAGGACTCCTAGTACTTGCTTTGTGTTTTTGGTCCCAGAAGAAGGTCCTGTGAGTTTGGTCGAAATCGGAGACAATTGTTTTCGACCGAAAATCGCAAAACGCCAAGGCTATAGCCTTTGCATTTTACGATTTTCGGCCGAAAATTAATATTCTCCGAAATGACGGGGGTTGTGCTGGGGACTCTAACGTACCCTAGACCAACCCCAAGGGTCAGTTCGTCCGAAAACCCAGTTTGTCTGCGAGGAAATGCAGTTTTCCTGATAGCGCGCAATGTGTTCGGGCGAGGTGGCTTAGGGGCCTATTTTCTCACTAACGAAGTCCGGTATAGGACTCCTAGGACTTGCTTTGTGTTTTTTGGTCCTAGAAGAAGGTCCCCTGTGAGTTTGGTCGAAATCGGAGGCAATTGTTTTCTGACCGAAAATCGCAAAAACGCCAAGGCTATAGCCTTTGCATTTTTACGATTTTCGGCCGAAAATTAATTCTCTCCGAAATGACGAGGGTTGTGCATGGGTACTCTAACGTACCCCTAGACCAACCCCAAAGGGTCAGTTCGTCCAAAAACCCGGTTTGTCTGCGAGGAAATGCAGTATTCCTGATAGCGCGCAATGTGTTCGGGCGTGGTGGCTTAGGGGCCTATTTTCTCACTAACGAAGTCCGGTATAGGACTCCTAGGACTTGCTTTGTGTTTTTGGTCCCAGAAGAAGGTCCCTGTGAGTTTGGTCGAAATCGGAGACAATTGTTTTCGACTGAAAATCGCAAAACGCCAAGGCTATAGCCTTTGCATTTTTACGATTTTCGGCCGAAAATTAATATTCTCCGAAATGACGGGGTTGTGCTGGGGACTCTAACGTACCCCTAGACCAACCCCCAAGGTCAGTTCGTCCGAAAACCCGGTTTGTCTGCGAGGAAATGCAGTTTTCCTGATAGCGCGCAATGTGTTCGGGCGAGGTGGCTTAGGGGCCTATTTTATCACTAACGAAGTCCGGTATAGGACTCCTAGGACTTGCTTTGTGTTTTTTGGTCCCAGAAGAAGGTCCCCTGTGAGTTTGGTCGAAATCGGAGACAATTGTTTTTCGACCGAAAATCGCAAAAACGCCAAGGCTATAGCCTTTGCATTTTTACGATTTTCGGCCGAAAATTAATATTCTCCGAAATGACGGGGGTTGTGCTGGGGGACTCTAACGTACCCTTAGACCAACCCCCAAGGGTCAGTTCGTCCGAAAACCCGGTTTGTCTGCGAGGAAATGCAGTTTTCCTGATAGCGCGCAATGTGTTCGGGCGAGGTGGCTTAGGGGCCTATTTTATCACTAACGAAGTCCGGTATAGGACTCCCAGGACTTGCTTTGTGTTTTTTGGTCCCAGGAGAAGGTCCCCTGTGAGTTTGGTCGAAATCGGAGACAATTGTTTTTCGACTGAAAATCGCAAAAACACCAAGGCTATAGCCTTTGCATTTTTACGATTTTCGGCCGAAAATTAATATTCTCCGAAATGACGGGGGTTGTGCTGGGGGACTCTAACGTACCCCTAGACCAACCCGCAAGGGTCAGTTCCTCCGAAAACCCGTTTTGTCTGCGAGGAAATGCAGTTTTCCTGAGAGCGCGCAATGTGTTCGGGCGAGGTGGCTTAGGGGCCTATTTCATCACTAACGAAGTCCGGTATAGGACTCCTAGGACTTGCTTTGTGTTTTTTGGTTTCAGAAGAAGGTCCCCTGTGAGTTTGGTCGAAATCGGAGACAATTGTTTTCCGCCCGAAAATCGCAAAAACGCCAAGGCTATAGCCTTTGCATTTTTACGATTTTCGGCCGAAAATTAATATTCTCCGAAATGACGGGGGGTTGTGCTGGGGACTCTAACGTACCCTAGACCAACCCCCAAGGGTCAGTTCGTCCGAAAACCCGTTTTGTCTGCGAGGAAATGCAGTTTTCCTGATAGCGCGCAATGTGTTCGGGCGAGGTGGCTTTAGGGGCCTATTTTATCACTAACGAAGTCCGGTATAGGACTCCTAGGACTTGCTTTGTGTGTTTTGGTCCCAGAAGAAGGTCCCCTGTGAGTTTGGTCGAAATCGGAGACAATTGTTTTTCGACCGAAAATCGCAAAAACGCCAAGGCTATAGCCTTTGCATTTTTACGATTTTCGGCCGAAAATTAATATTCTCCGAAATGACGGGGTTGTGCTGGGGACTCTAACGTACCCCTAGACCAACCCCAAGGGTCAGTTCGTCCGAAAACCCGGTTTGTCTGCGAGGAAATGCAGTTTTCCTGATAGCGCGCAATGTGTTCGGGCGAGGTGGCTTAGGGGCCTATTTTATCACTAACGAAGTCCGGTATAGGACTCCTAGGACTTGCTTTGTGTTTTTGGTCCCAGAAGAAGGTCCCCTGTGAGTTTGGTCGAAATCGGAGACAATTGTTGACCGAAAATCGCAAAAACGCCAAGGCTATAGCCTTTGGATTTTTACGATTTTGGGCCGAAAATTAATATTCTCTGAAATGACGGGGGTTGTGCTGGGGGACTCTCACGTACCCTTAGACCAACCCTCAATGGTCAGTTCGTCCGAAAACCCGGTTTGTCTGCGAGGAAATGCAATTTTCCTGATAGCGCGCAATGTGTTCGGGCGAGGTGGCTTAGGGGCCTATTTTGTCACTAGTGAAGTCCGGTATAGGACTCCGAGGACTTGCTTTGTGTTTTTGGTCCCAGAAGAAGGTCCCCAGTGAGTTTGGTCGAAATCGGAGACAATTGTTTTCCGACCGAAAATCGCAAAAACGCCAGGGCTATAGCCTTTAAATTTTTACGATTTTCGGCCGAAAATTAATATTCTCCGAAATGACGGGGTTGTGCTGGGGACTCCTAACGTACCTCCTAGACCAACCCCCAAGGGTCAGTTCGTCCGAAAACCCGGTTTTGTCTGCGAGGAAATGCAGTTTTCCTGATAGCGCGCAATGTGTTCGGGCGAGGTGGCTTAGGGCCTATTTTATCACTAACGAAGTCCGGTATAGGACTCCTAGGACTTGCTTTTGTGTTTTTTGGTCCCAGAAGAAGGTCCCCTGTGAGTTTGGTCGAAATCGGAGACAATTGTTTGACTGAAAATCGCAAAAACGCCAAGGCTATAGCCTTTGCATTTTTACGATTTTCGGCCGAAAATTAATATTCTCCGAAATGACGGGGTTGTGCTGGGGGACTCTAACGTACCCCCTCAGACCAACCCCGAAGGGTCATTCGTCCGAAAACCCGGTTTTGTCTGCGAGGAAATGCAGTTTTCCTGATAGCGCGCAATGTGTTCGGGCGAGGTGGCTTAGGGGCCTATTTTATCACTAACGAAGTCCGGTATAGGACTCCTAGGACTTGCTTTGTGTTTTTGGTCCCAGAAGAAGGTCCCCTGTGAGTTTGGTCGAAATCGGAGACAATTGTTTTCGACCGAAAATCGCAAAAACGCCAAGGCTATAGCCTTTGCATTTTTACGATTTTCGGCCGAAAATTAATATTCTCCGAAATGACGGGGTTGTGCTGGGGACTCTAACGTACCCCTAGACCAACCCCTGCAAGGGTCAGTTCGTCCGAAAACCCGGTTTGTCTGCGAGGAAATGCAGTTTTCCTGATAGCGCGCAATGTGTTCGGGCGAGGTGGCTTAGGGGCCTATTTTATCACGAACGAAGTCCGGTATAGGACTCCTAGGACTTGCTTTGTGTTCTTTGGTCCTAGAAGAAGGTCCCCTGTGAGTTTGGTCGAAATCGAGACAATTGCTGACTGAAAATCGCAAAAACGCCAAGGCTATAGCCTTTGCATTTTACGATTTTCGGCCGAAAATTAATATTCTCCGAAATGACGGGGGTTGTGCTGGGGACTCTAACGTACCCCTAGACCAACCCCAAGGGTCAGTTCGTCCGAAAACCCGGTTTGTCTGCGAGGAAATGCAGTTTTCCTGATAGCGCGCAATGTGTTCGGGCGAGGTGGCTTTAGGGGCCTATTTTATCACTAACGAAGTCCGGTATAGGACTCTAGGACTTGCTTTGTGTTTTTTGGTCCCAGAAGAAGGTCCCTGTGAGTTTGGTCGAAATCGGAGACAATTGTTTTCGACCGAAAATCGCAAAAACGCCAAGGCTATAGCCTTTGCATTTTTACGATTTTCGGCCGAAAATTAATATTCTCCGAAATGACGGGGGTTGTGCTGGGGGACTCCAACGTACCCCTAGACCAACCCCCAAGGGTCAGTTCGTCCGAAAACCCGGTTTGTCTGCGAGGAAATGCAGTTTTCCTGATAGCGCGCAATGTGTTCGGGCGAGGTGGCTTAGGGGCCTATTTCCTCACGAACGAAGTCCTGTATAGGACTCCTAGGACTTGCTTTTTGTTTTTTCGTCCCAGAAGAAGGTCCCCTGTGAGTTTGGTCGAAATCGGAGACAATTGTTTTTCGACCGAAAATCGCAAAAACGCCAAGGCTATAGCCTTTGCATTTTTACGATTTTCGGCCGAAAATTAATATTCTCCGAAATGACGGGGGTTGTGCTGGGGGACTCTAACGTACCCCTAGACCAACCCCCAAGGGTCAGTTCGTCCGGAAAACCCGGTTTGTCTGCGAGGAAATGCAGTTTTCCTGATAGCGCGCAATGTGTTCGGGCGAGGTGGCTTAGGGCCTATTTTTATCACTAACGAAGTCCGGTATAGGACTCCTAGGACTTGCTTTGTGTTTTTGGTCCCAGAAGAAGGTCCCCTGTGAGTTTGGTCGAAATCGGAGACAATTGTTTTCGACTGAAAATCGCAAAACGCCAAGGCTATAGCCTTTGCATTTTACGATTTTCGGCCGAAAATTAATATTCTCCGAAATGACGGGGTTGTGCTGGGGACTCTAACGTACCCCTAGACCAACCCCAAGGGTCAGTTCGTCCCAAAACCCGGTTTGTCTGCGAGGAAATGCAGTTTTCCTGATAGCGCGCAATGTGTTCGGGCGAGGTGGCTTAGGGGCCTATATTTATCACTTCAACGAAGTCCTGGTATAGGACTCCTAGGACTTGCTTTGTGTTTTTTGGTCCCAGAAGAAGGTCCCTTCTGTGAGTTTGGTCGAAATCGGAGACAATTGTTCAGTTCTGACTGAAAAATCGCAAAACGCCAAGCGCTATAGCCTTTGCATTTTTACGATTTTCGGCCGAAAATTAATATTCTCCCGAAATGACGACGGGGTTGTGCTGGGGGACTTCTAACGTACCTCTAGACCCCGCTAACCCCTCATAGGGTCAAAGTTCGTCCTGAAAACCCGGTTTGTCTGCGAGGAAATGCAGTTTTCCTGATAGCGCGCAATGTGTTCGGGCGAGGTGGCTTAGGGGCCTATTTACTATCTAGGTTAACGAAGTCCGGTATAGGACTCCTAGGACTTGCTTTGTGTTTTTGGTCCCAGAAGAAGCTGTCCCCTGTGAGTTTGGTCGAAATCGGAGACACATTAGCGCTTTTCGACCGAAAATCGCAAAAACGCCAAGGCTATAGCCTTGCATTTTTACGATTTTCGGCCGAAAATTAATTTATTCTCCGAAATGACGGGGGTTGTGCTGGGGACTTAACGTACCCTCAGCATCCACCAACCCTCAAGGGTCAGTTCGTCCGAAAACCCGGTTTGTCTGCGAGGAAATGCAGTTTTCCTGATAGCGCGCAATGTGTTCGGGCGAGGTGGGCTTAGAGGGCCTATTTACCATCACTAATCGAAGTCCGGTATAGGACTCCTAGGACTTGCTTTGTGTTTTTTGGTCCCAGTAAAGAAGGTCCCTGTGAGTTTGGTCGAAAATCGGAGATTATCGTTTTTCGACCGAAAATTCCGCAAAACGCCAAGGCTATAAGCCTTTGCATTTTTACGATTTTCGGCCGAAAAATTAATATTCTCCGAAATGACGGGGGTTGTGCTGGGGACTCTAATCGTACCCCTAGACCAACCCCCAAGCGGTCAGTTCGTCCGGGAAAACCCGGTTTGTCTGCGAGGAAATGCAGCTTTCCTGATAGCGCGCAATGTGTTCGGAAGCGCGAGGTGGCTTTAGGGGCCTAGTTTCTTCTCAGCTAACGAAGTCCGGCATAGGACTCCTAGGACTTGCTTTGTGTTTTTTGGGTCCCAGA